>CAJQZJ010009141.1:2365975-2437239 GCA_907164525.1 Lophiomys imhausi
GGTAATTTTATATATATATATATATATATATATATATATATATATATATATATATATATATGAGTACAGTTGCCTAGAGGGTCCAGAAGAGAATATCAGATCTTCTAGAGCACTTTTTAAGTGTTTCTTCTTTATGAGCTGCCTCATGCAATATTTTACTTCATTGAACAAAGGGTAATTAGTTTTATGAAGCCCCATTTGTTGATTGTTGCTGTCACTTCTCTAATGACCAGAGTCATATTCAGAAAGTCCTTTCCTGTGCTCAAATGTTGTGATGTAATCCCTGATTTTTTTCTCTAGCAGTTTCAGGACACCATGCCACATTAAAAAGTCTTTGATATATTCAGGGTTTAGTTTTATGTAGGTCTTTAAATAAGGATTTACTTATTTCATTCTTCTACATCTTCATGTCCAAGTACCTCAACACCACTTGCTGAAGATGTCTTTTTTTCAACCTAAGTTTTAGGCATCTTTGCCAAAAATTACATAGCTACAGTTGCATAGACATGAAACTGGGTTCTCTATTCATTCTGTTGACCTGTTCATTTTTTAACAGTATCATGTTGCTTTTATTACTGTGGCGTTGTACTATATAACTTGAAATCTGGTAATGTGATATCTCCCATGATATTCTTTTTTTAAAAAAATATTTATATATTACTTCAAGTTACATCTCCATCACAGTGTCCTCTTTCCACACCTACTAGCCTGCCCTCCCACCCTTTACCCCCTATCCCCTCCATACCACTCCTCTGGAGTTGACTGTCTCTACATAACAGTCCCCCACCACAGTTCAGCAGTCATTTGAGGGCCAAGAGCATCCTTATACACTGGGGGCCTACAAGGCAGCACTACTATGGAAAAGTGTCTCATTGACAGGAAACAAAGTCTATGTTCATGTTCCCTTTGGTGCATTGGTTGTAGTATATTTATCCTGTACTATATGGCTGAAATCCGACTATAAGTGAACAGATGCCATGTGTATCCTTCTGACTCTGGGTTAGCTCACTCAGGATGAGCTTCTCTAGCTCCATCCATTTGGCTGAAAATTGCATGAATTCATTGTTTCTGATAGCTGAGTAGTATTCCATTGTGTAGATGTACCACAGTTTTAAAATCTATTCCTCCGTTGAGGGACATCTGGGTTTTTTCCAGTTTCTAGCTATTACAAATAAGGCTGCTATGAACATAGATGAGGAAACTTCCTTGTGATTCGGTGAGGAATCATTTGGATGTATACCCAGAAGTGGTATGGCTGGGTCTAGAGGTAGAGCTATACCAAGTTTTCTAAGATATCGCCAGACTGACCTCCATAGTGTTTGTACAAGCCTGCACTCCCACCAGCAATGGAGGAGGGTTCCCCTTTCTCCACAACCTCGCCAGCATGTACTGTCATTTGAGCTTTTGATCTTAGCCATTTTGACAGGTGTGAGATAGAATCTCACAGTCCTCTTGAGTTGCATTTCTCTGTTGACTAAGGATGCTGAGCATTTCTTCAGTTATCTCTGCAACAGGACCTTCTGCCTAGTCTCCATTGTCAATCTGACTGGATTATCCCATTTAATTCTTATGTCATCACTTTGCAAGGTTACATCCTTACAAGAGCTAGAAAAGACTGAGAAAATAAAATCCAAGTCATGGTATTGGGATAGGTTGGTCTTAGGTCATATGGGGCTACTTCTGACAAGATTCAAGAATTTTCTTTGTAGAAAGACATGGTCAAACCAGACTCTCATTAACTGTATTCTGGGTGTAAGATTAAGGTGATCTAGAAAAAGAATGACCAACTTTTGAATGTGTTATTTTTTACATTTTGGGGGGGCCCCATCAATGAAAATAGGGCTATGTTGTCATTGTAATTTGGCTAAGGGATGATTTTAAAAATGTAATATTTTATCCTATCAAGAGGGAAATTATTCCTTACTGTTTTTTCAACAATTTAAAAGCAATATTATGCACATAAAACTGCTTTTTTTACATTCTTTGTCAACAGATGGAGGTAAATACAAATAACATATGAATAATACATGATAATTCAATTCAGAAAAGGAAGGGTTGAAAAATCAATGCCATCAAATGCTACATATTTCAGGAACCCATATTCATAACACATTATTTCAAGGACTGTAGCATTTGAAAGCTGTTAGGATCTCTTAAGTCCAACTACATTATTTGACCCAAGAATATTAAATAATTAATTACTTTTAGTTTTGTCCTTAGCTAGTCCAGGAATAAAAGGGAAAAATTATGTAAATGAGCTTGGGTGACCTGCTAAAGCATCACAAATCACTGAACACTGTCCATGCTTTATGGTACATACATCTCTTGCACAGTGGAAAATGTAGCTTTAATTTTCTGTAAAGAAAGTTCAAAGGATATTTCATCTCTGAGGGCTCCAGTATCCAGAATACAGGCCAAGTATAAAAAACAAAGGAAGACATTTTGCTATTCCCTATAACAATCAGGAGTGCCATTGTTGAGACTTCAAGGATTACTATCCATCTATCTATACATACATACATCCATACATATATACATGTATTCATACACATAAATATGCACATATTTGTCTATATGTATATGTGGTCAGTGTGTGTGTGTGTGTGTGTGTGTGTGTGTGTATGTGTGTGTGTGTGTCTGTGTATAAGTCTAGGTTAGAAGAAGCCCTTGTGGCGATAGTTAATTTTTTCAACATTTGCTTAAATTAAAAGGACCATACTCAGGTCTTCTGGATTACACAGCAAATACCTTTACCCTCTGAGGCATCTTTCTGACTCTTACATAGATTTTTTTTTAATGTATAGGTCAAACAGGTAATGAACTAGAGAATTTCCCAAATCACTGTCCAACTTCTCTTTATACTGTGTATAAAGAGACAGCAATAATTTTATTGAAACCAAAGTGTCTTTGGTACCTTGTAATATTTTTAGTCCATTTGATATTTCTACTGAGTTGACTTATGAGAGTCATTCATATAATCCAGTCCCACACAGAGTGATCAAAACAGAATCTCGTCTTTTATTCAAGTCTGATGAATACAACAATAAAACAAAAGAACAAGATCAGATTAATTCATAAAAGGAGATGCAAATGCTCAAAAAGAAAATAATTTTGTGGATTTTAAATACTGAAAACCAAGACACATCAGTAACTAATCACACTCAACTAGCTTGGGTGCTTGCCAGACAGGGAGTCTATGCTAAGACTCATTTCATGCTCACAGTGGTTCTACAATTCAAGCAGAAACACACATCATTTATTTTATTATTATTTATTCTACATACAGTAACTCTTATATGCTGTTGGATTACATGACTAATTCCAAGGTTTTACAGCTGGTAAGAATAATCAAGTTTGAAATCAAAATTTTCTAACTCTCCTTTAATAGTTGTCCTAAGTATCTTGAGGAAAAATGAACAAATGTTAATTCACCTTAGATAGGGTACTAAGGGCAGACCAACATAATAATCCACTTCAGTTTAGCATGGTGGCCCCCTGACCTTCTTGGGGCTTTTTGCAGGACGTTAGGTAACTCAAAGATCTGCATCATTAAAAATCCACACAGAATGGATCATGATTCACAAAAACATCACTGGGGTTCTCCTCTATGGGGGAGAGTCTCCTCTCCCCAGTGCCGTTACTGTTTATTTAACTCTGGAGATGGGTCTTGTGAGTCTAGTCTGGGCTTTGTAGGTCTTACGAACCTCCTTGAAGATAAGTATATTTCAAAGAAGAGGAAATAACTACTGCGCAACAGTTTTCTCACAAGCCTATGAATCCGGTATAGCATCCTACAGCATCATGAAAGGTACCCAATGGAATGGAAGCTTTCATGGTAGTACTGGCTTGATATTGATGCAGAGGCATCATTTCTTTTATAAATACCTTTTTATTTTTAAGGCTAAAATGAAATCAGCAACTTAAATATGAAAATTGGCTACTCTGGAACAGCTAGAAAATTGCAAACCCACAAATCCAGCTATCTTTTTTAGCCTTTCTATGATTGGTGAATTGTACAGAAATGATCCAGATCAATTCAAAGATGCGTGAATTTCATCTTCTTCAGTTTCTGAATATTGTATGGGGACTGTAATTCTGTCTACAAGATGATACTATTAGGGAGTGAATAAAGAAAGAAATTGATATTTTATTCTTATTCTTGTAATAAATTTTGCTTATTATCTTTTCAGAGTACAATTGAGCAAATAATGATTACTCCTACATAAGTACAAATACATAACATATGGAGAAAGGTAAAAATGAATGGCATGAAAATACTCTTTCCAGCATCTTTTTCCCAACCTGTAAATGAATCCTGACTTGTGAAGTGGATATCAATTGTGAAAAAGAATAGGGTTTTTTAGTCTTCATGAAATGTGAAATCCAGCAAGATAAAGTTAAAAAGAAAAAGTGATAATATAGACTTTTCTATCTATGGATATGACTAAGAGATTCTTAGTAACACATCTTTTAGGTGATCTCATTTTAAAGTGTACTTCAGAAAACTTGAAAAGTACAGATTGCAGTTGGTGGTTTTTACAAAGCTTCAGTAGCAGATGGATGTATGGAGACATTCATTGGGTTTACATTAACCTATTACCATACCTATTGTTTACTTCACAGGAACTTTGAATATTGTGTTAGATCAGTATTTGTGAAATTAGTCCATAGATTTTATTCCATTAAATGGAATAAATAGTGGTTCTAATTATTTTTTAAATGTACCCTTTCTTTATAATAGATATTTCCCATTAATCAAAAAATGCTAATAGAATATATACAATGCAATTTTGGCTAATTCATTTGCAAATGTTTACCCATAATTATGTTAACTTTTTTATATTGCAAATATAACTCTACTTAACTCACACACACATAATAAACACTCTCAGTCACAATGATTAAGTAGTGGATACTACAAGTAATTGGCCATTATAAGTAAATGAAAATTTGTTATATACATCCAGAAATTATTCAAATTACAAGTACTAGATAAAATACAATTCTACTTTCCTCTGACATCACAGGTGGTCTCAGTTTTTTTCCATTGTGTAAATGTACCAGTTTTTTAAATTATTGCTATAATGTGTATTTATTACATCAAGTTACATCTCCATCATAGTGCCCTCTTTCCACCCCTCCTGGTTCCACCCTCCCACCCTCTCCTCCTCTCCCACCCATCCTGCTCCTCTGATGTGCAGTGTCCCTACAAATCAGCCCGTCTCAGTTCAACAGTCATATGAGGGCTAAGAGCTTCCTCTTGCACTGGAGGCCTACCTGATAGCACCCCTAGGGCAAATTGTCCCATTAATAGGTAACAAAGTCTTTTTGGTGTGTTGGTTGTAGGATAGTTATCCTGTACTATATATGGATAAATCCAATGATAAGTGAGTAGATGCCATGTGCATCTTTCTGAGTCTGGATTAGCACACTCAGGATGAGCTTTTCTAGTTTCACCCATTTGGCTGCGAATTGCATGATTTCCTTGTTTCTGATAGCTGAGTAGTATTCCATTGTGTAAATGTACCATATTTTTTTTTTATCCATTCATCAGATGAGGGACATCTGGGTTTTTTCCAGTTTCTAGCAATGACAAGTAAGATTGCTATGAACATAGATGAGGATATGTCCTTGTGGTTTGGTGAGGAACACTTTTGGGTGGATACCCAGAAGTGGTATAGCTGGGTCTTGAGGTAGAACTATTCCAAGTTTTTAAAGATATCTCCAGACTGATTTTCATAGTGGTTGTACAAGTTTGCACTCCCAGCAGCAATGGAGGCGTGTTCCCCTTTCTTCACAACCTCGCCAGCATGTGCTGTCATTTGAGTTTTTGATCTTAGCCATTCTGACAGGTGTGAGATGGAATCTCAGAGTTGTCTTGAGTTTCATTTACTCTCAACTTCATAGGGAATAACAAAAAACTCAAAATAGCTAAATCAATCCTGTATAATAATAATAATAATAATAACATCTGGAGGTATCACCATCCCAGATTTCAAGCTATACTACAGAGCAATAGTAATAAAAACAGCATGGTAGTGTATAGAAACAGACCAGTGGATCAATGGAATCAAATTAAAGACCCAGAAATGAACCCACACACCTATTGTCCCTTAATTTTTGACAAAGGAGCCAGGACTGTACAATGGAAAAAGGACAGCATCTTCAACAAATGGTGCTGGTCTAACTGGATGTCGACATGTAAAAGAATGAAATTAAACCCATACTTATCACCTTGCATAAAACTTAAGTCCAAGTGGATTAAAAGACCTTACCATAAGGCCTGACACACCAAATCTAATAGAAGAGAAAGTCGGGAAAAGCTTCAAACTGATTGGCACAGTTGACAACTTCCTAACAAAACACCAATAGCTCAGGCTCTAAGAACAATCAATAAATGGGACCTCATGAAACTGAAGAGCTTCTGTAAGGCAAAGGACACTGTCACTAGAACAATATGGCAACCTACAGATTGGGAAAAAAATCTTTATACCCCAGTTTGGACCGAGGGCTAATATCCAAAATTTATAAAGAACTCAAGAAACTAACCACCAAAAAAACAACTAATCCAATAAAAAAATGGGAAACAGAGCTAAACTGAGAATTCACAAAGGAGGACTCTCTAATGGCAGTGAGACATTTGAAGAAATGCTCAACATCCTTAATCATCAGTGAAATGAAACTCAGGGTTTCAGTTTTTTTTTTAATGTGGCTTAAATTCTGTCTATTAATGTACTGATTAATCAAATATAGAGGTGTGCCAAAATTTAGCTTTGAGGTAACATGTAGAACCAGTTTACAATGCTCCTATTCATTCTCATTACCCAAGTTCTAGTCACAGTTACTGCTTGAAAAGATTAGCATATAATTCTACCTCCTGGTCAATGTAATGCTCCTAGTTAATATTCTCTCTCTCTCTCTCCCCCGTGTGTGTGTGTGTGTGTGTGTGTGTGTGTGTGTGTGTGTGTGTGTGTGTGCGTGTGTGTGTGTGTGTGTGTGTGTGTGTGTGTGTGTGTGTGTGTTTGGGTGTGTGAGTGAGTGAGTGTGTGGTGCTAGGGGTTAAGCCTAGAGCTCTTCACATACTCAACAATCACTTTACAATTGAGCCAAATCCTCAGTTCCAGAAATCTGAATTGTTGTTGAAAAACAAACTAATGGATTTCTGCTTATCAAAGGATGGAGTTGAAGCTTCTCACTGTAATATATATATTACTAACTAGTTCTCTTTCCAGCCCAAGTCCACATCCAAATGCATGTCTTTTATCCAGCCTAAATTCCAGAGTGAATAATGAGCGTCATATATCAGAAGCCTACACATGCTCCCTTGCCTTGAGCATATCATTTCCTGAATTGTTGTATGCATACCATTCAACAGAGGACAGCTTTAGTCACCCACCAGGCAGGTTACAGTATCACCACAAGTCAAAGCAGTAACCCCACTCCCCTCTTGTGAATCCTTGAGTTCCAACCAGTTTGAACTTGTTTACTTTAGGATCTTGTAACAGCACATATTCTTTTCTGGTATTGTGCTTTGGTTGGCAGTTATCTTTATTTCTTCATTCTTCAACTTTTTAGTTTTTGAAATTATAATATAATTGCAACATTTCTACCTTCCCTTTCCTCCCTCCAAACCTTCCCATATATTTCTCCCTGCTGTCCTCCAAATTCATGCCTTCTTTTTTCCCTTTTTCATTGTTGTTTCATGCATATATGTATGTGAATGCAAACATATATTATGTATGCCTAAACACAATCTGCTTAGTCCATGTAATGTTACTTTATATGTATATTTTTAAATCTGATTGTCACTGGACAACCAGTTTGTGTGCTCTTCTCTGGGGAAGATCACCTACCCACCTCTTAGCTTCCTTCAGTTGCCTGTAGTCCTTTGGGTAGGGTTGAGGCCTCATGGGCTTTTCTCCATCCGCTTTTGCATGCCTGTTGTGTTAACCTTGTTCAGCTCACATTTGCACCATTATGTTGGTGAGACTTTACAGGTGTAGCTTCTGATATTACTGGGAGACACGATCTCACAGCAGACTCCCTGATCCTCTGGCTCTCAGTAGTTATCTTTTAAAAGCTGAACACAGTATCCCAAGCCATCCTTGTGGCAAAAGTTGGGCCTTTATAGTGAAATTAACATGCAGTTCAGCTTAGCATCTGGCACCACCTAAGGAGCAGCTAGGCATCCCTTGAACTTCAGAAACACAAAATGCCCTGTTGAAGGGGCATAGCTAAGAAACCACACTAGACACACAGATGACATTGGTTGTTGCAAGAAGCCACAAGACCTCAGGGTATTGCGAGAGATCTTGTGGGCCCTCGAGACCGCCAAGGATCAAGAGATGATACGATATATACGATATATAAACCAGAGAGCTCCATCTCTTCCCCTTGCCCTCAAAGAATGAGAAGAGATGCTGGAAAAGTGCACAGCAAGGTATGCCATTAGACATTATTTAGACTGCAATAGCTTGAGGCACATCTTGTAAGCCCATCTAAGAAGGCTGGCAGAAAAGGCATGACAGAAAACCTGCTGATACAGAGTTCTTTAAAAAATGGGCATTAAAGTCGTCCATCTAGGGGCTCAAGAGTGCTGGAAGAGTGAGAGAGGTTAGTGGAGTTTGGAAGCTGCCTGGAGAAGCTTTAGGCCACGAAGCACTCAAAGCCTGAGGAGACTATAGAAATGAGTCTCAGCTGATGAGGAAGCTGACCTCAGTTTAGTAGTTAAAATAGACTGACATTATAAGCTGGTCACGATCCAGAAGTTCAAATAAACTGGCCATATGAACTGGCAAAAAGGATGCTAAGCTTTAAAGGGACTGTCTGCTGGGACTGCACTATCCAGAATTGCCAAAACCAAGTTATCCTGCATTGACCTACACTAAGAATATTAATGTCCTTTTAAGAAAATTAAAATAGGGTTAGTTAGGTCTTATTAGATAAGTATTAGGGTGTTCTTAGGTAGGTATTAGGGTGTTCTTTGATAGGTATTAGGTTTTAGGGATTAGGTTTTATAGGTATTTATTAAGTATTAATTAAGTGTTTTAAAGATAAATTTTCTGTTACATATCCTGGTATTTAAAGTTCCTGTTAAGAAATCGTCGGTCATTTTTGATGAGCGTGCCTTTCTATGTGGATTGTTGGTTCTCTCTTTCAGATTTCAATGTACTGACTTTGTCTTGTATTTTTAGTGTTTTAACTGTAATATGAATTGTATTTTCATCTGTTACATTGCGTTTCTTCAAGATGTCTCTACTGGCTAGGAATTCTTTGGGTGTTTAAACTGTGTCCTCTTTTATTTTGGTTTCTTTTAAACACGTATAATCTTTCTTTTGGCTTCTTTGTCTTGTTTTTCTTTTCATTTTCTTCCTTTTTGTTTTTCTGGAAGCCATTGCTGTGAGCTTAGTATTTTTGGAAGGGTTTTATTTCCTTGAATTTTTTTGTTTCTTAGGACTTGAACATCTCATTGTTAGATCATGGAGTGGACCATTCTTATTTGATTCTTTCTTTTTGTCTTTTAAAAAAATTACTCATTCTTTCAGTGTGTTTACAATGTTTAAAAGGGACTAAATTGTAGTTAAAAGGGACTAAATTGTAGTATGGGTAAGTTTCATCTTTTTTTCTGGTAGCATGATGTTCAGGGTACAATGTGCTCATAAAAGTAAAAAATTGTATGGAAAACAATTCACTATCAAAGGGTTTCCCCATTATGAATGCAGTAAATGAAAGATGAGTAAATGTGAAAGAAAGGAGACCAGACAGGGTATAGACATTTCAGGAAATAAGTTCTTGACACTTGCTCTGGGTTTTCAGAGAGTAGAGTTCACAGAGAGGATTATAGGTTCCCAAGCTACCTAGCAGGAGTCTTTAAAACTGCATCTCAGCTTTGCTCCAGTTAAGTGTGTATCACAGCAGGTTTTCCAGCTTCTCTTCTCCTCCTGCTGCTGAGTTGAGCTTCTGTCTCACTTCCTCTCTTCTGTTTCTCTTTAAGGTACCTATTACTCAGAGTACAATGACAATCCTTCAAATTCCTCTTCTTTAATTTGTTCCAGTCATTTGCCTTCATCAAGAATGGGTAACATTCTACAGACTGTACCCATCCCTGAAAGGTTGACTGCACTTTATTTTACTCTGCTGTTAAACTAGAGATTTCCAGCTGTCACTCTCCCCTTCTGGTTATTAATGTCCAATGTTCTATAGTTTCTTCCCTGGAAATTCCAGCAAACCATGCCTGCATGTTGTCTACCTCCTTTGGGTTCATTCTACATTTTTCAATGCCAATTTTCTTTACACAGTAGGGAAGGGTAATACAAAGCTGTTTTTCATGGACTTTTCCATGACTCTAGTTTTTATCTTAGATGATGCTTTCTAAAATTAATACTCCGTGTTAGTATGCCTTCTGGTATCTTATCTTCTATTCATAAAATTGACATATATATTAGGCACATGCAGATTTGGTTAGACCAAAATTAGCTAATTACAATTCAAAATTGAATATAGATAGGTTATTTTCGTGGTTTGACAATTATAAACAATTATAACATAAGATTGATTGTCGATCACATCCTCAAAACAAAGCTTTCTAAATAAGAATGACAGAAAATATGCACATTGGGAGGGAAGATCAATAGAGTCTCAATTCCTAAGAAATTACAAACTTAATATAGTAACTCATGATAACATTGAGAATTTAATCAAACAATTGCATCCAAGAAAGATATTTAATTAAGAAGTAATCAAAAGGATTTCAGATTTGATAAGGAATAATCAAACTCTGATGCTACCATCGTCTGAGAGAGTATCTTTATAAAGAGTTGGCAAATAAAATAGGTAATTTACATCTTCAAGGGTATATCCTAAGGCTTGGCTATTAGCTGAAATGCCCAAGAAAGAGCTATGTGCTGTAAGAAAATGAGAAGTAATTTTCTGTGGTGATTAATGAGCCCCACATCTCAGTAATTTTCAACCCTAAAAGCTTCTTTCTCGTAAGTTTAATGCATATGAGCATCAGTTGTGAGCCAACTATAGCTTTGCTTTTCATGTGTTTTTATTTCAAGTCCATTGGGAGGAAAAAGTGCCTCCTCAGGACAATACATTCTTCTCAAAAAGGATACCCAAGAGGATGTATTTAAGTATATATCATTTTTAAAGATCCTCCTTAGATGTGGCATATGACACAACTGCTTATACTCCATTGTCAAAGCAAGCCACATAACTAAGACTTGAGTGAGGGTGAGAAAGTATCTGACACTAACACAGAAGCTCTGCAAGGCCTGTGCCAGTTGGGAGATTGTTAGTGTTATAAACACCCTCCTTATGGGATGGGATGTGCAGTTTGGAAGCTAAATTCCCTGTACCATAGTTTGAATTTGGATATAGAGAGGACAGACATTCAATTAGAGTTTTGGCAGAGATCTGGAGATAGTTTGAAAATGAACACATTTGTGGCATAACATTTCCGACAAAATTCATTTCTGTCTAGTCCATTATCTAAGAAGTTGAATGGTTCCAGGTTTAAGGACTCAGGTATATAGTTTTTAGATGATTCTGTTGATGATGGAGAATCTCGCTTATTATAATACTATTATTGTGATTGTTACTTCTTACCTAGATTAATTTAAATTATCTGATCCACAGAGTTTTTGTTTGGCAATTCTTTTTTTTTATTCTCATCAATAAATGTAAATGACACAGTTACTTGTTTCTCCAGTTTTACTCATATTAGTGAGTCCATGCGAATGAATCAGTCTAAAGACTAGGAGCACCCTGAGGCATGGGTCTTACACATTGCAAGAGATACTCAGATGTAACAGAAT
The DNA here is from genome assembly GCA_907164525.1 of Lophiomys imhausi. Lineage (NCBI taxonomy): Eukaryota > Metazoa > Chordata > Mammalia > Rodentia > Muridae > Lophiomys > Lophiomys imhausi. The sequence continues at coordinate 2,377,795 of CAJQZJ010009141.1, forward strand.
ATTTTTATTTATAAACACTTATATTTATTAATACTTAACAAACATCTATAAAATACCTAAATCCTAATAATCTATCATCTATAATCTATCTAAAAACACCCCAATATTTATCTAAAACCACATAATATCTACCTAAAAACATCCAACCAACACTATTTTAACTTTCTTAAAAGGATACTAATATTCTTAGAGTAGGTCCATGCAGGATGGCTTGGTTTACGGCAGTCCCACCAGGTAGAATCTTTTAAGTTTAAAGTCTGTTGGGCCTTATTTTGGGAGTTCATAAGGCCAGTCTATTTCCACCACTAAGTTCTGGCCAGTTTATAAAGTTAGTATGTCCCAACCTCCAACTGAGGGCGGCTTTTTCAATCAGCTAAGACCCATCCCCAAGGTCTCTTTGGTTTGAAAGTCTCAAGACTGAAAGCTTATCCAAACAGCTTTCTAACTCCACTTGTTTTGTTCACTTTTCCAGTGCTCTGGGTCCTCAAGGCAGACGCTTTTAAAGGACTCTCCCTCAGCAGGTTTATACTATGCCTTTTCTTTGGTCTATAGCAGTCTAAATTCTGTTAATGGCGTTCCTTGCTGTGCTCTTCTTCAGCCTGGCTTCTCAGTGGCAGAAGAGAAAGAGAGAGGAGAGAGAGAGAATAAGAGAGAGAGAGAGAAATACTGCATGGTTCTCTGGCTTATAAATTGCCCATCTCTCAGTTCTTGGCAGAGGGTCTCTAAATCTCTCAGCATTCCCATTGCCATGGATACCAATACCTGCATGGCTTTTGGGGTTTCTTAATCATGCCCCTTCAACAGGGCCATCCGTGTCATCCCATCTCACAATGCACAGCAGAAGATCCATAATCTCTCTCATGATCTCCCAGCTTTCCCATTGCTTCTCATGACAAATGACATCATCTGTGTGGCTTGCAAGGTTCCCTAGCAACAGGGCATATCTTCCAGCTACAACTGGCTCCATCCATATCAACAAGTAAAGGGAGGCCAAGCTCCTCCCTATGTGCTGCCAGATGCTAATCTGAACTGTCCATTAATTTCACTAAAAAGGCCTAACTTCCACCACATTCAGATCATTTTTTTTCAGAACTGGAATTTCTTAATAGAAGATTGAATCCTCAAATGATACAGGGCAAATCAGTCAATCCACAAGCGTCCCACACAAGACTATTGGTAACAAACTTGGTGTGTGTTATGATTTAGATACTTTGGTTTTGTTTTGTTTCTGCAATATTGATCAGCCACCATCTATAGAAGAATATAAAGAGAATCTCGGGGGGGGGTGGTTGCAAAGATTAATTGAAAAAAATTTATAAAACATGGCTTATCATATGGCTCACTGAGTAAAAAATAAAGAATTGGTAGGGAGTCTAAGATGGTGGCAGATGGCATGGACACATTTTGAACACAGGGAAAATAGCTACAACATTGCAGAAATATAAAAATGCTGAGCAACAACTTGAGAAGCACAAACCATGGGGTTTTACCCAGCGAACCAAGGGACAAGTGGGGGTCCCTGGATGGGACTCCCGGACACTCAGGGAAACAGATCTACCAGCTGCAGAGAAGTGGCCTAGGCCCAGAACAGAGATAAGAGGCCCGGATCACAGGCCTCAGGCACAGAGCAGAGACCCGCGATCCAGGGCAGAGGCCTGGGGCCCAGAGCAGAGGCCAGCCTCATGGAGCAGAGGCTGGCCTGGAGCCCACTATGGAAGCAGGCATAGAGCCACTAAATACCCAATGAGTATCTCCGAACTGCAGACAGGGGTACTCACCAGCCTCTGGAACACCCAGCTTCCATGCCGGCATTCCAAACAGTAGAACTGTGAGATCTCCAAGATTTATCTCCAGTGGAGTGGAGGTCTGAGATACACAAGCATATCGGGGCTTACCCAGAAAGGTGTTGGACATACAGGTTCCTCTACTGGATATACAATCATGTGGAAGAATGTTGTGACCAGACAAGGCAGAGGGCTGCTCTTCCTGCACCAGTACAGTGTCCCGCAGTTCCATCACTGCAGGGCCTTGCCAGGCAGCCCCAACTGCTAGATAGAGGACCTCCCAGCTCCCTGAGCACCCAGTATTCACACGGTCACTCCAACACCCTAAAGAGAACCAGAAGTGCCACTGAAATGGTAAGATCAGAGTGGGCTGAAAGGTGGGTGGTCAAGTTATAAGACTGCAGAACTCCACTGAGTCCAAACCCAGCGGGCGGGTTGTGCTATTCATATTGGAGCCAGTGCACCTTGCCCCTTCTAGGCGGGACAGCCTGTCTTCAGCACCTAAAGCTCCTGTGCTGGAGCAGTGAGTTCTTGACCTTTGTGCACTGCCTGAGTGATACAGACTGCAAGGGCTGACTGATTAGGGCCAAGAGGCACAGAGGTGCACTGGGGACCACCTAGAAGAAGCCACCTAAAGGGACCACAACCACAGACTTGAGCCTGGGATCAGACTCACAAGTGGCAGCTTATCTGCCAGCTCTAGCCTACAATCTGTGGTCCTCCCAGCCCACTGACATCACTAGGAAGACCTGTTAGAACCGAAGATCAAGCAGGCTAGAGTAACTCGTCCCACCAAATACCCAACTTGAGTCCCCAACTGGGACACAACAGGAAGGGTTGAACTTTGGAGGGATCCACAGAGACCCAGCCCCCATCTCAAGAACCCACCTAGCTTGTGTTAAACTACAGACCACCAATATTATACAGACCAAAGCTCCTACACCCTACACCAAAGCTTCCTCCTTGGCCCCAGGTCCAGGAGACATCAGGAACAATCAGCTTGGAGCAACCAGATGGGTAAAGGTCAGTTAAAGAAAAAAAACTGACAAAAATCAGGGAAATATGACTCCAACAAAATTCAGCAAGGTTAATACAGCAAGTTCTGAACATCCTGCCACAGCTGAAACACATGAAAATAATGGCAAATTATACTTAGGAAAATGATAGAATCCTTACAAGAAGAAATTAAATCCTTGAAAGAATTTAAAGAATCCTCAATTTTACAAATGAAAGCAATGGAGAATACCATTGGAGACCTTCAAGCCAATATAGCCCAACTTGAATGGGAAAGAGACAAGGCAATGAAAGATTTGAAAGATTTGCAGACAAAGACAAGCAAATTGGAGCAAGAAATGTACAAAATAAATAAAATTGTTCAAAACTTGAAATTGGAAGTGGAAGCAATAAAGAAATCACAAACAGAGACAATCCTGGAAGTGGAAAATCAAGGAACAGGGACTATAGACATGAGTTTAAAATAGGATACAAGAGGGGAAGACAGAATCTCAGGCATGGAAGATTCCATGGAAGAAATCAGTACAACAACCAAAAAAAATGAGAAATCTAAAAAAGTTCTCACCCACAACATCCAAGAAATGAAGTACTCAATGAAAAGATAGAACATAAGAATTATAGGCATAGAGGAAAGAGAAGACTCCCTACTCCAAGGTCCAAGAAACATCTTCAACAAAATTATAGAAGAAAACTTTCCAAACCTAAAGAAAGAGATGCTGCTAAAATTCCAGCAGACATACAGAACACCAAACAGATCAGACCAGAAAAGAAACTCCTCTTCCCACACAATAATTGAAACTCCAAATGTATAGAACAAAGAAAGAATATTAAAAGCTGTAAGAGAAAAAGGTCAAGTAACATATAATGGCAGACCCATCAGAATTATACCTGACTTCTCCTCAGAAACTTTAAAAGCCAGAAGGGCCTGGGCAGATATCCTACAAACCCTAAGAGAACATAGGTGCCTGAGCAGACTACTATACCCAGCAAAACTCTCTATCAACAAAATTCTCTATCAACATATTCCATGACAAAACAAAATTTAAACAGTATCTACCAACAAATTCAGACCTACAGAAGATCCTAGAAAGAAAATTCCAATCCAGAGATGATAACTACACCCAAGAAAAGAGAGGAAGTAAAAAACTTCACTGGAGCTAAACCAAAAGAGGCACACAAGCACCACCTACATCAAAACAAAAGGAAATAACAACCTTTGGACATTAATATCCATCAACATCAATGGACTCAACTCCCCAATAAAAAGACACAGGCTTACAGAATGGATCCATAAACAAGACCCATCATTTTGCTCCATAAAAGAAACTCATCTCATTAACACAGATAGACACTACCTCAGAGTAAAGGGCTGGGAAAAGATTTTCCAAGTAAATGAGCCCAGGAAGCAAGCTAGAGTAGTCATCCTATTATCAAATAAAATAGACTTTCAACTGAAGTTAATCAAAAAAGATAGAGAAGGGCATTACATACTTGTTTAAAAAGATTCAGCATGATGACATTTCAATACTGAATATCTATGCCCAAAATACAAGGGCACCCACATTTGTAGAAGAAACTCTTCTACAGATTAAACTACACATAGATCCCTACACATTAGTAGTGGGAGACTTCAACACCCCACACACAACTATGGACATATCATCAAGACAGAAGACAAACAGAGAAATTATGAGTCTAACAGAGGTCATGAACCAAATGGACCTAACAGATATCTACAGAACGTTTCACCCAAACACAAAGGAATATACCTTCTTCTCAGCACTGCATGGAAACTTCTCCAAAATCGACCATATAGTCAGACACAAAGCAAGCCTCAACAGATACAAGAAAATTGAAGTAACCCTTTGCATCTTATCAGACCACCATGGAATAAAGCTGGACTTCAACAACCACAGAAATAACAGAAAGCCTGCACATTAATGGAAATTGAACAACTCTCTACTGAATGACTACTGGGTCAGGAAGAAATAAAGAAGGAAACTAAAGACTTCTTAAAATCCAATGAAAATGAAGGCACAAAATACCCAAACCTATGGGACATAATGAAAGCAGTGCTATGAGGAAAGTTCATAGCACTAAATTCCTTCAAAATGAAAATTGTGACAGTTCTTATTAGCAAATTAACAGAAGAACTGGAAGCTCTGGAACAAAAAGAAGCAAACACTTCCAAAAGGAGCAGAAGGCAGGAAATCATCAAACTTAGGACTTGAAATTTACAACTTAGAAATAAAAAGAACAACACAAAGAACCAATGAAATCAAGAGTTGGTTCTTTGAGAAAATCAACAAAATAGAAAAACCCTTAGCCAAATTAACTAAAAGGCAGAGGAAAAAAACACAAATCAACAAAATCAGATATGAAAAGGGAGAAATAACAATAGACATGGAGGAAATCCAGAGAATCTTTTGGTCCTACTTAAAAGTGTGTACTCCACCAAATTTGAAAACCTAATCAAAATGGACAAATTTCTTGATACATTCCAACTACCAAAGTTAAGTCAAGATCAAGTTAACAGATTATATAGTCCTATAACCCCTAAGGAGATAGAAATACTCATTAAAATTTCCCTCCCCCTAAAAAAAGGGCCAGGTCCAGATGGTTTCAGCCCAGAATTCTACCAGACCTTCAAAGAAGAGCTAATACCAGTACTCTTCAAACTCTTCAACAAAATAGAAAGAGAAGGAACATTGCCAAACTCATTCTGTGAGGCCAAAGTCATCCTGATTCCTAAACCACACAAGACTCAACAAAGAAAGACAACTTCAGACCAATTTCCCTCATGAACATAGACACAAAAATACTTAATAAAATACTGGCAAACAAAATCCAAGAGCACATCAAAAGTATTATACACCATGATCAAGTAAGCTTCATTTCAGGAATGCAGGGATGGTTCAACACAAAAAAATCCATCAATGTAATTCACCATAAAAAAAAAGGGTGAAAGAAAAAAAAACACATGATCATCTTGCTAGATGATGAAAAAGCATTTGACAAAATCCAATACCACTTCATGCTAAAAGTCCTAGAGAGAACAGGCATACAAGGACCATACCTAGAAGTAATAAAGCCAATATACAGCAAGCCAGTAGCCAACATCAAATTAAATGGAGAGAAACTCAAAGCATTTCTTCTAAACTCAGAGACAAGGTAAGTATGCCTAATTTCGCCATATCTCTTCAACATAGTGCTTGAAGTTCTTGCTAGAGCAATAAGACAACTAAAGAACATCAAGGGGATACAAATTGGAAATGAAGAAGTCAAATTATCCCTATTTGCAGACAATATGATAGTATACATAAGCAACCCCAAATATTCTTCCAGAGAACTCCTACAGCTGATAAATACCTTCAGTAAAGTGGCTGGATACAAAATTAATTAAAAAATACTGGAAGCCCTTTTTATACAAAAGATAAATGGGCTGAGAAAGAAATTAGGGAAAGAACACCCTTCACAATAGCCACAAGCAATATAAAATACCTGGGGGTAACTCTAACCAAGCAAGTGAAAGACCTGTACAACAAGAACTTCAAGTCCTTGAAAAAAGAAATTGAAGAGGCCATCAGAAGATGGAAAGATCTCCCATGCTCATGGATAGGTAGGATCAACATAATAAAAATGGCTATCCTACCAAAAGCAATATACAGATTCAATGCAATTCCTACCAAAATACTACCACAATTATTTATAGACCTGGAAAAAGCAATTCTCAACTTCATATGGAATAACAAAAAACCAAGAATAGCTAAATCAATCCTGTACAAAAAAAAAAAAAAAATCTGAGAGGTATCATCATCCCAGATATCAAGCTATACTACAAAGCAATAGTAATAAAAACAGCGTGGTACTGGTATAGAAACAGACCAATGGATCAATGGAATTGAACTGAACACCCAGAAGTGAACCTGCACATCTATGGTCACTTAATTTTTGACAAAGAAGCCAAAGCCATACAATGGATAAAGGACAGCATCTTCAACAAATGGTGCTGGTCTAACTGAATGTCGACATGTAAAGGAATGCAAAAAGATGAATATTTATCACCTTGCACAAAAATTAAGTCTAAATGGATCAAAGACCTTAACATAAAGCCCAACACACTAATTCTAACAGAAGAGAAAAACAGGAAAAGACTCAAACTCATTGGAACAAATAACAACTTCCTGAACAAAACACCAATAGCTCAGGCTCTAAGACCAACAATCACTAAATGGGACCTCATGAAACTGAAAAGCTTTTGTAAGGCAAAGGACACTGTCATTACAACAAAACAGCAATTGGGAAAATATTGTACCAACCCTATGTCCAATAGGGGGCTAATATGTTATCAAAACTGCAGTTTCTGTTTATCACAATAAAATCTCACTTTGGAGAGAACTCATAAGCTTCATATTTCCTAACTATTCATATTAAGTCTAGGAAAAGACTTTTTCTTTTAGTAAATAAACTAAAAAATATTTGATTATTTTCCCCAAAAGGCATTAAATTGTTAGTCCTGTATGTAAAGAAAAAATTCCCCAAATATCTCTGGTACTATAAAAGGAGTGCTAAACTATGGCTCAGATCCTGTATGAATGGAAACTTAGTGAGCAATATGGTCACTCCCTAAGGTACCATGAAATATTGGTACCAGTACCCTACCACAGACAGAAAAACCTGTAGATGCTTAAGTTTTTCTATAGATGGTATATTATTTGCATATAATCTATGTACATCCTCTGCACTTACCTAAAGATCTCCTGACCACATATAACAATTAATACATCATAAACACTGTAAGTAGTTATATTGTTTAAGGAATATTTTCAGCCCATGTTTAGTTGAAGCTATGAAGGCAGAACCTACAGAAAGAGGGTCTTTGGTGAATGACATCTTCATAGAATCTTCTGATAAAAGCACAGTCCACATTTCTGCTCACAACCTAAATATATTGTTCTACTTTCCCCAAAACCCAGCTCCAGGCATGGGGAATGTTTCTTGGAATTCCCCCATGGAGATGTTACTGTTCTTGCTTTCCTGTCTTGATATAAAGCAGTGGAGAAACTGGCATTGTGGGGCCCATGGTTTCTGTGCAGTCTATTTTTTCATACTTAAGTAGCCATGTTTCTAGGTGCTACAGTTTTAGGTGGTTATCTATAAGATGAAATGCACCTTTCTTTTGTGTGAGTGTGTGTGCGTGTGTGTGTGTGTGTGCGCGTGTGTGTGTGTGTGTGTGTGTGTGTGTGTGTGTGTGTGTATGTGTGAGCTTTCTCCTTGAATTCTTATCACTTCTCATGTTAAGAAAAAAAAAAATCTCCCCCCCAAAATTGAATTCAGATAATTCAAATTCATGAAGCCATACATGTCATAGTACTGCCACAGGATATTATTACAGATGATATCTTCTAGATTAAAAAACTCATCTGATATATGCTTATTGAATGTCTTAGGGGAGTACTTCTGCCTACATTTGAATTTCAAGTCATTTATCAGTAGCTGTGTGAAGTGGATCAAGCCAAACTGACCTTCCCATTTATTCCACTGACCTCTATTATTTTGTCAGACTGTAAGTGAGACAGCCCAGCAACCATGATGCAAGGTTCAGTGAGTAAATAAAGAATACACCTTTTTGGGACTGAGAGGGGGCAGAGAGTACAAGTTGCTGCTTTATATTTTAGAAACCAGCTTTTTCAAATGTATATAGAATGAAAGCAGAGATGTGAAAAGATTCTTATAGTCTATAACTGTACTAAAATAAAGCTAATGGCTTTATTGAAAGAGACGAACAAAAAAAAATGTCCATTCACATACATGTGGAAGAAATTGGAGGAGAAGAAATGTGCTGGCTCGAAAATTGAGTGTGTGAAATCTGATGGAAATTGTGTTGACATGAAGAGGGCAGGATGCTACACCATCTGCATGGCATCAATTTCTTCAGTTAAAAATCACATCGGTCCCTCAGATGGCATGCACTACAGAAATAGTAATTTCAATCTGCAGTGAAGCAGAAGGAGACATTGACTAGTGGGGATTCTGAAAAAGGAGCTTAGGAAGTGAAGAGAGCCAAAGGTAGCTGTGTCAGGGAAGAATTGTCTTTGAGGGGAAAAGCATCATGGATGTTAGAAGAGTGGGTGCCTTGGAAACAGATCACAAAAAACACAGGGAATAAAAAATCAGAACATGAAAACAAGGGGAAGAAATCTATGAAAAAGAAAAAAAAATAAAATCAGAAAACATGATAAACAAGTAAATATTATTATGAATTATTTTTACATGTGACATTGTGTTAGCATGCTCTCAAAGCTTTCTGGATTCTCTTATAGTAATGATCAAAGGTTTCCTACTTTGTTTAAACTGCCAAATTAACACAGTCTAGAATAATCTGCAAAGAAAAGCAGCAATTCAAGGATGGCCTCCACCAGACTTCCCTGTAGAAATGTTTGTGTAGAGGACTGTCTTTATTGTCAACTGAAGGAGAAGGGCCTAGCCTACTGTGGGTGGCAATATTCCTTGTGCAGTTGGTGCTGACCTATATAAGAAACCTAGCTGAGCCTGACAAGACACCAGGCAGAATTCCCCCATGGTTTCTGCTGTAATTACCCGCTCTGATTTCCCTCAGTGATGGAACATTGCCTGGAAGTGTTAGATAAAATAAACTTTCCTCCTCTAAGTTTCCTTGGTCAGTTTTTAATCACAGCACCAGGGAAGAAATTAAAACAAAAGGTGAAAATATGATCTAGTCACTTCAGGAAAGAATGAGGTACTATCTTTTTTTTAATGTTTATTTATTACTTCAAATTATATCTCCGTCAAAGTGCCCTCTTTCCACCCCTCCCAGTTCCACCTTCCCACCCTCTACCCCCTCTCAATTCTATCCTACTCCTCCAGAGTGGAGTGTCCCTACATATCAGTCCCCCAGCCCAATTCAATAGTCTTATGAGGGCTAAGAGCTTCCTCATAAACTGGGAGCCTACATGGTAGCACCACTAGGGCAAAGTCTCATTAACAGGTAACAAGTCTGTGTTCCTGTTCCCTTTGGTGAATTGGTTGTAGTATAGTTAACCTGTACTATATGGCCAAATCCGATTATAAGTGAATAGATGCCATGTGCATCTTTCTGAGTCTGGGTTAGCTCAGTCAGGATGAACTTTTCTAGTTCCATCAATTTGGCTGCAGATTGCATGATTTCCTTGTTTCTGATGGCTGAGTAGTATTCCATTGTGTAGATGTGCCATGGTGTTTTGTTTTGTTTTTTATCCATTCCTCGGTTGAGGGACATCTGGGTTATTTCCAGTTTCTAGCTATTACAAATAAGGCTGCTATGAACATAGATGAGGAAACTTCCTTGTGATTTGGTGAGGAATCCTTTGGATGTATACCCAGAAGTGGTATGGCTGAGTCTTGAGGTAGAGCTATAACAAGTTTTCTAAGATATCACCAGGTGACCTCCATAGTGGTTGTACAAGTTTGCACTCCCACCAGTAATGGAGGAGTGTTCCCCTTTCTCTACAACCTCACCACCATGTGCTGCCATTTGAGTTTTTTATCTTAGCCATTGTGACAGGTGAGAGATGAAATCTCAGAGTCATATTGAGTTGCATTTCTCTGATGATTAAGGATGCTGAGCATTTCTTCAAGTGTCTCTCAGCCATTAGGGATTCCTCCTTTGTGAACTCTGTTTAGCTCTGTTCCCCATTTTTTGATTGGATTATTTGGTTTCTTGGCATTTAGTTTCTTGAGTTCTTTGTAAATTATGGATATTAGCCCTCTGTCAGATGTGGGGATGGTGAAGATCTTTCCCCAAGATCTTTAGGTTCCCATTTTGTTCAAATGAGAGCGTCTTTTGCCTTACAGAAGTTTTTCAGTTTCATGAGGTCCCATTTATTGATTGTTGGTCTTATATCCTGAGCTGTTGGTGTTCTGTTCAGGAAGTTGTCACCTGTGCCAATGATTTCAAGGGCTTTTCCCACTTTTTCTTCTAGTAGATTTACTGTGACCAGCCTTGTGTTAAGGTCTTTGATCCACTTGGATTTAAGTTTTGTACAAGGTGATAAATATGGGTCTAATTTCATTCTTTTACAAGTGGACATCTAGTTGGACCAGCAGCATTTGTTGAAGATGCTGTCCTTTTTTCATTGTACGGTTTTGGCTTCTTTGTCAAAAATTAGGTGGCCATAAGTGTGTGGTTTCATTTCTGGGTCTTCAATACGATTCCATTGATCTACTGGTCTGTTTCTATACCAATACCATGCTGTTTTTACTATTATTGCTCTGTAATACAGCTTGAAATCTGGGATGGTGATACCTCCAGATGTTTTTTATTGTACAGGATTGATTTAGCTCTTCTGTTTTTTTTTTTGTTGTTGTTGTTGTTATTCCATATGAAGTTAAGAATTGTTTTTTTCCAAGTCTGTAAAGAATTATGGTGGTATTTTGATAGGAATTGCTTTGAATCTGTATATTGCTTTTGTTAGGATTGCCATTTTTATTATATTGATCCTACATATTCATGAGCATGGGAGATCTTTCCACCTTCTGAAACGCATCTCATTAAGAAAGATGGTACCTCAGAGTGAAGGGCTGGGAAAAGTTTTTCCAAGCAAATGGACTTAGGAAGCAAGCTGGAGTAGCCATCTTAATAACAAATAAAATAGACTTTCAACTGAGGTTAATCAAAAATGATAGAGAAGGGCATTACTTACTCATTAAAGGAAATATTCATCAAGAAGACATCTCAATATTGAATATCTATGTGCCAAATACAAAGGCACCTACATTTGTAAAAGAAACTCCTCTAAAGCTTAAATCACACATCAATCCCCACACATTAGTAGTGGGAAACTTCAACACCCCACTCACAACAAAGGACAGGTCATCAAGACAGAAACCAATCAGAGAAATAATGAGTCTAACAGAGGTCATGAACCAAAAGGACCTAACAGATATCTGCAGAATGTTTCATCCAAACACAAAAGAATATGCCTTCTTCTCAGCACTGCATGAAACCTTCTCTAAAGTCGATCATATAGTGGGACACAAAGCAAGCCTCAATAGATACAAGAAAATTGAAATAACTGCTTGTATCTTATCAGACCACCATAGAATAAAGCTGGACTTCAACAGCAACAGAAATAACAGAAAGCCTACACACTCATGGAAACTGAACAACTCTTTACTGGATGACTACTGAGTTAGGGAAGAAATAAAGAAGGAAATCAAAGACTTCTTAAAATCCAATGAAAATGAAGGCACAACATACCCAAACCTATGGGACACAATGAAAGCTATGCTACGAGGAAAGTTCATAGCACTAAGTGCCTTCAAAAAGAAAATTGTGACAGCTCATATTAGTGAATTAACAGCTGAACTGGAAGAACTGGAAAAAAAAAAAAAAGAAGCAAACACTCCCAAGAGGAGCAGAAGGCAGAAATTTCTTCTACATAAAAACCAGTGACCCTTCCAGAGCTTCTATTGCTTACTGAATAACAGATTATGTATGCAAGGGCTTTTAAAATATCGAGCTACAGCTCCATTTAAGATAATTTATGTCATAATATCCTGTGAAAACACCAGTTGTCTACTCTAAAATTTCTACATATATTTATGCAATACTCAAATCCACTGTGGCACACACTATAGACAGTTAACTCCTTATAAAAATCTGCATTCCTTTTTGACACAGAACAACTTCCCAGCCAATAGCAATATTTCTCAGACCCACACTGTATCCCTGCAGCCCACAGAAAGAGAAGGGATCTTCAACTTTGGGATAAAAGCTAAAGAGATGGGTAACACTTCTGGACATAGGTGATTAAGGTGCAGTGTGCCTCCTCTGTCTTTTATTCAGCTTGGATAGATGAAAACACTTCTGAAGCTGTAGGATATGGAGAAAGACTATGATAAGAGGCACATCTTAAGCCATTTGAGCTGTTGTACCAGTATACCTAGGAACAGATAATTTATACAGAATAGACAACAAAAAGTAAAAATTCAACTTGGATCTCATAGAAAGCCTAGCTTGTACCTTCTGAAGTAAAGAAATCTGTGCCCTCTTTTGTAGAAGGCAAAAGGAAGAGTCATGAGTACCCTCTTCCAAGCCTTCTTATAAGCGCACACAATTTCACTCACCAGGGGAAGTCTCTTGTAGCCTATTTACCTTTTAAAAGTTCAATGTCTGTTAGATTTAGTGTAACCAGTTTTATGTTGAAGTCTTTGATCTACTTCGACTTGACTTTTGCACAGGGTGATAAATATGGATCTACTTGCATTCTTCTCCACATAGACATCCAGTTAGAACAGCATCATTTGCTGAAGATACTATCTTTTTTTCCATTGTATGATTTTGGCATCTTTGTCAAAATCAAGTGTCTGCAGGTATTTGGGTTTGTTTCTGGTTTTTCAATTTGATTACATTGGCCAACCTGTCTATTTTTATGCCAATACTATGTGGTTTTTATTACTATTGCTTTGAAGTATACCTTGAAGTCAGGGATAGTGATATGTCTAGAGGTTCTTTTATTGTTCAGGACTTTTTTCGCTATCCTGAGTTTTTTATTTTTCCATATAAAGTTGAGAATTGTTCTTTCAAGGTCTGTAAAGAATTGTGTTGGAATTTTGATGGAAATTGTATTGAATCTATAGATTGCTTTTTTAAAGAGGGCCATTTTTACTATATTAATTGTGGAAACTTGTACAACCACTTTGGAAATCAATCTGGCACATTAAGAAAATTGTAAATAGTCCTACATCAAAACCAAGCTTTATCACTCCTGGGCATATTCACCAAATATACATGACCAGATCACAAGGACATCTCCTCAACTATGTTCATAGCAGCTTTATTTGTAATAGTCAGAAACTGGAAATACCCCTGATGTTCCTTAGCTGAGGAATGGATAAAGAAATTGTGGTACATTTACACAATGGAATACTAGTCTGCTATCAGAAACAAGGATATCATGAAATTTGGAGGCAAATGGATGGAATGAGAAAAGATAATTCTGAGTGAGCTAACACAGACCCAGAAACACACACACATGGTATTTACTCACTCATAAGTGAATATTAGCCAATGCATATCAGATCACCATGTTACAATCTACAGACCCAAAGAAAGTAAGTAACAAGGAGGGCTCAAGGGATGATGCATGAGCCCCTCTAAGTAGCGGAGATAAATTACACATCAGAAGTGGATGGAGAGAAGAATCTGGACAAGAACCGAACATTACTATCATCCAAGAAGCTTATCCAGCAGATGATGGAAAGAGACCCAGGGACCCACAGCCAAACATTAGGCAAAAATCAGGGAATCTTTAGGAAAAGTTAGGGGAAGGTGTGAGGAAGCTGGAGGGATCAAGGACACCACAAGAAGAGCCACAGAGCCAATTAACTTGGACACAATGGGACTCATAGAGACTGAATGACCCACCAACTAAAGAACTTGCATGGACTGGTCCTAGGCCCAGTATACACATGCAGGTGATGGGCTGCTTGTTCCTGAAGTGGAAACCTTAACAATTGGAATGGAGTCTCTCCTAGACTTAGACAATGTTGTCTCCCTCTGGAGTTCATTTTTTCAGGATAGCTGCCTTATTTTGCCTCAATGGAAGAGGAAGCACTTAGTCCTGATGCTATTTGATGTGCCAGAGTGAGGTGGTACTAGGGAGTGTGGGAGTAGGGGGAAAATGGGTGGAATAGTGAGACTGGGAGGAGGGGAGGGAGGGGGAAGGTGATTGGAATGTAAAATAAACAAAAAATTAAAAATTAAAAATAAACAAAATAAGTTCAGTGTCTTACAACTACCAGCTTAGTAACCTAGAATTTGAAGCTATCACATTCAACTGTAACAAGTTTCAGATCTTGAAAGAGTACACAAAAGACACAGACCTGCCATGTAAGTTTGCCTCTTGGTTCCTAAGCTACTATGACTGACTAAGGATAACTAACTACAAAAAAGTATGGAATACTATCCCACCTATTTTAGTATGTTCTATGAAATATTATTTGTACAATAGTTCTTTGCAGAGAGAAAGAGAGGAGAAAGGAGAGAGGAGGGAGGAGAAAGATGTATATAAATAAATCTGGGAAATGCGGCACATCACATTAGAAATCAACTACTCCATTTGGTTGCAAATTGCATGATTTCCTTGTTTTTGATAGCTGAGTAGTATTCTATTGTGTAAATGTACCACAGTTTTATTTTTTTTATCCATTCTTTGGTTGAAAGACATCTGGGTTGTTTCCAGCTATTACAAATAAAGCTGCAGTTTGGGAAAAAAAATCTTCACCAACCCCATGCCTGACAGAGGGCTAATATCCTTAATTTACAAAGAACTCAAGAAATTAAATGTCAAGAAATCAAATAATTCAATAAAAAAATGGGGAACAGAGCTAAAAAGAGAATTCAGAAAGGAGGAATCCCTAATGGCTGAGATACACTTGAAGAAATGCTCAGCATCCTTAATCATCAGAGAAATGCAACGCAACTTAATATGACTCGGAGATTCCATCTCACACCTGTCAGAATGGCTAAGATCAAAAGCTCAAATGACAGCACATGCTGGCGAGGGTTTGGAGAAAGGGGAATCCTCCTCCATTGCTGGTGGGAGTGCAGGCTTGTGCAACCACTATGGAGGTCAGTATGGCGATATCTTAGAAAACTTGAAATAGCTCTTCCTCAAGACCCAGCCATACCACTTCTGAGTATACAGCCAAATGACTCCTCACTGAATCACAAGGAAGTTTCCTCATCTATGTTCATAGCAGCCTTGTTTGTAATAATTAGAAACTGGAAACAACCCAGATGTCCTTCAACTGAGGAATAGATTAAAAAAACTGTGGTACATCTACACAATGGAATATTACTCAACTATCAGAAACAACAAAATCATGCAATTTGCAGCCAAATGGATGGAACTAGAGAGAAGCCCATCCTGAGTAAGCTAACCCAGACCCAGAAGGATGCACATGGCATCTATTCACTTATTGTCGGATTTTAGCCATATAGTACAGGATAACTATACTATAACCAATGCACCAAAGGGAACATGAACATAGACTTTTTTTCCTGTCAATGAGACATTTTTCCCTAGTGGTACTGCCTTGTAGGCCTCCAGTGTATGAGGAGGCCCTTGGCCCTCATATGACTGCTGAAATGGGGCCGGGAAATGTTATGTAAGGACATTCCACTCCAGAGGAGTGGGATAGAAGGGGTAGGGGGTAAAGGGTTGGAGGGCAGGACTAGGAGGGGAGGAAAGAGGACACTGCATTGGATATGTAAACTGAAGTAATAAATAAATATTAAAAAACAAAGAAAGCTGCTATGAACATAGTTGATAAGCTCATCATGAGTGAACTAAGTCAGATTCAGAAAGACACACATGGCATATATTCACTTATAACTAGATTTTAGCCATTATAGTGTAGGATAGCCATCCTACAATCAATAGACCCAAAAGAGCAGGAACATGGTCCTGGTTACCTGTTAGTGACACAACCACACCCTAGTGTAACTGCCATGTATGCCTTCTGTACAAGAGGAAGCTCTTAGACCTCATATGACTAAAGAATTTAGGGAGGCTGATACACAGAGACACCCCACACCAGAGGCATGGGAGGGATGGTAGAGAAGATAGAGAGGATAGAGGGTGGAGGGAGGGGGGGGCAATGGAGATGTAACGAAGTAATAAATAAACATTTAAAAATATAAAATAAAACAAAACAAACAATAACAAAAAGAAACCAACCACTCTGAGAAATTGATGCTTCATGTTGTTTAGAATTACATGAAAGATTTTTACCTCATGGAATTCTAAAATTGGATTTTTAAACTCAGTGCTTTCAAATCAACTTCTGTCAATGAAGTCAACATATTGCCTTCAGAAAAATACAGTACAATTTGCTTCTTCAACCTTAAGAGTATTTGAGGTTGAATAATTAGTATATGTTTGATATTTTCCAATTACATATAATATTTTATATTTAAATGTTGCTTATTATAGTATGTTTTAAGTATAAAGAATAGTAGAGTATATAGACTATAGATCTCTAGTTTTAATGGTTACAAATTTTTGGACAGTTCTATTGCATACATGAACTCACAGGGCTGTGACTCTATGCACAAGACCTGCCCAAGACTGAGCCAGCCACAATGCCATTATGGAGAGAAGAGGAGGTCATGAAGTCCCACCCATAGCCTAGAGCAGCTTGTAAGCTTCTGTGGGAAGGTGAGTCAGTTTTCTTCAGGGATTCAGGTTCTGAGACACTACCCATCCTCTAGGAGACAATCTTACCTTTATGTACACACAGACAGCAGTAAGTGGACTCTGTGTTTTTAGGAAAACAGCACACAAAGTTGAGAGCTAAAAGCAGTAAGACAATAGGGAAGAATTGGAGAGAAGGGAGTGAGGGATGGATATGATCAATGTGTATTATATGCACATTTGATTCAGACAAAAATAATAGTACATAGAAAGATTATACATCAATTGGCACTATTTCTTGTTTTCAATTACTTTTATTCTCTGCTACAGCACAGCAGCACACCAACTGTTTCTCAAACAAACACATTCTCTATTCAGGATCAGATGTTTTCTGTTTTTTTTTCCTTTAATTAATTCATTTATTCACTTTACAACCCAATCACAGACCCCTCCCTTCTCTCCTCCCAGTCCCATACTCCCAACCTCTGCCCACATTCCACCTCCCCTTCTTCACAGAGAAGGGATCCCCACCAACAACAACCTGCCAGTACTTCATGTCACATCAGGATTATGTGCGTCCTCTTCCACTGTAGCTGGACAAGGCAGCCAAGTAGGGGAAAGTTATCCAACATTAGGCAGCAGTCTATGTCAGGGATTGCCCCTTCTGCAATTGCTAGGAGACCCACATGAAGACCAAGATGCCCATCAGCTTCACAAGTGTTAGGAGCCTAGGTCTAGTCCATGCATGCTCTCTGGTTGGGCATTCAGTCTCTGGGAGATCTCATGGGCCTAGATTAGTTGTCTCTGTTGATCTTCTTGTGGAGTAGTTCTTATCCCCTTCATATGTCTCTCTCTATCCTTCCCCTAGCTCTTCCACAAGACTCCCAGAAGATTAGATGTTTTTAATGTCAGTTGACATTTCAGTTTTGTTTTGTCCTAGTCTTTATTGTGCACACATTTTTCTTTTGTAACTACTGGCTCTTCCATTTTCCAACATGCTTCTGGCAGAACATCTTCTTTACAACTTGCCCAGAAATGAAATGTTTTCTTTCCTGAATATTTAAAGTATAATATGGTTTTAAGTGAATTTTTATTTTTTCATCACAGTGAATTATAATTACCTAAGATTTCAGGGTACCAAATGATTCTCATCATTCAGTTATTGCTCTAACATCTTGACTCTTTGAGACACGAATAGGTCAGATGAAAAAAATACAAGCACAATTTCTAAGAAATTCTCACTGAAATATTCATGTAATACTTTAGGACAACTTCCCAACTGAAACTCCAGAATAAGTAGGCTTGGTACCCTAATTAGCTGACACATTAGGCTTAGAAAGGGTAAAATGTGGAGGAGGGAATTCACAATGGTTGGTGCTCATATGATAATAATTGCTGGTTTTCTGGAGTCCTATGTGTAGGCTTGTAAAGGATGATATGCCATGAGACAGTGGATCAAGGTTAAGAAGAAAATCCAAAAGCAGAACTTATCTATTTTTTACTTAGTTTAGTGAATATTTGAAAAGGATTTTTTTTTTTGGAAATTCGACAAAAGCAAACAGTTCAAACAGTATCCCATGTTTTCTCTCATATATTGTATCAGTCTGAATTCTCTAGAAGCAATAGGATGAGTATTTACATATATACATATATGTATAGCTTACTAAGTTGGCTTATATTGAAACAGTAGCAAGAGTTGTCTTGCATCTTACAGGCAGAGAACCTGGCTATTGGTTGCCCTTTGAGGCTAGATACCTCTGCAGTCACAGAAGCCCACTGTAGCTGTCTCTCACTGTGGAGGCCAAGAATATTTGGAGTGGAACTTCCACACCAATGAAGGTGACAAAGACAATTCCTTAGTTTAGGTTCCCTGCTCAAGTGAATCTAGTTTGTAGCAAGTGAACTGTCACATATGTGGAAATGAAAACAAGACAAAACCAACCAAAGGATGACCTGAGAGCAGAAGAGACTGAACGATTGGGGAACGGGGAACAGGTCAGGGGCGAAGGTAGAAGAAAGGTTGGTGGACATAATGAACACGTGAGTGGAAATGCTACAGCAAATTCCTCCCCAAGTAGCAAGCACCCCTTTCATCTCATCATTCCTTACCCCATTTTACTTCCCCCCTCCTAGGTTAAATATTACTCTCAGCTTCTTATTTTTTCCCAGACCTTCTCTGTGCAAATAAGCAATATGTGTATGTTTGCAACTCCTGTCTTGTGTCTTACAGATGTCAGCTAAATGAGTCTTTGTAAATGCCTATGAGTTTGGTACTATGATCTCATCCTTATTTTAAATAGAAAGAAGCTAACAGATGGTATAGCCACAGTGAATATGTCTTTGTCTATATCATGAACATAATCATATATATATAAATGAATAATATGTGTATTTTATTAGTGCTTTGCTATTTCAAGGCCATCTACATGAAAACTTCTCATATCTCCAGCAATGCTGTTATGCAGTGTAAATATCATGGAACCTGTGCAGGTCACATACTGCACAATCCAAGGAGAAGCCTTTCACATGTATGACAGTTTGAATGGAATTCTGGAAGTATTTTAACATGGCAACAGTATTTGTTCATATTGACATAATTTTGAATTGGATTCTGCCCAGCTAATATGCCCACTAGATATGGTGCCTTACTTAGAAGAATATCAGAATGTCCAAATGCAAAACTTGAGAAATTACTTGTTCAAAATCTGTAGGTTTTCAACCATCCTTGTTTAAATATAATAACATGCTTGAATGTCTTTTTTTTCCTTATTGCTTCATGTCAATCAATTTTATAAAGGATAATTACTTTCCCCTTTAAACAATGGATTAGTGGATTCTTTAAAGATATAAGTTTATAAGTTGGTTTTAGAAGTATTACTTGGTAATTGTTACACTAAAATAGATTGGTAGACATTGTCAGGAGACATAGTTGTGTCATTTAGGGCTCTGGGAAAGGTATTCTAGGCACATTTGACAATCAGCAGCCAGTGACACCTGAAAGCACTTCAGCATCCATTTTTTCCCCCATAGAATGTGGTAGTTTTATGTGACAACAAATTCAATACAATATTTCTATCCAGAGACCTCCTGGATCTAAATCATGTGAACAAAGAGCCTTACTTGGTGGGTGGAATGACAGATCACTGGATGTTAAATCCTGAAGGCCATGAAATTTCTCACAACTGGCCATTAGAACATCACTCACTTTGTGAAAACAAATCCAAGTGTTACAGCCTTACAGAGCCTATTTTGAATCATAAAAGTCAATGCTAAGTAGGATGTCTACTGGAAATGACTGAAATGGATTTTCTTTTGTTTAAAAATATATTTGAAATTATAGTATTTGCTCTACTTATCTATTTTAATGAGTTAAGTTTAATTAAATCAAATTTATTATACAAGCATCTACAACTAGGTTATATTTCATATTCCCAGAATTTCCCTTTTCATTCTTTAAGAAAATATTTTTTGTGTATTGCAACCACACAGGTCCAGAACATACTTGTACATCTCCATTTATGAGATATGCTTATGTTATTCTAATTAAGGAATTTTTTGTTCTCCTAGCACTAAGTCAACTATAAAAAAGGTGATCTTTATTTTATAACTTCATCCTCCCCTTCAAGATAATCTATCATTTTTTTCTGTCAACTTGGTTTTGTTAGACAGTGGCTATCTTGTTAAATTACTAAATAAAACATGATGACAAAGCTCAGTGAACATATTAAATGACTAGATTGAATTAACCAATTGCCACTTGAACAGTAACAGTCACGTGCACTAACGTGAACTCTTAAGGGAAAAATGGTGTTTTAATTAACATGTAAAAACATGTATCTAGGCAAAACAAAATATTAATAAATGTAATGTCTAATAACAGAGCTATTCTATTTTTTCTCATTTAGGGAGGAACTTATTTGTCTTTAAGTCTCATAGACACCTTATTATATATAATTTATTTATATAACAAATATAAATGAAGACCAAGTAAGTTATTCTATGTTTGACACCAAGGACATAGAGATGAATAATTCACAGTTTTTGCCCACAAGTAAACAGTATACTCTGGAAAGAGATATATTAGTAAGGAAACTTTCAGTAGAACACAGCAAGTGTAATCAATTTGTTTTAAATGGAGGGGGAAGTGAATTTTTCTTTATGTCTGAAGAAATTAGGAGATGCACACAGATGAAGTTGATTAAGTTCTTGATGGATTGATTGACACAGAGAGAAGATCAAGTGGTTTATCATACTGAGACCATAAAATAAGTAATGAGTTCCAACCAGACTCACATGGAGAGTTAGAGAGTATACTCTCTCTCTCTCTGTGCTCTGGCATAAACATACATGTGTATGTAGCTCCTTCCAAAATATAGATATAATGTTGGGTGTGGTGGTGCATGCCTTTAATCCCAGCACTCGGGAGGCAGAGGCAGATGAAATTCTGTGAGTTCAAGGCCAGCATGGTCTACAGAGTGAGTCTAGGACAGCCAGAATACACAGAGAAACCCTGCTGTCTTAAAAAAAAACCAACCAACAAACCAACAAACAAACAAAAAACCCCAAAACAAAACAAACAAACAGAAACAAAAACAAAAATCCACCAACCCCCCCCCAAAAAAAGTCAAAACAACAAAATATAGATATAGTAATAAATGAGTTCAATGGAGGAGGGTTCCCCTTTCTCCACACCCTTGCCAGCATGTTCTGTCATTTAAACTTTTGATCTTAGCCATTCTGACAGGTGTGAGATGGAATCTCAGAGTTGTCTTGAGTTGCATTTCTCTGATGATTAAGGATGTTGAGCATTTCTTCAGGTGTCTCTCTGCCAATAGGGCTTCCTCCTTTGTGAATTCTCTATTTAGCTCCGTCCACCATTTTTTTTATTGGATTATTTGGTTTCTTGGAATTTAATTTCTTGAGTTCTTTGTAGATTTTGGATATTAGCCCTCTGTCAGATGTGGGGTTGGTGAAGATTTTCTCCCAGTCTGTAGGCTGCCGTTTTGTTCGAATGACTGTGTCTTTTGCCTTACAGAAGCTTTTCAGTTTCATGAGGTCCCATTTATTGATTGTTGGTCTCAGGTCCTGAGCTGTTGGTGTTCTGTTCAGGAAGTTGTACCTGTGCCAATGAGTTTGAGGGTTTTCCTCCTTTTTCTTCTAGTAGATTTAGGGTGACGGGCCTTATGTTAAGGTCTTTAATCCACTTGGATTTAAGTTTTGTACAAGGTGATAAATATGGGTCTAATTTCATTCTTTTACAAGTGGACATCCAGTTGGACCAGCACCATTTGTTGAAGATGCTGTCCTTCTTCCATTGTGTCGTTTTGGCTTCTTTGTCAAAAATTAGGTGGCCATAGGTGTGTGGGTCTATTTCTGGATCTTCAATTCGATTCCATTGATCTACTGGTCTGTTTCTATACCAATACCATGCTGTTTTTACAACTATTGCTCTGTAGTACAGCTTGAAATCTGGGTTGTTAATACCTCCAGACTTTTTTTTTTTTTTTGTAAAGGACTGATTTAACTATTCTGGGCTTTTTGTTGTTCCATATGAAACTGAGAATTGCTCTTTCCAGGTCTATAAAGAATTGTGTGGTATTTTGATAGGAGTTGCATTGAATCTATATATTGCTTTTGGTAGGATAGCCATTTTTATTATGTTGATCCTACCTATCCATGAGCATGGGAGATCTTTCCATCTTCTAAAGGCCTCTTCCATTTCTTTCTTCAAGGGCTTGAACTTCTTGTTGTATAGGTCTTTTACTTGCTTGGTTAGAGTTATCCCCAGGTATTTTATATTGTTTGTGGCTATTGTGAAGGGGGTTGTTTCCCTTATTTCTTTCTCAGCCCATTTGTTTGTTGTATAGAGAAGGGCTTCTGATTTTTTTGAATTAATTTTGAGAAAAAAATGGGACATAGACATAGTATAGGAAAGATCAAGAAAAAAGGACAGATTATTGAATAAGCCCTTATACCTTTGTATATTGATACAAAATTAATACTATATTAGGCTAAATTGGTACTGATCACTGTATAATAATGCAAAATTAAGATTGTATTGGACTACATTGGTACTGACCTTAGTATATTGATACAAAATTAAGAGTATATTTGGCCACATTGGTATTGATCTTTGTATATTGTTACAAAATTAAGGGTAACACTTCTTAAAGGTATTGTACCTAGTAATGCTTAAAAATGGAATGTGAAGTTTTGGCCTTTTGCTACCAACCATCATAAACGGTTTAGGATAATCAAGAAATACAGACTAACAGTCATGCAAGCATGTCATTTTGTTAGTTACTATGACAGTCTATCACAGTTATTTTCTAAGCTACTCAGAAATCAAGTTGTTAAGAGACAGCAAAATTTGCTTATCTAAACTTAAGAGATAGATAGGGCATCTTCAAAAACCTCAAGAGATCTGCAGAGTATGGCATTCAAAGATGTTTTCTTAAGTTAAGATTTTTTTGATATCGAGACATGCCAGCTCCTGACAGCATCCCCTATTGTACTCCAAGTAGAAGATGAGCATCGAAGAATCTCCAGTGTGAGATGGTTGAATTAGTGGCAAGCCTATCTCTTGGCAAAAAACAAAACAATCAAACAAAAAACCCCTTGCTTCAACTGTAGACAGACTACTGTCCAAAAAGGACAAAACTTGGAAGCAGTTAAGTTGACAGCCTAGCTCTGCCAAGACAGGGAAGGCAAGTCCTTCATGATTCCTGCTCCACAATCATTGTCTGTCAGAGTAATGGGGTAAAGCAGCTGAAGATTAATGCTGTAATGTATGGAGAGAAAATGGGAACTGTCCAGGCAACCATGGGTATGTCATTTCTTAGTTTTGGAAGCTGCGGGCCCTGCACTTCCTATATAACCAGATATATTTATCCCTTTCAGGTCTCTGAGGTGGTTGAAGAATAGATAGCTAGAGTCTCATAGTTAAATTTTGAGTTGTTTAGGAATCAAGAGGGTGTTCTGGATCTAAGAAGATGTTTTTAAAATTGAGGTGCAAGTTAGTATGAAAGCTGAGTTAGATATAGAACTTTAAACTCATGGAGATAGTTAGATAGTAGAGTGTTAAAGTCAGGGGCCAAATACATATGGACTGGACATTGAGAATATATGCTAAGCCATATAACTCTCAGAATTGTGGCCTATTTATTACAGTTGTTTTGTACTATATTTATTGTTATAAGAGAAAGAACCATTTGTTGGAGTGAAAAAAAAAGAATTATGCATTTGGGGGAAGGGTGAGAGGGTAGGAGGGTGGGGCTGGAAGGGGTGGAGGGAGAGGGTTGTGATGCATCGAAGAATCTCCAGTGTGAGATGGTTGAATTAGTGGTAAGCCTATCTCTTGGCATGACAAAAACCCTTGCTCCAACTGCAGACAGACTGCTGTCCAAAAAGGACAAAACTTGGTAGCAGGGAAGTCGACAGCTTAACTCTGCCAAGACAGGGTAGGTAAGTCCTTCATAATCCCTGCTCTACAACAAATGTCTGTCAGAGAAACAGGACCCAAAGGCTGAAGACTGATGCAGGAATGTATGGAGAAAAAATGGGAACTGTCTAGGCAGTCATTGGTATGTCATTTCTTAGTTTTGGAAGCTGCAGGCCCTGCACTTCCTATATAAGCAGATATATTTATCCCTCTCAGGTGTCTGAGGTGGTTGAAGAATAGACAGCTAGAGTCTCATAGTTAAATTTTGAGTTGTTTAGGAATCAAGAGGGTGTTATAGATGTAAGAAGATACTCTTAAAATTGTGTTGCAAGTTAGTATGAATGTTGAGTCTGATATAGACCTTTAAACTCATGGAGATGGTTAGATAGTAGAATGTTAAAGTCAGGGGCCAAATATGTATAAACTGGACATTGGGAAGGTATACTGGGCCATTTAACTCTCATAAATGTGGCATATTTATATCTGTTGTTTTGTATAGTATTTACTGTTATAAGAAAAGGAACCATTTGTTGGACTGAAAGGGGAAACTGCTGGGGGGAAGATGGAGGAAGGGCAGGATAGGAAGGGGGAATAGGGAAGGGTTTGTGACTGAGATGTAACTTGAAGAAAAAAAATAAAGTATTTAAAAAAATAAATAAACATTAAAAAAAGAAATAAATGAGTTCAATTTGTTTTAGTTCCACCATCTTGTTTTCTCAATAGGTTATTTAGAAATAGTGTTGGTCGGCTGTAAGAAATGTCAGTCAAAGGAGAGCAGAGCCTGCTAACCAGGTTATTAGTAAGAAGTGATCATTCTTGGGTCAGACTCAGCTGTAGGATAGAGAATGTATTCAGAAACGTCAGTCTTTTCAGTCAATGAATTAAACTTCAGTCAGAAAATTTAGATATAAACCTGAGTCATATTTCATGTTTTCTTACTATGACCTTGCCACTTCCTATTGTATTTCTCATCTTCATTGCTTCAATCATGAAGAAATCACGGCCTTGGAACACAAAGAAAAGTCTAAATTAATGGAAAAGGCATGGACCCTAGTAAGTAATATAGACCTCAAATAACATTGGGACACATGGTAGGTAGGCTTGGTATTAAAATAATTAGAGTATTTGGCATTCTCTGTCAGTAGATACAATGAATTTCTGTATCTAGGGAAGTTGGGTAGTTTAGATTTGCATATAATTTGTAGGTGGAAAGAGTTAATTATAAAAAGAGTTTTCATTCCTAGTTCTGCCTGGACTACTTTTTTTTATCTTGGGTTTTCCAAGAATAGAAACCACTCTTAAGCTTAACGTTCGCCAAACATTTCCTTAAACAAAATGATTTGTAAGGGCCTAAGAAGAGCACTTCCACCTAAGATTATTTTTAAAAGCATACTAGAGGGTAGCCACATTGAAAAAAATTAAATTAGATGGTTGTTCATTCTGATCCTTTTGACCAACAATGGTCACACTTGCTCAATAGAATATGTTATCCAGTGACATTCTATATTCTCATCAGGAGTTAGGCCAGCCCATCTGTATTAGCTTCTTATAGCTGCAAAATGTAGCTCTGTAGTTATGTAACAGAATACATAAATGTGACGATGAACAATGTATTTTTTCCCAATGAACATTTATTTATTAAGCCCATGCAAGGTAAGGGCTAAGCTCAGAAATGTCTTTCCCATCCATAGATGATGATACATGCCAGACTCATTCAGGACCCCTTTCTCACTCTTCCTCCTTTTCTGGGAGCCTGTCACTCTTATACCATTTTCTACAACTACACAATATCCAGAAGAGTAGTAATAGGCTTGTTCCTAAGTTAGAATCTCCTCTGAAAGTGGAGAAAAACATTATTGTCTCTTAGTTCTGAAGGTTGAAAGTTTGAAACCATAGTCTGGCAGGATAGTGTTTCTTCCTCACCCTGTAAAAGATTCTGTCTTTGCCTCCATCATCCTGGTTTGTGTCTGTGTTTCTGTCCTCACATGCTGTTTTCTTACACGGTTGGCTATTTTGTTAGATTGAAAGCTAGTTCTACTCCAGTGTGATCTCAATTTGGCTTAATTATATCTGAAATGAACATGTTTCCAAACAAATTCACACTCTGAAATCCCAAATGCTGAGGCTTTAACAAACTTGGAGAACTTAAGCAGTAATATCATCTTCTTACTTTTGTCCATTTTCTCCTAGGAATGACCAAAATAAGTATCCAAATATGTTTGCTTACTCCTTTCTCACTTCTGTTTTTTTTGTCTTTTTTTCTGGCTTTTGTTTTCTTCTATGGATGAGCTTGCTCTTGCACTATTATTTGCTGACATATTGAGAAGGAGAAAAGTAGCCTCCAGCTTCTAGGAGCTGGATAGCCATCACATCTTGTCTTTCAATGTTGCTTAAATTGTTGGCACTTATAGAGGCCTTGCTGTTTTGCTAAACATGAGTAGTTTCAAAGAAGACCAGTGTCAGTGTCAGGTTGTTATTCTGAACTGTGAACAAAGCAAATAAAAATAAGACTGTTCTATAATCATGTCTAAACATAGCTTAAAAAATGTAAATGTTATTCTAACCATGGATGTGACCAAGTACTCTTCTGTTTGACTAATAAGTGACAGATTTTCACTTTTAAACCAATTACAGATTTACCTTGGTCTAGTCCTTCATTTTATGGATGAGACTAACTATAATAAATAATTTAAATTACCACTTATTAACAACACTTAATAAAAAGCAAAGTTCTACTTCCTTGAATACTTGTTAAATCATATAACATGTGTTCATGGATGTCACTAAATCATGTAGTAAATTCCTTCCAACACCCTGTCCCTGAGATGTTACAATTCAACAGTACGCATTTTTTCTCATGGTAACAAGCAGTTAACGTGACTTGTTTAACTGTGAATGTGTTCCTGGTGTGATGGTTAACTGGAGGGGACATTGACAGACATTTCAATAATGCTTATGAAATAAAATGTAAAATATGAATTAGGAAATGTTTTTGTTGTTGTTGCTAATGTGGAATATACAAATTTACTGAGTAGCGGTAGTGGAGACTGTCCCATCGGTAGAAAAATGCAGGAGTAACCATGGTTATATTTTCAATAAATAGTACTAAGGTCTATACCAAAGTGTGGTTCAAATGCAGTCACATTTGTTTTGTTTTACAGATAAAATTAAAGCAACTTTTGATAGAACAGTTTAGGATCAGAGCTTATGTCTAGCTCTTTTGTGAATGTTTCACCTTCCTTCATTGGATGGAAAACAAAATGATAACAAACCAAACAAGAAAAATCAGAAAGCCTATGAACTACCAAAAGGGTGTGATCTCCCCAATTTCCACACAGTAGTCAGGAAACTGAAGTTTTAATGTCTCATCATCTAGCCACAGCAGTCACTTTGAGTGTACCCATGGCATCACAACTAGATATTCATCTTGCAGGATAGATCTGGCTCCAGTACAAATCAATTATTTCTGAGACAAGATGACCTGGATCCTTCAGTGCCCTGTAAACTCCAGAACATTCTTTCTGGTCACACAGGTCATGGGTGCTGCTGCTTGATTCCTCTTGTCCCAGATGCAGCTCCGCAGCTGGGTGCTAACCTCATCAAGAGTGCCATTAGAAGAGGGTCAGGCTTCTGTCTCAGCACACTGCAAGCACTCCTCTCTTTTCCTCCATGGCAAATTCCGTGTTAGCGAGACCCTCATTCATCAACATCTTCATGTTCATTGCTCCCTTTAACCTATACAGAGTTCTTAAATTTCCACTTCTTCTGGGAAAGGAAGGACCAGGTTCTTTATGAGTGGGGTCAAAGATCAGGAGCTGTGGGTCTTCCTGCTTCTTTTTCTACGTGAGAAACAAAACAAGATATAGCAAGTTGTTTTTTAATTAAAGCATGTTCATACATGAGAAATAAAATGTTTTTGTTTGAGTTTGAATCTGGTGCCTTAGGTCACGTGACCTTCCTCACACCCCAAATAAGAAAGACATAATTCAAAATCCAAATTGAAAGCTTGCTGGGCACATGAGCCTCGAGCACATTGGAAGGTAAAAGACACTTTGCTTCTGAGTGGCTACTTGTTTGCAATTGGTTAATTTAATATCAGAAGCCAAATTTGGTGATGCAGTTTATTCTTGTAATTCAGAAAATAATACATTTTCCAGTTATATTTACTTATCCTGGAATTTGTTTGTTAATTAGGTTTATTCTAGTCAAATTTCATCAAAACAGTAAATCTTTTACTTGAAATGACAATATGTCTTTATGGTCTCAAAAACATCATTCAAAATATTTAAAGGGAAAATCGTATTATAATTGAAAGAATATTTCTTTAGCTCCCAGAAGCTTCCCCAGTGAAATAAATATCTTTATAATGTAGTTTAAAAATAGTCTTTATTTTATTATTGAAAATAGATTATTTTCTCATACAATAAATTCTGCTTACAGTTTCCTCTCCCTTTACAACTCTCAGTTCTTACCTTCCTTCCTTTGGGTCTACTCCCTCTGGATTTCTCATTAGAAAATAGTATTTTATTTTGTCATGTTTTGTTGTTATCTCTTACAATGTAGTTTTTAACATGTGGGTACAGCCAGTATGACACTATCATCAACACTACATTGCATCAGAACAGACAATATTAATAATAATTCTAAATTCTGATCAGAAGCTAGACAATAAAGACCTTTCCTCTTCCCTCCCCGTAACTGCCTTAGTGTTTCATTATTATATACATGTTCTCACATGAAATATCCGGATTCTCCAAAGTCTTTGAGGAAACATTTTAAATGAATTATCCTTACTTATCTATATGTCATTTTAATCAATTACCCATATCTACCTAACAAGAAGTTGTACTGGCACTGGAAGAGGAAGAACCACTATCTTCCCAAAGGTGCTTTGTAATGTTCTACAGAGAGCAAACTCTGTCAATTTTCATTCAGGCACATGAGTTTGGGAACATGGGGCATTAGTTTGTGGAAGAGGGTGGTAGGATAAAAGGCCAGAGCAGAGGTTTGGGGACAGATGGGAAAATATATAAAAAGTCAAAATGAGCCTATTTACTGGTTTTCCTTTGGTCTTTTGAAAACCTTGAGTTTTGTGCAACAGCAAGTAGTACCTTTAAAATAATAGACTAAGATTAAGATACAGACTTTGGTTGAGCAATGGAATCAAATTGAAGACCCAGAAATAAACCCACACACCTACAGTCACTTAATTTTTGACAAAGAATCCAAAACTATACAATGGAAAAAGGACAGCATTTTCAACAAATGGTGCTGGTCTAACTGGATGTCGACATGTAGAAGAATGCAAATGGACCCATATCTACCACTCTGCACAAAACTTAAGTCCAAGTGAATCAAAGACCTCAACATAAAATCAGACACACTTAATCTTATAGAAGAGATGCTGGAGGAAGGTCTTGTACCACCCTTTCTGAGGCACTCTCTAATTGGATAATAAAAGTCACTGATGGCCATTCAGTTAGGCAGAGAGAAAACAGGAAGACAGAACTTCCTGGGACTAACTAAAGAACTCTGGGGAGAGACATAGGAAGCCCTCTCTTCCTACCAGGACTCAGAAGCAGCAGTGTGAACTCTGAGTATGAACTCTGTGAGCCCTGAAGGTACAGGAAGCCACATGGCAGATTGAGAATAGCTGGTCCAGTTAACTTAGATTAACTAATTGAGAGTCAGGTAAGAGCTAATCATTGAAATATTAAAAGGTCTTGGTGATTATTGGAAATAGGGCAGTCTTTGGTCCTGGGCCTTATCCCCAGGACAGGTCAGACAACCAGCTAAGGCAAGCCAGTCCTGCCAGCTTCCTGCTGGGCCACCTCTGACTGATCTGCTGACTTAATATAGCAATTTATAGTTATTAATAAATATATTTGTTAACAAAGTTTTGGTTTCAGGTGGTGAAAGTCTGCTGCAGTTTCAAGCCTCCAGTTAAGGCTAGTCAGGCAAGTCAGGCCTGCTGGCTTCCCATCAGACCAATGGCTGCTCTGATGGCCTAATATAACAGTTTATGCTTATTAATAAATATCTTTGTTGACTAAGTTTCAGTTTCAAAGAGAAAGTAGGAGAAAGCCTTGAACTCATTGGCACAGGTAACAAATCCTGAACAGAACACTGATAGTTCAGGCTCTAAGACCAACAATCAATAAATGGGACCTCATGAAACTGAAAAGCTTCTGCATGGCAAAGGATGCTGTCATGAGATCAAAACAGCAGCCTACATATTGGGAAAAAATCTTTACCAACCTGATATCTGACAGAAGGGTAATATCCAAAATATATAAAAAACTCAAGAAAGTAAAGACCAACAAATCAAATAATCCAATAAAAAACTGGGGTACAGAACTAAACTGAGAATTCACAAAAAAGGAATCTCTAAAGGCCAAGAAGCACTTGAAGAAATGTTCAACATTATTGGTCATCAGGGAAATGCAACTCAAAATGATTCTGAGATACCATCTCACACTCACATCTCAGAATGGCTAAGATAAAAAAATTCAAGAAATAGCACATGCTGGCAAGAATGTGGAGAAAGAGGAACACTCCTCCATTGCTGGTGGGCATGCAAACTTGTACAAACATTTTGGAAATCAAACTGGCATTATCTTAGAAAATTGCTGGAAGCAGGTAAGTCGACAGCCTAGCTCTGCCAAGACAAGGTAGGTAAGTCCTTCATAACCCCTGCTCTACAATCAATGTCTGTCAGAGAAACGGGGCCAAATGACTGAAGATCGATGCTGTAATATATAGAGAGAAAATGGGAACTGTCCAGGCAGCCACTGGTATGTCATTTCTTAGTATGGGAAGCTGCAGGCCTTGTACTTCCTATAATACCAGATTTATTTATCCCTCTCAGGTCTCTGAGGTGGTTGAAGAACAGATAGCTAGAGTCTCATAATTAAATTTTGAGTTGTTTAGGAGTCAAGAGAGTGTTATAGATCTAAGAAGATACTTTTAAAATTGTGTTGCAAGTTAGTATGAATGTTGAGTCAGATATAGAACTTTAAACTCATGGAGATGGTTAGATAGTAGAATGTTAAAGTCAGGTACCAAATACATATGGACTGGACATTGGGAATGTACTTTAAGCCATGTAACCCTCATAACTGTGGCCTAATTACTTCTGTTGTACTGTATTGTATTTATTATTATAAGAGAAAGAGCCATTTGTTGGACTGAAAGGGGAAACTGTAGGGGGAAATAAGATATACCTTAAACTTAAAAGAAAAAGAAAGGGAAGAGGATGGGGGGTTGAGGGTGGGAGGGTGGGACTGGAGGGGGAATAGGGAGGGTACTGCGATTGAGATGTAACTTGAAGATATAAAAAATAAAGGAAAGAAAAAGAAAATTGGGAATAGTTCTATCTCAAGACCCAGCCATACTGCTCCTTGGCATATATCCAAAAGGTACTCCACCA
This sequence comes from Lophiomys imhausi, assembly GCA_907164525.1. Classification (NCBI taxonomy): domain Eukaryota; kingdom Metazoa; phylum Chordata; class Mammalia; order Rodentia; family Muridae; genus Lophiomys; species Lophiomys imhausi. Next base: position 2,409,664 of record CAJQZJ010009141.1, read on the forward strand.
AACCACAAGGACATCGCCTCAACAATGTTAATAGTAGCTTTATTCTTAATAGCCAGAAACTGGAACCAACCCAGATGTCCTTCAACTGAAGAATGGATAAAACAAAACAAAACAACTGTGGTATATTTACACAAAGGAATACTACTCAGCTATCAGAAACAAGGAATTCATGCAACTTGCAACCAAGTGAGCTAACTCAGATCCAGAAAGATACACATCGTATGCACTCTCTTCTAAGAGGATATTAACCATATAGCACAGGACAACTATCCTACAGCCCACAGATCCAAGTAGATAGGAACCTTTCATAACTATCCAAAGAAAGACTCTATCCAGCAGCAAGTCATGGACCCTGTTGCTTGTTAGTGGAACACCCTACCCTAGTTGGGTGGCCATATCAAACCCTAGTACAAGAGGAAGCTCTTATCCCTTATGTGACTGATGAACTGAGAAGGGTTGATATGTGGGGCTCCCTTTATCCAAAGAGAAGGAGAGAATGGCAAAAGGAACAAGGGAGTGAGAATAGTACCTGGAGGGGAGGAGGGAGGACACTTTGATCGAGATGTAACTTGAAAAAATAAGTTAATTAATAATAATAAAAGGTTAAGATGCCCAAACTAATGATGCCCAGCTGGAGTTTCATAAATAAGCTTGGCTAAGCAAGTCTCAGTAATTATAGAAACTCTCCTGACAGTTCATTTATTCAAGGTTTTGATTGGTTGAGCTGTTTTAGGTTCATAGAGAAGCCAAGAAAAAGGTACAAGGATGATTAGTATAGTCTATACCTTAATCACACATAGCCTCTACCGTTATCCACATACCCCCTCAAAGTGGCCCACTATGTTTCCCTCTGTGTGTTGTGCATTCCATAAGTTTGGGCAAATGTGTGATGGCATGTACCATTGTTGTGATGTTTACTATTTTTCAGCACCTCAAGGATCTTCTGTGCTCTGCCATGTTATCTGTTCTGCCATATCAACTCCTGGTTATTTTAGAATGCTCTCAGCTAACCTAATATTTCAGGACATACCTGTGATCTAGAAAGCTGGGAGTGGTGCTGTGTCTCAGTGGCCATTGATCTGCTCATTTGGCAAGGTGATTTCAGCCTGGTGCAACCATTTGCAATGATAGGAAAATGCGTTTCTCTGATGCACTCTCTTGCTCCCTGCTCCACCCAGGGTGTCTATGGCTATCTGTTTTCCTTAATCAGACACAGTGCACATATAAACTACAGAATAAGCACATGACTTTTTCTGCTATCCTGTGATTCCAGTGAAATTTGAAGTTGTTAGTTCTCTAAGAAAGAATATTTTCTAGGAATTTTGATGATGTATTGCCCCATATACAAGGTACTTCTTAAACAAAACACATTTATGAAAACTTTTCTAAGTATCAGAATCTTCAGCGGTTTCTCTTCTCTTGTTGTATCATGTTATGCTAATTAACAATTTCGCTATTTGAAAAGTCATTGTTTCAAAAGCTGTTGCTTTCTTAATATCATTTGTGGATCAGAATCAAAGAGTCCCTTCATTAAAAGGCCATCAGTATTGAATGTCCTTCTCAGGGGAAAAGTTTAGGTGAGGAGAACACTAGAAATACTTTTAGACAAAGATTCGTGCTACTTTCTGTTTTATTAGTCTATTGACCCTTAAGTGTTTGGCAAGCTCAATGTTCTGTTCTATGTGTCCTCAAATCAAAGTGTTCAGTGCAGCAGATGCTACAAACAGTGGGGGCAGGATGCACGAGTGACTAGAGGAGTCAGGAAGACGATGCCGAAGTTTGTCCCTGTTACGTATAAGGTAAGTAATCACTGGGAAATTAATTAAATTATCAGATCTTCATTTTACCTTTCTTACAGAGACAGCAACCCTGTCATGTCAGCATTTGAAGATTAGAGATGTCATGTACAGGGTGAGGGAAACTCACTGACTGACTGTGGGAGTCATGTGAAAGCTCTGGCATGTGTGACCTCCAGCTCTCCAGGCATTCTGGTGCTACTGCCCTTGGATAACCTGTCCTTGAGAACTGCTGTGTCTGTTGTCTTGATTCTAAAGCATAGACCATAGCAGAAGGATGATCTCTTTTTAACCCCTGTAGTTTCTTGCTGTGGGAAAAGCTGGTTGCACACCAAGAACAAGCATGGGCAGCTGTTTCGAGTTCATGGCTGCAGTGGCTGTGTTTTGTTCAGAGGATAACATTTCACAGGGTCATGCTCTCACATTGTTCCAGTCTTGTCTTCCACACTGGTCCCAAGGCCTTGGAAAGGATGATGTTAATGATGAGCTTAGAGACAAGCACTTTTACATTAATCTCTCTCAATAACTTGTACAGTAATGAATTTCTGCATTCACCACCATTCACTGCGAAAAGAGGCTTGTATGATTTAAGACTGAGTGTAAGATTTATCAATGAGTAGAAACACAGATATTTAGAAGGCATTGGGTGAAAAATTTAAGGTGACTTGTTACGTGACAATGGATTAACAAGCACATCAAACTGTAGTAGCTTGGTTTTAGGAACATAAAAAAAAATTCTCCCCACTTTATGGAAATTACCTTGTTAACTAATATAATGAATTCATCCCTTGTTTAAGTTAAAGGTATATCTAACGTATATTGGTGTCAGAGGTATACTAGATCCTAGAGTGGTCTGTTGTTTTTGGAAGGCAGTCTCAATTTCAACTTCTTGAAATGCTCTGGGAAATGGAGGGAGTGTGGTATGTACTTTCACTATTGGAAAATCACGAAGAGCAAGGTTTGACACAGGCTACATTAATTTTCAAATTGCAAATGTTTCTGAGAGGTTAATGACTTTGTTATATTCTTTGTGAGTTTCTATAAGATGATATGTTTGAATTAATCCTAAGGTAACACTATTGAAGGGAACATTTGGGAAGGTGTCCCTAATAGCTCCACCTTTACAGATCTACTGATGCTGCCACGAAAGGGGTTTGTGACATTGAGTGTCTCTCTCTTGCCCTGCGGTCTTTTGTTGTGTGGAGGTAGAGCAAGAACGACACCACTCAACTGCAGCAGTGTAATCTTTGACTTGCTAGCATTCATGACTATGAGAACTATATTTACACTCTTTACAAATGCTCTAAACATTGGCATTCTGTTTTACCAGCATAAGACAGATTAAAAGAAGCTTTACCATCAAGCATTCCACCACATCCTTCTTATATATCTTACTTTGACCAAAAACTTCTGAAATCTTTGCTCACTCTTACAAAGAGTCTGCACCCGTCTTATGAACTGCTTCTTCCAGTCTGTTTAACCTGGCGTTGGACCCGGACCCTAGGGCTTCAACCTTCCCCAGAGCAAACGTTTTGTTATAAAGCAACAGGAACTCAGTGCTCTAGTCGCCAGATGGTAGTCACTAGGCAAGTACTAAACTGACAACATAGAAGAAAGTGTTCTCAGCTTCATTCTGTTGCTTCCATTTTATTATTTATCGGATTTATGCTTGTTTAATTCCAACAATTCATTAGCATTTTTAGAAAGGTTAGGTCACAGTGTTTTCTTACCCGTCCTTCCCAAGAGTATACATCCTACACAGTTACAGCCTTAGGCCAAGCACAATTTTAGTTCTCCATGAGGACTGTACTTTGCTATGACTTGTAGCATTTCTGTTAAATATTGCATAATGTTTTCTCAACATATTGAAAAACTCCATGAAAATGTTTGCATACCTCTTCAGTACCATTTGCCAGCAGCGCCTAGAAGTTACTATGACAACTACCTTTAAAATTGAAAACTGAAATTAAAAGCTCTGCATAATTGAAAGGGCTGTCTGACACATGGTTTTAAGTGGTTGAATTTCAGAATTAGCTGTGCTGAAGTGTGTAAGTTTGTTTTTATTAGGATATAATTTTAGAAATCACCATTGGATATGCTGTTGCACTAAATTTTCTCTCTATGCTAGCTATACTAATCTCACTGCCAGAAAGTCTTTACTTTTTTATACAGTGTGCCTGGTAAACTAATTCTCCTCTCTGAGCCCTGACAGCACTCATCACCGACGGCCTCTGTGCAGTGCTAGGCATCTTCTGTCTGCATAACATATATATTGTATGTAAGAAAGGCTTTTGTAAGAATCGAGCAAAATGATGCCATTTTATGTGCATAATTAAATTTACTTTTATAGTAATCTTATAAGATAGTTATGATGGTTCTTATCTTACACATGAAGAAACCATCATGCAATCACTAACTGAGGGTCCTAAAGACAATGAATGCCAGAGCAGTACTCACACCCATGTTTGTGTCCTCCAAAAGCTGTACACAGTTATATACAACTTATCATATACTTTATACTTAATTTGCCATTCTGTGCAGTTTGGTCACCAGGGTTCAAAAACAGAAACAAAATCTTCCATAATGCTGCAAGTATCTTTGAATAAAGCTCTTATGAGCTGACCAGGACATTTGAGGGAGACTGGCATTATGCTGCCACCTTTATGGAATACCAATCCCACCACAACTGATACACCTGAGGGAAGAAGTGAGCCTACCTTCTGATATAGTTTGGCTGTGGTTAGAGTAAGTTTATGTGCTAAGAGAGTGGCCCCTAGTGTGGCAGTGTTGATATTTGGTGGGTTCTGTAAGAGACAGAGCATAGTGGGAGGTCTGTTGACCACGACAGTTGTAATTACTCTAGGAGGAGATTTCCAGAGGTCTTGTGTGATATCTATCTCAGTCTGGCTTTCTGTTTCCTCTGGTTTTCATATAAATTGCTCCCACAATTAATGTATAGGATATCGGTCCCAGTCAGTAGAACTGTTTTGGAAGTATAGAAACATTAAGAGGAGAGTATCTTAGAGGAGGGGTCATTTGATACTCCCCTTGTAGATTAAACTGGATTAAATGTCTTCCTGTCACTACTTAGGTTTCTGTTTATTATAAGGAGAAGAATTTCTTCTGTTCCACTCTTATTGCCACAATGACCTGTCTAAGGATATAGGGACAAACAGTAATGAACTAAACTTCTACAAACTGAGCAAAATTGAAATTTCTGTCCTTTCAGGTGTTGTCTCAAATATTGTGATCACAGCCACACACTTAAACCACCAGGTGATTCCTTCCTTTCGTGCAACTGTAATACCATCTGACATGACTTCAGCAGAACCAGGGTACTCCTGTACCATGCTTATAAACACCCAGTAATGTTAACCAAACAAATTTTTTATTTTGTTTGTTTGTTTGTTTGCCCTGGCTCCTTTGGAACTCACACTGTAGACCAGGCTGACCTTGAACTGACAATATCTGCCTATTTCTGCCTCCCAAGTAATAAAATCAAAGGTGTATTCCACCACGGCCCTCCTTCCTTTCTTTATAGCTTGCCTCATATATTTCTCCAGTAGTAGGAAACAGACCAATATGCCTTCCTTTGAAAACTAGACAGAACTAGGTAAAGTCAACCTGTGCTAGGTTTTTAGAGAAAAATCTACTTAAGGAACTTTTTCATCGAGGCACTTGCCAACAAACTAAGCCTAGTGTACTGTCCGGTGTGTTGAATGCACCCCATGGTTCTGAAATGGTTGTATGTCATACAGATGAACACCTGATGGGTTTAGTGTTCTATAACCACCTCAGAAAAGAAGTTGACAGTGTCGTTTAAGCCATCTGTTTCTTTACTGGTGCCTGTCTCCCTGGTTTATCAAAATATTTTTGAAATCTATATGATTTAAAATTGCCTTTTTAAAAAATAATCTTTCAGTTATTTTTTTTTAAACATACCCCTTACTTTTTATGTTTGGATTTTTTTTTGCTGTTGCTGTTTTTTAACCTTTTTATTTTCAATGAATTTGTGTTTTATATTTAAAGTGTATTTCTTCCAGGCAGCTTATGGTTGGTATTTTTTTATTAACATTGCTTCAATATTCTCTGCCTTTTAATTGAGAATATTTATCTATTACCATTTAGTGAGCTATTGGTATGGGAGGATATAATGTTTTTCCTTGCCTAAATAAATCATTCTTTTTGGCTCCAATATTAAATGATGGCTTTGTTAGATATTGAATTCTAGGTTCAAAATTTTTCACTTATGTTTTGCAGATATTTCATTGGCTGCCAATCTTTGAAATTTCTGAGTAATCTCTTGTAATTGTAATTGCTAGTCTATAAAAATTACATTAAAATGACTGCTATGAACATTTTCATTTTATCTTTACAGCAATTCAGAAAGAGTGAGCTTAATATTGGTTTTCTTCACATCAGTTCTTTTGAGCCAGCAATCATTTAAATACTTCCTCAACTCAAACATTTTGTTGTCATATTTTGTTATATGAGAACTAAGTTGTCCGGCTGTCTTTTCTTTCCCTTTTATCACTATGTTAAACTTTATACTTATTCCATTCTGAGATGTGTTGTTTTCCATCAATCTGAAAACAATCCAGCATGTAGAAACTGGTGTAATTTAGAGAAATAGTATGTGTTAGCTTACCACTGCTATGACAAAATACTCAATAAAATAAAAAAACAGACTTTGCAATTATATATTTGTGCATACACGTACTTATTCACACAAGTACATGTATGCATCCATAATAATCAAAGATAAAGAGGCTATCAAATTGAGGGGAATTAGGAAGGGTTGGAGAGAGTGTACCTGGTAGGGGCTTGGAGGGATGAAAGGGAGAGATACATTGATGTAAATTTTTAAAAGTAAAGGATTAGGCCTGGAGAGATGGCTCAGAGGTTGAGAGAACTTGCTGCTCATCAGAGGATCTGGGTTTGATTCCCAGAATCCACATCAGGTGGCTCACAACTGCCACCTCCAGTCCCAGGGAATCTAATGCTTTGTGACCACCTTGGGCACTGGGTATAGATGACACACACACACACACACACACACACACGAGAGAGAGAGAGAATTAAATAAATAAATAAATAAATAAATAAATAAATAAATACATACATACATACGTACATACATAAATAAATAAATACATGGATAAAGGATTGATTTTTGGCTCATGGTTTTAGGAGTTTCAGACCAAAGTAGACTGGTCTCATCACTTAGAACTGAAGCAAAGAGGAAATATCAAAGAAAAAGGACATGATGAAAAAAGAAAAAAAAAAAGTTTACCTCATGGCAGCCAGGAAGCAGAGATAGCAACAGATGAAACGTTGTGAGGCCACTGACCCTTCAGAGGTGTTCCCACAGTAACCTGCTTTCTCCAACAAAGACCCACCTCCTAACATCATATTTAGCCCATCATGGTGTTAATCCTTTGATGAAGTTATCAACCTCAAGATCTAATCACCTCTTAATTAGATCACCATTTAAGGCCAATCCCTGAAAAGTTGAGCCCTTGGGAACTATTTCTGCCTCTAGCCTTCAAAGGCTCATGTCTACCTCATAATGAAAGATATATTTGATCCATCCATATTCAGTCTTCAATTTCTTGTCATTTCTAGTATTCCTCAATAGTTTATGCCCATAGTCTTCTGAGGCTCAAGGTAATATTTAGCTGTAGCCCTTGGAAGTTACAAATTCCAAGTTACATACGATCAGTAGGCAGTGGTACAGGAGAAATAGACTGACTCAAAAGGAGAAGAATGAGGAAATACCAAGAAAAGACCAGGGTTAATCAAAACAGAAATATAACAGTTTTAACCCTGGTGCATGTGTGATAGGGAATTGGAGGAAGGATTGTCAGGATACCTTGCTGCTAAGATTAAAGTCTGACATCATCAGAAAGCCCCTGAGCTTGGTGTTAAATGGTGGACTCCATTTTTTAATGGAGTTCCCTCCTTTCCACCTGATCTGAGGAAACCCCATACCCTCTATCTGAGGACTGTCATATAGTCCTCAGGGAAATTACAGGTCCAACACTTTCTCAAAATAAGAAACCTGTTCACCAAGTACCTGAGATTCCTGGAATGCCTCCCCATGTTAATGAGATAGATATCTTAGTACCTTAACTTTCAGCCAATGACTTTGCCCACGGCTCTAACCATACCTGGAGTGTAACCTTTGAAACAGTTTCCTGCTAACATTCTTCCCCATCCCCCATTGACCACAAGATAATTAGGTACTACATTACCCTTCTTATGATAGGATTATGCTGCTGTATGTAAATGAAGCATCTCTGGAACTCCCATCCCCAGCCAATCAAATGCATTCACCTCTAAAGCCACTCCCACTGGCCAAAGTTTATAATGTCCCTGTTAACAAAATAAATGACTCCACCATCCACTTCACTGAAGATTGTCCGAGACTTGCAGTTTATTTCGGGCTATAACATTTGGGAAGGAAGGGCCTTCTCCTCCTGAAGGGAATGAAAAGTATTAAAAGACCCCCTAAGTCAGCAGTAGAGCCAGGCCAGCTGCCAGGTGGTTCCCGGAACTTAGCTGACCATAAAAGGGTGGAACCAAGAATGTAGGTCATACGGGTCATGAGCCCCGGGGCTCCAGGAACTAGCTGGCCACAAAGCAGATGACTATCATGGGCCCCCAGGGTTTCAGGAACCGGCTGACCACAAAGCCGATGATGAAGTAAAATTAAATTCATTCCTGAGAAAAACAGGTGTAGGATGTTTCCTGCTGACTAACTAATGGGCTGGTACATTCTACCTGCATTTTCCCTCACCCCCTTCAGTTATGGTAAACAATGGGTTGGGCTGGTATTTTCTGCTTGTATTTCCCCTCACCCCTTTGGGTGGTAGTTTAAATACTCTACTCTCCCCCAAATCGTGGTCGTGACTCCTACCCCTGCGTGGGATATGGGTGGCTCCCTCAGTGCACTGATCCCCCCCCTGAAATAAACAGGCCAGTCCAAGATTTAAGAGAGGTCAATAAGAGAGTTTGAGATATTCATCCAACTGTGCCCAACCCTTACAACCTTCTTAGTTTGCTTCCACCAGAGAGGAATTGGTACACTGTCCTAGATTTTAAAGATGCTTTTTTCTGCTTGAAGTTACATCCTGACAGCCAACCCATCTTTGCCTTCGAATGGAGAGATCCTGACACTGGACTTGTGGGACAGTTAACTTGGACTAGATTGCCACAAGGATTAAAAAACTCCCCTACCCTCTTTGATGAACCTCTTCATCGGGATCTGGCCTCCTTCAGAGCTGAAAATCCTCAGCTAACATTGTTACAGTACGTTGATAATTTACTCTTGGCAGCATCAACTAAACCTGAATGTCTCCAAGGAACTAAGAGGCTGCAGATGGAACTTGGTGAGTTGGGGTATCAGGCTTCTGCTAAGAAGGCTCAGTTGTGCAAAACTGAGGTCATCTATCTGGGATACACCCTGAGAGATGGAAAGCGATGGCTGACAGAAGCCAGGAAAAAGACTGTCACCCAGATTCCTGTCCCAACCACCCCGCGCCAGGTAAGAGAATTCCTGGGCACTGCTGGTTTTTGTAGACTATGGATTCCGAGTTTTGCTACGCTAGCAGCCCCCTTATATCCCCTTACCAAGGAGGGAGGAGGGTTCACCTGGACCTCTGAACATCAGAAGGCCTTTAAAGATATTAAAAAGGCCTTGTTAACAGCACCAGCTTTAGCCCTGCCGGACTTAACCAAGCCTTTCACTCTATATGTAGATGAAAGGGTAGGGGTTGCCAGAGGCGTCCTTACTCAGACCTTAGGACCTTGGAAAAGGCCAGTAGCCTACTTGTCTAAAAAACTGGATCCTGTTGCAAGTGGATGGCCCACATGCCTAAAAGCTATTGCAGCTGTGGCCTTACTTGTCAAGGATGCTGATAAACTGACTTTGGGACAGCAGGTTACAGTGGTGGCACCCCATGCCCTTGAGAGCATTATTTGGCAGCCCCCTGACCGGTGGATGACTAATGCTAGAATGACTCACTACCAAAGCCTATTATTGACTGAGAGAGTGATATTCGCCACCCCCCCGCCACCCTGAATCCTGCTACCATACTGCCTGAGGCTGATGACTCTGCTCCTGCCCACCACTGCCTTGATATCCTGGCAGAAGAAACGGGTCCCTGGAGTGACCTAAAGGACCAACTCTGGCCAGGAAGTCTGAACTGGTACACTGATGGAAGCAGCTTTGTGGTTGAAGGTAAGTGGATGGTGGGAGCTGCAGTGGTAGACGGGAGGCAAGTGATCTGGGCTAGCAGCCTGCCAGAAGGAACTTCTGCCCAGAAAGCTGAACTTATCGCGTTAACACAAGCCCTGAAGATGGCAGAGGAAAAGTCCGTCAATATTTATTCTGATAGCAGGTATGCTTTTGCCACCACCCATGTGCATGAGGCAATATATAGGCAAAGGGGGGCTGTTGACATCAGCGGAGAAAGACATTAAAAATAAAGAAGAGATTCTGAGCCTCCTTGAGGCTATACATCTGCCAAAGAAGGTGGCTATTATCCACTGCCTTGGACATCAGAAGGCACAGGATGCAGTGGCTAAGGGAAATCAGATGGCAGATCTAGAAGCCAAATGAGCAGCCCAAGGGACAATGATCTTAACCACCCTTGGTTCTAAAGATATCAGGAAAACCAGTGTCAGGTATACCCCTGAAGACTTACAGGCCATAAAGAAACTAGGGGTGGCTGGAGAATCACCTTGTGGTATGGTGAAAACAGAGGACGGTAAACGAGTCCTGCCTCAAGAAGAAGGACACGAATATGTCACCAACTTACACCATCTGACCCACCTAGGAGAAAAGAAACTAAAAGATGTGGTAAGGTCCTCTGACTATTATGTAATTGGACTTTCTGACTTAACAACAGAAATAGTCAGGAACTGCAAAGCCTGTGCTCTGACTAATGCCAGACCTTCCATGCATAACATGGGAAAAAGACTCAGTAGAGATCAACCGGGGGCCTATTGGGAAGTGGATTTTACAGAAATTAAACCGGCTAAATATGCAAACAAATATTTTTTAGTTTTTATAGATACATTTTCAGGGTGGGTAGAGGCCTTCCCTACAAGGACTGAGACCGCTAATGCAGTGGCTAAGAAGATTCTTGAAGAAATTTTTCCAACGTTTAAAATACCCAAGGTAATTCAGTCTGACAATGGACCTGCTTTCGTTGCCCAGGTAAGTCAGGGACTGGCCACTCAACTGGGGATTAAATAAAAATTACATTGTGCCTACTGTCCCCAAAGTTCAGGACAGGTAAAAAAGATAAATAGAACTCTAAAAGAGACCTTGACTAAATTAGCCTTAGAGACTGGTGGGGGGGGGGGCTGGACAGCCCCCCTTCCTTTTGCCTTGTTCCGGGTCAGGAACACCCTGGGGACAGTTTAAGCTGACACCTTATGAGATTTTCTGTGGGGGGCTTCCTCTCTTACTAGGGCGGGCGGAATGTTCGATCCTGATGTTGTCCTTTCTAACACCTTGTTCACCTGCATGAAAGCCCTTGAAGTAGTTTGGCATGAGGCCTGGGAGCAGCTCAGGGAGGCTTATGAAGCTGAAGACCAGAGTGTGCCTCATCAGTTCCAGGTTGGAGAAACTGTACTCGTCCAGCACCATTGAGCTGGGAACCTTGAGCCTCACTGGAAGGGACCATACTTGGTGCTCTTGACTACCCCCACCGCAATGAAGGTAGAGGGCATCTCTGCTTGGATCCCTGCCTCACATGTAAAGAAAGCTCCTAAACCTCCTAAGGATGAGTAGGGATTAAAAAAGACTGTGGACCCTCTTAAGCTACGCCTGCATCTCAGATGCTCTCCAGATGGGGAATGACAACCTCCATGCCCCTCAAAAATGTACTTGGCAGGTAGCTTCCCAAACTGGGGAAGTCATCTCGTCAATCTCTAAGGTAGCCCCCTCCCTTTCTTGACTTCTGCCAGCTAGCTGCAGGCCTGGAACAGTGGGATATTCCTGAGGCAGACCCCCAGAATCTCCCTGAGAGGGACCCTCGACGAAGACACCCTAAAGGGCTAGGAGCAAAGTTCGGGTGGGAGGCCAGAGGGACGCTGTGGGCTGGCTCAACAAGATTTTTACGTCTGTCCGAGGAAAGGTAGGGACAGGAGTGCAGCTAGGCAATGTGGAAGATGTTGGCTCTGTTTAACTTCTGGATCTCCTTACTATGAGGACATTGCCGCATTGGGTACTTTTAATAACACCACCAACCATGACGCCTGCTCATGACATGAGAAAAACAAACTGACCCTAACTGAAGTATCAGGAAAAAGGACTTGTTTAGGAAACCCACCTGCTGCCTATAAACACTTATGCAATGAGACCCTGAGGTCTCCAAAGACTTCTAATACTAGATACTTATATCCTGGCATAGATAGATGGTGGGCCTGCAACACAGGATTAACTCCCTGTGTTGCCACTAATATCTTTAATGATAACAAAGATTATTGTATATTAATACAGCTTATGCCTAGAGTACTCTATCTCCCCACAGATGCCTTTGTGGATGAGTTTAATTTCTGCCCTAAGCGATTTAAGAGAGAGCCTATTTCCCTAACTTTAGCTGTAATTTTAGGATCATGTGTGGCACTGGAACAGCTGCCTTAGTGCAGGCCCCTCAGTACTTTCACCAATTAAGAGTAAGTGCCATACAGATTTTAATGCTTAAGCAACAATATCAAAGTTTACAGGAGTATGATAATGATGATTTTGATAAAACAGATATATAGGTTCTAAGATTAGAACAATGGACTAAAAGGAGTGGGGAATGAAGGGAATGAAAATTATTAAAAGACCCCCTAAGTCGGCAATAGAGCCAGGCCAGCCATCAGGTGGTTCCTGGAACTTAGCTGACCATAAAAGGGTGGAACCAAGAATGTAGGTCATACGGGTCATGAGCCCCGGGCTCCAGGAACTAGCTGGCCACAAAGCAGATGACTATCATGGGCCTCCAGGGTTCCAGGAACCGGCTGACCACAAAGCTGATGGTGAAGTAAGATTAAATTCATTCCTGAGAAAAACAGGTGTAGGATATTTCCTGCTGACTAACTAATGGGCTGGTACATTCTACCTGCATTTCCCCTCACCCCCTTCAGTTATGGTAAACAATGGGCTGGGCTGGTATTTTCTGCTTGTATTTCCCCTCACCCCTTTGGTTGGTAGTTTAAATACTCTACTCTCCCCCAAATCGTGGTCGTGACTCCTACCCCTGCGTGGGATATGGGTGGCTCCCTCAGTGCACTGATCCCCCCCTGAAATAAACCTCTTGCAATTGCATCAAGAAGGTCTCTTGCGAGTTTTTGGGGTGGCCGTGATATCCTGAGTGTCGGGAGTAGGGAGACGGACTTCCCTCCCCCGGGTCTTTCACTCCCATAGAATTCGTTGCTGAATCCATCTGTCTAGCCAGGTTCCTGCTGCTAACAGCCAGAACTCACTCACTTTGGGTGCTCAGTGCACAAGCTCCCATCTCCATTGCTGCTGCCATCTCTGGAATCTGTACCTTGATTGCCAGGCTATTTCCAGAGCCACTGACACCAGAGCCCATGTTTCACAGTGCCTACCCCACCCCCCACAAACACACAAACAAATCAGGTTAGACTCTTACCCCCACTTGGCTCATTTTAGGAGATCTGAGCTCCCTGCTGCTACTCTGCCTGTTGCCAGCAGCTTAGCTAAAGGACCTGTGACCTTACACTGCATGGCAGAGAGGATCTCTCTCTCTCTCTCTCTCTCTCTCTCTCTCTCTCTCTCTCTCCTCTCTCTCTCTCTCTCGCTCTCTCCTGCATGTTTTATATGGGAGCTGTAACATTTCTCGGTGAAGATAATCCATTCTCCTGCCCCTCTGGCCTGACCAGATATCCTACAGCACAGATGTCATCTCACGTTTCATCCTTTTCTGCCTGGAAATCAATGGTGCTTATACCTTTTAGTGGAGATGTGTGAACTTCCGGCTTAGTACCAGACAACATGCACTTCCGGCTTGGTACTGGACAAGGCCCAAGATTCCCAGGAGACACAAAATGACAAAGGATTAGCATTTGATTGGTTGTGAGTAAAGAACTCTATCCTTACCCAAATAGGCAGGAATTAAGCAATCCATTGAAGATGAGTATAGAATAAGAAACCCACTGAGGATAAGTATAGAAACCAGGGAAGTGGAGAAACTGAAACTACTGATAGGAACATTAAACTAGTGCTGCTTCTGTGAGTGATGCTTTGGTCATTCCTCAAAAACTCAATTGATAGACAGGGTAGATAGCTCAGCAGGCCAAGGGTGCTTGCCTCCAAGCCTGATGATCATAGTTTGAGTCCCAGAAAACAAACAATGGAAGGAGAGAATTAACTCCAGAAAGTTGGCGTTTGACTACCACATGTGTGCATTGCCACAGGCAGTTCTCCCACTGAACCAATAAATATAACCAAAACAAATAAGTAAACTTTATTTTAAAAGCCTACCACAACTCACTAGGCACTTGAGTAATTCTACCTGTCACATCCCCCTCGACCAGCAAGAACGACGCAACTCGCAAAAGCTCTTCTCAAGCAGTTTATTCAGGTCCCTTGAAAACAGTCTTCCGAATGCCCGGGCAGACCCAACCCACAGGCTAAATACTATATGAACCGCCAATCAAGTAAAGCCACGTGGTGCTATCTTAGAGGCCCACGTATGCGGAAGCAAGCCAGATCAGCAGTCTTAGCCAAATATGGACTTGTTTACCACCGAGAGCGCTCACCATCGGGCTGGTGGAAGGCGGAAACCGGCGCCATCTTTAGGGCGCGGCACGTTGCAGCTCTCTACAGTTGTCCTTTTTTATTTTTTCTAAAGTAGGTAGAAGTCCCTGGAAAGGCTTTGTAATCCCCATATATGGGGATCTCACGGTGGGCCTGAGCCTGTAGGAGGGCGATGCTCAAACTCTTACCCGTCTCTGGGTCAGCCTCCCCACTCGGGGCTGCCCTGTCTTAGGTGGCCGAGACTTACCCGTCAACTCCGTCATTGACTTGCCAGACCCTAATATCCGTGGAACGAATACCTCAGTGGGCAGGGACTATGCTCAGTGAAGATTTAAGCCTTCATGGCAGCGAGACATGCCTGAGGGGACTGGCCCGCCTCAATGGCGACAAGGGCCCGTATAATCACGGCTGCATTACGCTTATGTGTGGCTCTCATCTTGTAGATGCACCATAGGCAAACCAGAGAGGCTAGTATCATCAGTATCGCCAAAGAGCCTACGCCCGCCCACTCCTTAAGATGATCCATAGCCGTCTGTATCCAGGAAGTCAAACCAGTAGCCAGGCTCAAATCCACCCGAGTGGAGTTGATGTGGACGATTGTTGCTCTCAGCTCTCTCATCAAAATTTCAAATTCAGCCGACCAATCCTGTAAGAGGAACTTTGACAATTGTCTAGACAGATTAGCAGGCTTTGTAAAATTTTGATACTACACGGAAGTAACACACAAACCTTGCATTTTCAACTCACACCCCAATTGTGCTAGTTGCCAAAGAGAATCAATCTGTTCTTGTATTAAATCTATGCATTGATTAACTATCATAAGGCCTCCTTTGAGATGAGAATTCATAGAGGTCTGAGTATCCAATGCCTGTGCTACAGTGGCTGAGATGTTATTCAGGGCATTGGCAGTCTGTATAGAACTAGACAAGGCAATAGCTGAGGCAAGTAGCTCCCACAGCAGCAATAGTGATGGCAGTAACAATAGCTGCAGTGATGCCAAAATCTCTTTTAAACCTGAACAGCATCATGGTATTAGGGGCCTCTACAGGAACTGGTACATATCGAGGCATTCTAGTCACCACAGCCACAGGAAAGGCTGTGGCATTCCAGCACAGGGCATAAAAACATGTGTCCGGAGTGCATACTAACTTTTCTTCACCCAAGGATGCACTCCCATTACTTACAATCCACAGAAAAGGAGGCCAGAGACATACTGGCAAGGCTGAAAAGGTCTTGTTGTGGTAAGAATGAAACAAAGAATTACAAGTACCAGAGCCACTACTGCTAGAAAGATTCAATTTGGTAGCAGACCCTAGGGAAAAATTACCTCTTTGATAAATTCCTTCCTCAAGCATAATGACAGGTTCCAAGTCCATGCAACTTCCATTTACCCCACACAAAAGCCACAAATCAAAAGGATTGGTGGCAGTCTGCTGAGGATCCCTAGTAGATATATCAAGCATTCCTGTACAAGACTTATTCACTACATTACTAATCATGGGGCTAAAGGAAAAATAATCTTGTTGAACCCAAACTGCTCTGCGCTCCTGACATCCAGTCCAGGGAAAAGGTCCTTCCTCTCCTGTGGATCCTCTACAAAAAGGTGCCCAGCGTGGCTGTCTGGGGTGGGGTCCCGGTCAGAGACTCGTGTGGGCCACCATCCTTCACACCATCCTTCAAGGCGAGAACCGTTGCCTGAAAACAAACCACCACTCCTACCCCCAAACCTCAGTTGTGGTAAAAAATCTGCTGACTGCTGAGACAATTTAATGCATTCTGTATCATCTGACCTATTGAAGCTCATAAAAAAGCACAGACTACCCTTCAAGCTGACATTTCTATTACCCTCTATAGGGCTTCTCTGATCATCAAAGGGAAGGTAGGGTAAGCCTAGGCCTCTATTACTGCTAAATAAGCGTGGAAACACAGTTGCATCATGTCTGACTGGCATCGGCTTTGGGAATATCGACAGGATCCCCCATCTCGGCTCGGTCATTCCTGACATACTCACTGCTACTATCACCAGGATCCCTAGGAAGGTCTTCATGACGGATCTTCCTCACAAGGCGTTCAGGCACCCACACTGGATCCTGTTGATCCTGAGGAAAAACACAAACAGACCCTCTCGCCCATGTTAGCACAGGGTCAGGCCCTCGCCAAGAGCCTGTCAAAATATCCTTCCACTTCACCATACCTTTAGGTGGACCATGGGAATCCTGATGTCTGTCCGCTGCTGAGCGGCCTTGAGCATCCAAATTTAAAAAATTTAAAGTAAATAAGGCTAAAGACATTCTCTCCTTGGGGG
Source organism: Lophiomys imhausi (assembly GCA_907164525.1). Classification (NCBI taxonomy): domain Eukaryota; kingdom Metazoa; phylum Chordata; class Mammalia; order Rodentia; family Muridae; genus Lophiomys; species Lophiomys imhausi. The sequence goes on from CAJQZJ010009141.1 coordinate 2,426,546, forward strand.
TACGGCTTTGGCCTATTCCCCCTTTCTGTTTTTGCAAGCATTCTTTCAAGGTGTGATGAGCACGCTCCACAATTCCTTGTCCTTGAGGATTATATGGTAATCCGTGATTAAGCTGTACCTCCATCTGGTTGCAGAAGGAGACAAAGGACTGAGCCGTATAGGCTGGTCCATTGTCCGTTTTCAGCTGCTGTGGTTTTCCCCATGCAGCCCAGGCTTCTAAGCAATGCCCTATGACATTGCGAGCCTTTTCTCCACTCATAGGTGTAGCATGTATGATACCTGAGCAGGTATCCACAGACACATGAATATATTTTAAAGTTCCAAACTCTGAAATGTGGGTAACGTCCATTTGCCAGATTTTGAGTGGCATCAACCCTCTAGGGTTCACTCCCACACTGGGAGGATGATGATGAATCACACACTGAGGACAGTCCAAAACCACTTGTCTAGCATCTGCTCTAGACAAATGGAATTTTTGCTGTAGAGTCCTGGCATTTACATGAAATAATTGGTGAAACTGTCTGGCTTGGTCCAGGAATGAGCTCCAAAAAATGCATTCCATCCTAGTCCATTGTTCAACTTTATCATTACCCTCACTTAATGGTCCCGGTAATCCTGTATGTGCTCTGATATGTTGAATGTAAAAACACCATTTCCTTTGCCAGATTAAAACTTGTAACTCTTGTAATAAGGCACATACAGTACTACTATTCTTAATAGGACCTGCTAATTCTAATACTTTCACTGCGTTGACCACATAGACTGAATCTGAGATCAAATTGAATGCAAATTGACATCTTTTAAACACCTTAATTACTGTTTTCAACTCTACTATTTGGGGGGAGCCCGGCTGAAATTGGCATAGCACGGGCTCTTGTCTTTCTATCAAATAGGCTCCGCAGCCTGTCTTTGAGCCATCAGTAAACACATTTGGTGACCCTTGAAGTGGTACTGCTGAAGTAACCTTAGGGAATATCACTGGGTGGTCCTTAAAAAATGATAGCAATGGATGCTTAGAATAATGGCTATCAATCACTCCTTCAAAGCTACATTGCAATATTGCCCAGTCATCTACAGTGCCACACAAAATCTTAATTTGATGACTGGAAAAGGGCACTATTATACTGGCAGGAGCAACTCCAAAAGACTGCAAGCATTGTTGGATACCATTTAAGGCTAAAGCAGCAACTGCAGTGGGATAATGTTCTATGGATTTTTTTGGAGAAATCTTTGAATAAGTCCATAATAATGGTCCGTCCTGCCATAACAATCCTGTAGGTTGACCATAGGTGGCAAATATGCACAATGCAATGGGCTGTCCTTCCTGCCATCTCTTTAGGAAGGCACTCTGCAACTTTTCTTCCACTTTACATAAAGCTTTTCTTGCTTCTACTGTTAATTGCCTAGGAGAATTAAGTGCTGAATCACCTTTCAAAATATCATATAGGGGTCTTATTTCATAATTTGGTAGCTCTAAATAGCCTCTTATCCAATTGATATATCCTAACAACCTTTGAAAATCATTTAGAGTCTTTAAATTATCTTTTCTCATCTCAATCTTTTGAGGTATTATCTTTTCAGGTCCAACCTTTGCTCCTAAATAATTAATCACATTTTCCTTTTGAACCTTATCAGGAGCAATAAACAACCTTTTCTTTTTTAATAATTGAACTAATTCTTCATAGGCCCGATCTAATATTTGTTCACTCTTAGCTGCCAGTAAGATATCATCCATATAATGAACACATCTCAAATCTGGAAAATTCTTTCTCAAGGGAGCAATGGCTTCCCCCACATACAGTTGGAACATAGTGGGGCTGTTTGCCATGTCTTGAGGTAATACTACCCATTCAAACTGCTGATCAGGTTCCTCATGGTTACAGGATGGAACAGTAAATGCAAATCTCTCACTATCTTTGGCACACAAAGGGATGGAGAAAAAACAATCCCTTATATCTATAACTATAATGGGCCATGAGGCTGGCAAAGATGATACCCCCAAGGAGAGAAAAGTCAGATCCGTGCCTGTGGACCCAAAACCATCTTTTCCTCTCTCTCGATCCTTTGCCGCATAGTGATCATGTAAGCTCGGCAACATGATCAACTGAGCAATTCTATCTCCAGGAGAGATAGCTGTTATACCACGGGGGGAGGCTACCATGATCTTAACCACTCCTGTATAATCTGGATCTATAACCCCAGGATGGACAATAAGTCCTCTCAAAGCTGATGATGACCTCCCTAACAGCAAACCAACTGTACCAGGTTCAAGGGGTCCTTTAAAAGGGGACCCCCATTTGGGGCGTTAATACGAGTCTGGTGGTGGGGCAGAGGTACAATCCTGCTGAGCCTGCAGTGGCTCTCCGCAGTCTCTTGGATGGCGGAGGGTTGGCCATCTCTCTTGATTCTGTTCTTTGTCCTGATTCTCTACTGCCCCATATATTTGTGGGCCCTGGGGTCATGGGCCCCGCTGTCCGTTTTTTGGACGAGCGCCACCATAACCTTGAGTCAAAGGCTAGCCATGGATGTCTGTCACTGAACGGCATTCATTAGCCCAATGGTTCCCTTTTTTACATTTTGGGCATAACCCCGGCTGCCTGGGGCGTTGTACACTTCCTGTACTTTCTGTACTCCTTCCCCCGGGGCACTGTCTTTTAAAGTGTCCCATCTTGCCACACTTAAAACAAACTCCTGGACTTCCTCCACCTTTTCTGGTCAACTGTACTACCGCGGCAGCAAGACCAGCATTAGTTAACGGCCCTCCAAGTTCTCTACACACTTTCATCCAGGCTTCTAGCCCTTTGTTCTTGTAAGGGGTGATAGCGGCTCTACACTCTTTGGTGCATTGCTCATAGACCAACTGTTTTATTAGTGGCATAGCAGCATCCAGGTCACCAAAAATCTTCCCTGCCGCTTCCACCAATCGTGCCACAAAGTCTGAAAAGGGCTCCATTGGGCCCTGTAGAATCTTAGTTAAGTTCCCACTCACCTCCCCTTTGTTAGGAAGGGATTTCCAAGCCTTGATAGCTGTCTGGTTTATTTGTTCATAAACCTGATTGGGATATCCTGTCTGCTGGTTGGCAAATCTCCCCTGTCCAAGCAGCATATCTCTATCCCAGGCTGGATTTCCATTTCTCTGATTAAAGGCTGCTTGCTCAGTGACATACTCAATCAAGAAAGCTTTCCAGTCTAAGTATTGCCCTGGACTTAAGCAGGCGCGGGCCAGGCCACTCCAATCACTCGGAGTCATACAATGTCTGCTTAATGCTTCTACTTGAGCCAATGTAAAAGAAGCGGTAATGCCATAGGTACGAACCAACTCTGCAAGGGATTTAACTACTTTAAAATCGAGCGGTTCCTCATACCTGTTCCCTTGTGGATCTTGGTATACCGGATAGGCAAACTGTAATTCTGTTTTTACTTGTGTCCACATCCCTGGGCAGAAAGATCTCCCTACTTTCAGGGACTGAACAGGCTGATCTATCTGAACGGCTTCTGGGTATGGAGGGGGAGTTGAAGACACCGCGGCAACGGCTTCACTTACACTGACTGCCGCCAATGTGTCTTTCTCTTTTACCTTTTTCTTTTCCCTTTTTCTAATAGCAGTCCTCTCCAACTGTTCTATTAGAGCGTGTAGCTCCCCTTCAGAATCCGTGCCCTTTGAGTCCTCAAAATCTCTAAAATCTCTAAGATCAGGATAGAGAGGGACCTTCTTTTTGCTTCCCTTTTCACTGTCTGCCTGCTCAGATCTTTTGCCTTTGTTGCTTCCCTTTTCACTGTCTGCCTGCTCAGATCTTTCCCCTTGCAGCAGTTCCAAGGCTGATTCTCCCTCCTTGATTGCGTTACAGCATCTCTGATCTTCTAAACAACTCCTCACCATCTTCCAAATCGGTCTTACTCCATGCTTCAGAGTACCTTGCTCCCAAGCAAAATCCAAGTCCCTGCCTAATTTGTCCCAGCAGGATACCGTAAGATTCCCGGACACCGCAAACCATGGAGCCACGGAGTCGCATTCATTTCAAAATCTCTCTAGGGTAGACTTCTTAAGTTTCAAATTCCTAGCTAAAAGTAGCTCCTGAAGAGCCAGAAAAATTGGATGTGACTGAGACAATCCCATGATAAAAAATTTACTTTTGGTTCGCAGTTTCCCCGCGAAACTTTACCTTTTGTTCACTATCTCCAAGAAACTTTACCCTTTGTTCGCTATTTTCACGAAACTTTACCTTTTGTTCGCTATTTCCGCAAAACTTTACCTTTTGTTCGCTATTTCCGCGAAACTTTACCGTTTGTTCGCAATCTCCGCGAAACTTTATTGTCCCAATTTACCCCGGGAACTTACCAGTGCACTGCCCCTGACTGCAGGAGTTCTGAGTCTTTTCTGGTTCCCCGTACGGGCCACCACTTGTCGCATCCCCCTCGACCGGCAAGAACGACGCAACTCACAAAAGCTCTTCTCAAGCAGTTTATTCAGGTCCCTTGAAAACAGTCTTCCGAATGCCCGATCAGACCCAACCCACAGGCTAAATACTATATGAACCGCCAATCAAGTAAAGCCACGTGGTGCTATCTTAGAGGCCCACGTATGCGGAAGCAAGCCAGATCAGCAGTCTTAGCCAAATATGGACTTGTTTACCACCGAGAGCGCTTACCATCGGGCTGGTGGAAGGCGGAAAACGGCGCCATCTTTAGGGCGCGGCACGTCACAGCTCTCTACATCTACCCATAAGCCAAAAACTTGAAACTCAGACAATTATTTATGCGCAAATGCTTGATGGTGTATTATTTGACATAGAGAAAAATGACATTCTGGTATGAGCCTCCACAGCACTCATACACTTGGAAAACATTATCCTGGATGAAAAAGCCATATGTAAAGGTCTGGTGTTGTGCGGTTTCAGTTACATAAAGTTTCCACAAGGAGCAAAGTGAAAGAGACAGCAAACAGCTTGGAGACTACCAAGCGCTTTGTAGGGAAACATATGGGGAAATATTTCCTGATGAGTGCGGAATTTCTATTCATGATAATGAAAAATTTTCAGAAAATGTTAAATGGCGATGGGTGAATAACATTGCATCTAATAATTAATATTCCTGAATTATCCCCTCACTCATTCAGTTAAAAGAACGTCTTTTGTTACATACACATTATCATAATTTTTAAATGTTTCAACTACCTTTACTATAACCAAACTCCTCCCATTTGTCCTCTTCAAGGGTCACTCAGCTATGGCTGTAGTCCTTTCTCTGCTCTGATATAGTCTGTCCAGAATAGTTTCTCAGAGGTCCAGAATTTTTAAATTATGAAAGACTTAGAATCCATATGAATGCAGTTTGCCATTTTAAATCTCTGCTTGTTTTTTAACCTAGTCCATTTTATTTTTTAAAGTTTAGATTCTTAGAAACAAAAATCATATATTCCCAGCTACTTCTACAAGGTCTGACATACAATATTTGATAAATGTTAATCAGGGTACATTTCAGTTCTCTCTCTCTCTTTCTCTCTTTTTTCTTTTCTACCCATTTTTCAATTCAAGTAGAACTTTTGGATTGCTCAGTGTAATACAAATAAGGTGTTCATGTAGTGACTTTTATGTCTAAAGACTACAGCTGCACATTGGTAGAAAGAAACGAACACCTCCAGCTCAGTGGACTATTGGAGGCAGCTCCAGCTATGGTTCCAGAGCAAGTGTCAAGGCTAGATCTGTTTTCTCACTTTTACTCCAACTCTACTTGATAAAAAAAAAAGATTAAAAATTAGAAATCCTATGATACCAATAACCCTCATCTCCTGAAAACAGAACTAAACTGCAAGGTACCACTCTTTGTTCTAAGTCCTTTGTGGTTGCATGGGTGACTCTGCGCTTGCCTATGATAGGGGACAGGGAATCCTCTGGAAAGTGTATCAGCATTTAGATTATTACCTTACGCAAGGAGGTTTCTGGGGAGTGGTGGGTCTGGTTTGTCTATTCTGGGCTGAAGCAGATTGGGTATGTTATCAGTGTCTTCTCTGGTGTTGGTGTATGAAGTCAGCAGCACCAGCCTTGTGCGCTGTGGCAGGAGTGGAGAGAAAGGTCATAAATGCAATGTGAATGTTCAAAGCAGCAGTTAATTAGGCAGAATTAGAGAGAAATATCCAAAGTAAAAAAAAAAATAGGTAAAACAGGAAGATGAAGTCAGGCATAGGCAGTGAAAAGGATGATAGATGACCAAAATTCAGGGGTAGAACTTTCCTCTAGACTTCCTTAACTGAAGTGAATGAGGAGGGTGCTGAGGTGTAGATGTTTTCTCACCTTGGTTGTACTTGAGGGATGATGATCTTTGCCCCTTTCTTGGGCCTAGTCTCAGCCACAGGTTTGTATTCTCGGATATGTAAGAGGGAGGTTGTGAATATCTTAAGGATGCTCAGCTACAAACCTGGATCCAAAGAGGAAGAAACCAGAGTTATATTCATGAGTCACATTTGCTTATCTACTGTAAGGGTGATTAAAGTTACAGGAAGACTCCTGCTAAGACAGTACCACTGAGGAAGTTTAACTCTTTAAAGGTGTGAAGGCAACATGCATTGAGTGGAAATCACACTTTGAATTTTAAATTTAGACTTCTTCATGAAATAGTGACATGTTTTAGTCTGTGGTATTTTTATAGTGCAGACAGTGAACTGCTGCTGTCAGTCTACCATGTTCTCAAGATATGTTGAGTTTCTGACAACATGAATCCATTGAAATTTAAGACAATCTATATGTTAATTGTCCGTTTCCCTTAGTGGTGTATTTAGTTTGGCATTGACAAAATACTTCAGAAACATAACCAAAGTTCCTCTAGTTCATTCAGTTGTGTAATTGGAACATTTGAATCACACTGAAAGCTGTTAGCCAAATCAAAGTGACTTTCTTATCCATTTATGTATGAGCACTCCTAGTCCTTTGGATGTCATTGAAATTGCTACATTTTACAACTGACAAATGTTTGGGGTACTAAAATTGCAACTCCACACACAGTGCTTGCAATTTTATGTTCTGAGCAAATTGTCATCATGCATATTTCTGGAAACTTGAGAAGGTCCCAATTTAGATGTCTGTTTCTCTTTCTTTCATCTTGCTTCCATTTCTAACCTCATTTGAAACAAGACTCTTCTAAATAAAAACTTCCAAAGATCACTGAGATTTTTGATTTCTGTCCTTCTAGCTGGTCTAGGATTAAATAACCATTTCTTCCCTGTTACATTTTAAGCAAAGTACAACACCTTTTAGGTTCTCTAGAATTTGGGAGATGAAAACAATTTTGAGAAATTTGAATACACCTGCCTGAGAAATTTCAATATGCTTTTTTCCCACCACATCAATTTTCATATGTTTATTTATTTATTTATTTTATTCTTATTTGACAAAATTGATAAAACATTCCTTAGTCTACTTCCATAGCTGGGTTGTTGAAATCATGTAATGAGGGTATGCAATATAAACAAGGTTCTGACCAGAACGAGAGTCAGTAACACACATAAAAGTAATGGAGTCCAGAGACTTATTTACTTGCAACAAAGAGCATGCTGGGCTGTTTCTGAGTCAGCTTATCTCAGACCCACACTTCCCTCCTGAGTTAAGATTACCAAGTAATGTTAAAGGGATTAACAAAGGCACTTAGGGAGGACATTGTCTGTGAATATCAGGAAATGAGCAACCTCAAAACAGAGATTACACAAAGGAAAGTTACATAGAAAATAGGAATACAAAGCTTGACCTTGTGTGTAACACTTGCTCTCTTGGGTGGAGCAAGGCTTTCTGCTGATTTATAAAAGCTCTTCCCATAGAGTACAACACAGAGGTAATGCAAGTGTGGATAAAACAGACCCACTGAAACATTGGGCATGTATTTTCTGGTGGAAATATATCCTATTCATTGTAATACTATACTTCCATGAACACAATGCTGCCAGAGATCAAAATAGCACCAAGAAATTCATAGTATGTTTTCCAAGGCTGGGGATATGGCTCAGTTGGTAATGTGCTTGAATACTGTGCATAAGGTCCTGGGCTTGATCCCCAGTACTGCATATCAAAGAAACAACAAACAAACACCCCAAAACATAATTTGTCCAATCTAAAGCTTCATTCATTTCATAACATGGTTTCAAAATATATTACTAAGCAGAAGGGAAACATGTTATAAAAACTTTACAGAACTCCACAAGTATAGTGAGAGATTTTTATATATCTCTAAGAAACAATATTGATTCAAAAATGTACAGTTAATGAAAGGATATAGATCTGTCTCATACGATAGTCATTAAGTAGATATGACTATTGAGCATTCAGTATGTGATTAGTTCAAATTTAGATATGCTCTAAGTATAAAGCACTACATAGTTTTGTAAAGATAATATTTCACAGAGTATACTTTCTAGCAATATTGAATAAGTTCTAGAAAAATAATATTATGGATCTACTGGGTTAGATAAAATATATTATTAAAATTGATTTTGCTTCTAGCTTTATTTTCTAATGTAGTTAGTAGAAAATTTAAAGCTGAAAGTGTGGTTCTGTCCTACTTTTATTAGATAGTAGTCATATAGAGAATTTAAATACCACAAAATGTAAGCTTGATCTATTGAATGTATTTAATTATATATCAGCTTTGCATTTCTAAAGTGACACAAAATGAAATTTTTACAGAGATAAATGAAGTACTAGTTTCTGAAAAATATTAACGTGCAGATGCTTCCTAACACAGAGTGGGCTTGTGATCTCCTGAGTCCATCGTAAGTTAAAAATGCTTTAAAACACCCAACATACTGAGAACTACAGCTCAGCAGTACACCCCACTTCTGAGTTTAGATAATTTACACTGTGATTTCATGGTTAAGTGAGAGCTGAGACTATTTCTACTGTACAGCATCCTGAGAGAGCATTGTAAAGTATTTAAGTGTAACTGTAGTTTATAAAAACAAGATGACAGTTAAAATTTATTTTATAAATTATACTAAATATTCTTCCTTTTGGTAAGGAGAACTGTGCTCATTTTCTTCAAAGGCAAAATAAAAATTGAAACAAGTAAGAAAATGACCCAAATATACTCCAATGGCTCTAGTAATCTAAACCAGGGTTCTTAACCGTGGGTCATGACCCCTTTTGGGAGGGGGTGTCAAACATTCCTTTCACAGGGGTTGCATATCAGACAACCTGCATCTCATATATTTACATTATAGCTTATAAAAATAGCAAAATTACAGTTATGAAGTAACAACAAAAATAATTTTATGGTTGGGGGTCACCACAATATGAAGAACTGTATTAAAGGGTCTCAGTATTAGGAAGGTTGAGAACCATTGCTCCCAAAATAATGAGTGTGAGACACATATGGGCAAATACTGTCTGTGAAAAGCTCACTCACCCATAATGTATTTTTGACTTTTTAATTTCATTTTATTTTATTTTATTTTTGTGGCAGTATCTCACTATGTATTTCAAGGTAGTCTATAACATTTATTCTCTTCCTTCCTCTCATATTCTAAGATTACAGGCATGTATCAGCACAACATGTTGATTCATTTTTAAGTCACCTTGATACCTTCTAGCTCCGAGGTCTTGATGATAATGATTGCAGAAAACAGAATTCAAGAACAGAGTATGTGTAGCCCATGGCATGAGGCTGAGTTTAATCCGGCCAATGATGACAGTGTCCCTGTAGCTTAGAGTTGCCTATGAAAACTGCCAAGCACATAATTTATCAATAAATGTCAGATTTCATTCATCTGTCACCTTCACTATAAAGTATAATGACCCTGAGCTCTCAGTGCGATACAAAGTGGGCAAACAGGAGGAGAGGCAGTTTGATGTAGGATTCTGGAGTGTAGCCTCCACTGTCTGGAAAAACTGGGCTTAGAATTTTACTAGTTATAGAACCTAAGCAATTTCCCCAGTTTCTACAAGCCTCAGTATTCTTACTGTAAGAGAGGCCCAACCATAAAAATTTCATATAGTCTCTATGAAGGATGTAGCACAAGCCTGAGTATAGAATAATAAGTAAGGAGGAAAAGTCTGAGATAATCATATATTGATTTTTTATTGCTGTTATTTTTAATCTTTTTTCTTGTATTGAAAATAGATTCTTTTCTCATCCAATATATCCTGATTATAGTTTCTGATCCCTCTACCTTTCCCAGTCTCTTTCCCCCTCCTCCATATCCACTCTCTTTATGTCTTACAAGATCAGGCTTCTAAGAGATAATAACCAAACATGACAAAATATAGTATAATAAAGCAAAAATCATTACATTGAGGATGAACAAGACAAACCAACATAAGGAAAAGAGCCCTAAGAGCAGGCACAAGAATCAGTAACCAACTTGTTCACACTCTTAGGAGTCCCATAAAAATACTAATTTGAAATCTGTAATACATAGGCAGAGAAGCTGGTGCAGACCCGTGTGGGTCCTGGGCTTGCTGCTTCAGTCTCTGTGAGCTCTTGTGCCTTGCTCAGTTGATTCACAAGGAATTTTTCTCTTGTGTCTTCCATCTGCTCTGGCTCTTACACATTTTCTGCCTCCTCTTCAGTGATGTTCCCTGAGCCCTAAGGAGAAAGATTTGATGGACACAGTCCATTTACAGCTGTGTGTTCAAAGGACTCTCTCTCTCTCTCTCTGCATAATGTCTGGCTGTAGGGGCTGATAGATTAATATAAGTTAGATTTAGTGAATA
>CAJQZJ010009141.1:2457581-2477870 GCA_907164525.1 Lophiomys imhausi
GTCTTCGGACAGTGCCCTGTGTGAACTCTGGCATCTGCCTGTTTCTGTCTCTAGGGTCATTTTACTTTTACCTCTCTGCAAATGTTTTTGCTTTCTCAGTTTTCTGGTCACTTCCAATATTCACAGAGAATTAAAGGTGCTGTTCCTTGATGACTGTGGGTAACATGACAGTATGAGGTTCCACTGAAGAAAAACCTTCACAAATAAAACCAGAAGTACAGGGAGTTGTGTGGGGGAAGTTCTTTCTGGACATCCTTGTGACTTCTATGCTTTTCCAGGGTACAGAGGTAAAGTGTGAGCTGCTAGCATTCAAAAGGCAGAGTTTCTGCAATTCTGTCCTTTGATTGGTTGTGACTTTCTGAAAAAAAAAAGAAAATAAATTGAAAAGAGAACTTTTCTTAGTGAGGAGTGAGGACTGCATTCAACTGTGGGCACAAGGACAAATATTTAGACTGTAGCTAGAAATTACACTGGTTTAGTAATGTGGCAGTGCACACCCTTAATCCCATCATTTGAGAAGAATACACCCTTAATCCCAACACACTAGAGACAGAAACAGGCAGATGCCAGAGCTCAAGGACAGCCTGATACAAAACAAGCTCTACATAGGGAAAAACTTCGATCCAGGGGTGGGGAGCACATCTTTAATCCCTTCAGTTGGGAACCACAGGTCTTGATCCCAATACTTAGTATGCAGAGACAGGCACATAGGATCTGGAAGGATTTAAGTTTGAAAGCTACATACAAAAGGCATACTCAATGTAAACAAATTGTCCTTTGAGATCTCAAAATATATACAGTAAAGGTTTATTTAGATCCAAAATTACAAAATAATTTCTTCTTTAATCCAGATTGAAAGATAATACTTTATATATTGTCAAAAAACCAAATTTGCTCCAGGAAAAATATTACATGACCCCCCCCAAAAAATGTAATTGCCCCAGAGTTAGGATTAGGGCAGGGCTCTGTTCTTATCTTTCCAGGAGACTTAAAGCATCCATTCAAGGAATCCAGAGACAACTGGACAAGGGAAACCTCAGCAGAAAACAGATCAGACAACGAAGAAGATGAGAGGCCCAGACAATCCAGCCTTGCAGACTCCCTTAATAGCTGTTTCTTCAAAAGTCTACAACCACCACTCAAAATCACTAAGATTGTTCAGCTCCACAGACTGCTCCAGCCAGAACTTCAGTAAAGGCCTGAAGATCAGCTTCTGTCTACAAACTTCTTAGGACATCTAAATAGCTGAGCACAAAACGACTGAACATCAAATGATTCTATTAACATTTTTAACCATTTTTCCATCCCTATTTGGGCCCCAAACAGGTTTACTACATCCCAAATCACCAGGAAGTCATTTTTTAAATTTATTTTTATTTTTTTTCTTTATTTTTTATTTCTTCAAGTTACATCTCAATCGCAGTCCCCTCCCTATTCACCCTCCAGTCCCACCCTCCCACCCTCAACCCCCCATCCTCTTCCCTTTTTTTTTCTTTTAAGTTTAAGGTATATCTTATTTCCCACTACAGTTTCCCCTTTCAGTCCAACAAATGGCTCTTTCTCTTATAATAACAAATACAATACAGTACAACAGAGGTAATTAGGCCACAGTTATGAGGGTTATATGGCTTAACGTACATTCCCAATGACCAGTCCATATGTACTTGGTACCTGACTTTAACATTCTACTATCTAAACATCTCCATGAGTTTAAAGGTCTATATCTGACTCAACATTCATACTAACTTGCAACACAATTTTAAAAGTATCTTCTTAGATCTATAACACTCTCTTGACTCGTAAACAACTCAAAATTAAATTATGAGACTCTAGCTATCTGTTCTTCAACCACCTCAGAGACCTGAGAGGGATAAATATATCTGATTTTATAGGAAGTACAGGGCCTGCAGCTTCCCAAACTAAGCAATGATATACCTGTGGCTGCCTGGACAGTTCCTATTTTCTCTCCATACATTACAGCATCGCTCTTCAGTCGTTTGGCCCCGTTTCTCTGACAGACATTGATTGTAGAGCAGGGGTTATGAAGGACTTACCTACCCTGTCTTGGCAGAGCTAGGCTTTCGACTTACCTGCTTCCAGGTTTTGTCCTTTTTGGACAGCATTCTGTCTACAGTTGGGACAAGGGGCTTTTCCTACCAAGAGATAGGCTTGCGACTAATTCAGTCATCTCCCACTGGAGATTCTTCCATGCTCATCTTCTACTTGGAGGAGAATAGGGGGTGCTGTCAGGAGTTGATATGTCTTGATATAAAAAAATCTAAAGTTACGAAAACATCTTTGAATGCCACATTCTGCAGATCTTTTGAGGTTTTTGAAGAGGCCCTATCTATCTCTTATATTAGGGTAAGCAGATGTTGCTTGTCTCTTGCCGGTTTATTTCTGATTAGCTTAGAAAGTAACTATAATCGGCTGTCATAGTACCTAACAGAATGACCGGCTTGCATAACCATTAGTTTGCATTTCTTAATTATCCTAAACAGTTTATGACAATTAGTAGTAAAAGGCCGAAACATCACATTTCATTTTTTTTCTTTACCTCCTAACCCTTCCATCCCATTTCTCTGGGGTGGGGTGTCCTTATATAACAGTCCCTCATCTCAGTTGAGAGGTCATATGAGGGCCAAGAGCCTCTTCTTTCATTGGGGATCTACGAAGCAGTACCATCAGTGAAAAGTGTCTCATTGCCCGGGAGAGAGAACTACTAAACAAACAAACCAATAAGCATACAATAGATAAAAAAGACTAAAAAATAGAAAAAAATATAACTAATATATAAAAAATAGATAAAGAATAAAAATTAAAAATAAGAAGTCTATGTCCAAGTTCCCTTTGGTGTGTTAGTTGTAGTATCGATACCTTCTACTATATAGCTAAAATCCTACTATAAGTGAATAGATGCCATATGTGTCCTTCTGAGTCTGGGTTAGTTCACTCAGGATGAGCTTTTCTAGTTCCATCCATTTGGCTGCAAATTGCATAATTTCATTGTTCCTGATAGCTGAATAATATTCCATTGTATAGATGTACCACAGTTTTTTGACCCATTCTTCAGTTGAGGGACATCTGGGTTGTTTCCAGTTTCTAGCTATTACAAATAAGGCTGCTATAAACATAGATGAGGAAACTTCCTTATGATTCAGTGAAGAGGCATTTGGGTGTATACCCAAAAGTGGTATGGCTGGGTCCTGAGGCAGAGCTATTCCAAATTTTTTAAGATATCCCCAGACTGACCTCCATAGTGGTTTCACAAGAGCAGGAAATCATTTATGAGAGCGACGTCCCAGGCCCAGAAGGTGGGGAGGGTGTTTCCCCCTCCTTTGGTTATTCAATGGATAACAGAAAATTTTGTCATTTAGTGGAAGAGACTACAAGCTGTTAAATGGTCTTGTTAAATGGGTTTTGGAGGTTAGACCTAGGGACTTCACTCTTTCTTTTCTGTATCCTTTCTCTCCTATGTAGGAGTGAATAGACTTGAGAAAAAATGGGACATAGACATAGTATAGAAAAGATCAAGAAAAAAGGACAGATTATTGAATAAGCCCTTATACCTTTGTATATTGATACAAAATTAATACTATATTAGGCTAAATTGGTATTGATCATTGTATATTAATGCAAAATTAAGATTGTATTGGACTACATCGGTACTGATCTTAGTATATTGATGCAAAATTAAGAGTATATTTGGACACATTGGTATTGATCTTTGTATATTGTTACAAAATTAAGGGTAACACTTCTTAAAGGTATTGTACCTAGTAATGCTTAAAAAGGAAATGTGAAGTTTTTGGCCTTTTGCTACCAACCATCATAAACTGTTTAGGATAATTAAGAAATACAAACTAACAGTCATGCAAGCGTGTCATTTTGTTAGTTACTATGACAGTCTATCACAGTTATTTTCTAAGCTACTCAGAAATCAAGTTGTTAAGAGACAGCAACGTTTGCTAATCTAAACATAAGAGATAGACAGGGCGTCTTCAAAAATCCCAAGAGATCTGCAGAGTATGGCATTCAAAAATGTTTTCTTAAATTAAATTTTTTTTGATATCGAGACATGCCAGCTCCTGACAGCATCCCCTATTCTACTCCAAGTAGAAGATGAGCATCGAAGAATCTCCAGTATGAGATGGTTGAATTAGTGGCAAGCCTATCTATTGGCAAAAAAAAAAAAAAACCCTTGCTTCAACTGCAGACAGACTGCTGTCCAAAAAGGACAAAACTTGGAAGCAGGTAATTCGATAGCCTAGCTCTGTCAAGACAGGGTAGGTAAGTCCTTCATAATTCCTACTCTACAATCAATGTCTGTCAGAGAAATGGGGCCAAACAGCTGAAGATTGATGCTGTAATATATGGAGAGAAAATGGGAACTGTCGAGGCAGCCATGGGTATGTCATTTCTTAGTTTTGGAAGCTGCGGGCCCTGCACTTCCTATATAATCAGATATATTTATCCCTCTCAGGTCTCTGAGGTGGTTGAAGAATAGATAGCTAGAGTCTCATAGTTAAATTTTGAGTTGTTTAGGAATCAAGAGGGCGTTCTGGATCTAAGAAGATGTTTTTTAAAATTGTGATGCAAGTTAGTATGAAAGCTGAGTTAGATAGAGAACTTTAAACTCATGGAGATGGTTAGATAGTAGAATGTTAAAGTCAGGGGCCAAATACATATGGACTGGACATTGAGAATGTATGCTAAGCCATATAACTCTCAGAATTGTGGCCTATTTATTTCGTTGTTTTGTACTGTATTTATTGTTATAAGAGAAAGAACCATTTGTTGGACTGAAAAAAAAAGTATTATGCATTCAGGGGGAAGGGTGAGCGGGTAGGAGGGTGGGGCTTGGAAGGGTGGAGGGAGAGGGCTGTGATGGAGATGTAACTTGAAGTAATAAATAAACATTAAAAAAAACATTCAGATTTTTAAGGGCCCAGAGCACTACAAAGCAGCCTTGAACTTGCAGTAAAAAAAAAAAAAAAAAAAAGTATTGTGGCTGTTGTGTGTTCTCCACCAAGATCTATGACTTCACTAGCTCTGGATTTTTGGCTAGTTTTCCAGCATCAGGTCATGATGTCCCTCTTGTCTATCAGGTTTTAAGTGTAACTAGAGATCTGTTGGTTATTGGCAACATATGCTTGTCATTTTAGTAAGATTTATTGAAAACTAGCTGAATTCTAGAACCATATGAGAAATTAAATGTTTCTAAGCAAAAATATTTGTTTTATTTTTGAAAGGTAAGTTATGGAATATAGGCCTTATAAAACAACTACTTTTAGGAATGCTAACAATAATTGATAAGTCATTCACCTCTTGCCTATTTTTTACACAATGTTGCATAATTTTCAAACTCTAAATTTTTAAGGGTATGCCACCTATGAGAAGTGAGGTCTCTGTGCTTCTACAAGTCCAAGCTGTGGATTTGGAACTTTCCTTATGCATTAGAACTTTGAGAAAACTCACATATAATACCTGTCCAATGTAAATTTCCACTTCAATGCTGTTGTTCAGGCACTTCAAAAAGTCTTAATATTTACTATTTCAAATACGAATAGCTTTAAAACCCAATCTCAGATGACAGGAATTAGCTAATATAGGAAAGAAGAATACGGGGACCAGATGTTGCTATAAATTTCTTCCAATTTCAAGGAGGATATAATGATAATGGTAGATATTTTCCAGTGTATAAATTAGAAAGATATAGTCCAATTAAAGAGCTGTTGGTTACCACTAAGGTATATGTCCCACTACTACACTATTACAGTTAACATAACATGCTGACCATTGCTTTGAGTCATGGAGTCATAGAGATGGGTAGATGGCATCTTGGAACAGCTCTCTGAGAATCAACTCTTTTGCCTGTGAACTACCTCTTTTATATAACTGGGAGATTTGGTTAAGCTAACTAAGAGAAATGCTTGGCACAGAGGAGGTGGTTAAAAATCTTAGGTTGCATTTTAGGAATTTTACATTAGTGGATGCAAAAGACAAGAGAAACTAAAATGTTAAAATGAAAATAGAAATGGTGAAAATGAAAATAATTATTTAGTACTTAGAATTGGTTTCTTTCAATTTTAAATCATTTATTTTTTATTTTTTAATTTGTTTTTATTTATTTTTTATGTTTATTTATTACTTCAGGTTACATCTCCATCACAGTGTGCTCTTTTCACCCCTCCCAGTTCCACTCTCCCACCCACTCCTCCCTCTCTCATCCATCCCACTCCTCCAATGTGGAGTGTCCCTACATATCAGCCACTCTCAGTTCAACAGTCATATGAGGTCTAAGGGCTTCCTCTTTCACTGGCAGCCCTACAAGGTAGCACTACTAGGGGAAATTGTCCCACTAATAGGTAACAAAGTATATGTTCCTGATCCTTTTGGTGTGTTGGTTGTAGGAGAGTTATCCTGTACTATACGGCTAAAATCCAATTATAAGTCAATGGATGCCATGTGTATCCTTCTGAGTCTGGGTTAGCTCACTCAGGATGAGCTTTTCTAGTTCCATACATTTGGCTGCAAATTGCATGATTTCCTTGTTTCTGATAGTTGAGTAGTATTCCATCGTGTAAATATACCACATTTTTTTTATCCATTCATCAGTTGAGGGACATCTGGTTTATTTTCATTTTCTAGCTATTACAAATAAGGCTGCTATGTACATAGATGAGGATATGTCCTTGTGGTTTGTTGAGGAATCATTTGGGTGGATACCCAGAAGTGGTATGACTGGGTCTTGTGGTAGGGCTATTCCAAGTTTTCTAAGATATCACCAGAATGATTTCCATATAGTTATACAAGTTTGCACTCCCACTAGCAGTGGAGGAGGGTTCCCCTTCACAACCTGACCAGCATGTTCTGTCATTTGAGTTTTTTATCTTAGCCATTCTGATAGGTGTGAGATGGAATCTCAGAGTAGTCTTGAGTTGCATTTCTCTGATGATTAAGGATGTTGAGCATTACTTCAAACGTCTCACTACCATTAGAGATTCCTCCTTTGTGAATTCTCTGTTTAACTCTATTTCCAATTTTTTTTTGATTATTTGGTTTCCTGATGTTTAATTTCTTGAGTTCTTTATAAATTTTAGATATTAGCCCTCTGCCAGATGTGGGGTTGGTAAAGATCTTTTCCCAATCTGTAGGCTGCCATTTTGCTCGAATGACAGTGTCTTTTGCTTTACAGAAGCTTTTCAGTATCATGAGGTCCCATTTATTGATTGTTGGTCTTAGGTACTGAGCTGTTGGTGTTCTGTTCAGGAAGTTGTCACCTGTGCCAATGAGTTCAAGGGTTTTCCCCACTTTCTCTTCTAATAGATTTAGTGCGTCCAGCCTTATGTTAAGGTCTTTGATCCACTTGGACTTAAGTTTTGTGCAAGGTGATAAGTATGGATCTAATTTCATTGTTTTACATGTGGACATACATTTAGACCAGCACCATTTGTTGAAGATGTTGTCCTTTTTCTATTGTACAGTTTTGGATTCTTTGTCAAAACTTAAGTGACCAGAGGAGTGAGGGTTCATTTCTCGGTCTTCAATTTGATTCCATTGATCCACTAGTCTGTTTCTATACCAGTACCATGCTGTTTTTATTACTATTGTTCTGTGGTATAGCTTGAAATCTGGGATGGTGATACCTCCAGATGCTTTTTTTTAAATTTTTTTTTTATTGTATAGGATCGATTTAGCTATCCTGGGTTTTTTGTTATTCCATATGAAGTTAAGAATTGTTTTTTCCAGGTCTATAAATAATTGTGTTGATATTTTGATAGGAATTGCATTGAATCTGTGTATTGCTTTTGGTAGGATGGCCATTTTTATTATGTTGAACCTTCTTATCTACGAGCATAGGAGATCTTTCCATCTTTTGATGTCCTCTTCAATTTATTCCTTATTTATTTATTTTTAAATGTTTATTTATTATTTCAAGTTACATCTCCATCAAAGTCCTCTCTCTTCACCCCTCCCAATCCCACCCTCAGACCCTCTCCCCCTTTTCCCAGAACTCATAATTCTTTTTTTAATAATTAGGCCAATATTATGATAATTATAAGGTACAACATATATTCCCAATGTCCAGTCAATACATATTTGGCAACAGATATTAATATTCTATTTTCTATCTCCAAGAGTTTAAAGTTCTATACCTAACTCAGTTTTCATCCTAACTTGCATTACCAACTTAAAAACATCTTAGAACTAGAACATCCTTTTAATTCATAAACAACTTAAAATTTAATTGTGAGACTGTAACTGTCTAGTCTTCAACTACATCAGAGACTTGAGAAAGACAAATATATCTGATTATACAGGAAGTGCAGAGCCAGCAGCTTCCAAAACTAAGAAATGATTGACAGACAACTGACTGCCTGGACAGTTCCCCATTTCTCTCCATACATTAGAGCATCTATGTTCAGCCTCTTGGCCCCATTTCTCTGACAGACATTAATTGTAAAGCAGGAATTATAAAGAGCTTGCCAACTCTGTCTTGGCAGAGTTAGGCTGTCAACTTACCTGTTTCCAACTTTTGTCCTTTTCAGACAGCATTCAGTCGGCAGTTGAAGCAAGAGATTTTTTTCCCCCAGTGACAAGCTTGTCACTAATGCAACCATCTCCAAATGAAGATTCTTTGATGCTCATCCTCTACTTGGAGTAGAATAGGGGGTGCTGTCAGGAGTTGACATGTCTCAATATCAAAATATCTTAAGAAAACAACTTTGAATGCCAAATCTACAGATCTCTTGAGGTTTTTGAAGACAACCTATCTATCTCCATTTATTTAGATAAGCAAATGTTGCTGTCTGATTTTGTACTATGAGAAAGCTTGAGTTACAGATTTTAAGATACATTGCACCTCATTGAGTTCTAAGTCTTTAGAAGTGAGTGGAAACTCCAGACACTATTTTTCAATGTATCACAAATCTTATTACTTGACAAATATCAAATATATGGATTCTATTTTCCATACCTCAACCTCAGACAATATTTATTCACTTGTCAAAGATTTGAAAGGGTTAGACAGGCCTCAGGGAGAAAATGAGACCAATGCTGGAACAAATAACTCACAGGTTGACATAAGACCGGAACAGAAAATATACCCTGCAGGATGAAAGTTCTGTTTATAGTTAAAACAGTTTGCCTGGTGCTAAAATCTAGCTAAGAGATAAGTCCATTTTTCCTGTGTTAAGTCCCTGCTAATTAAGGCCTCTATTTGCAATCATAACTAAGTTCCCTGCCTGATGCAGACTGCTTGTAACCCCCATTCATTGATGTATATCTTTATCTTTTTGACTCTCTGGAACCCCCATTCACTTGATGTATGTCCTTACCTTTGTTCCTCCCCTTCTCATTGTATCCTTTTAACAATGAATAACTGTCAACTCTCTCATACCCTGTGAACACCTTATCTCCACATAAAAAGAACTTCAAAAAGCCAGTGGAGGCTCCTTTAGAAAACCCTGATGTAGGAGACACACCCTTCTGGCCAGGCTAGAATGTACTCAAATACAGCTTGCTTTAATGTGGACAATCATGGTCTCAGTCTTTGTGTGTGTGTGTGTGTGTGTGTGTGTGTGTGTGTGTGTGTGTGTGTGAATCCCAGTTTTAACATTGCCCTCTCCTAGAATCTATAAGTAATCATTGGTTCAGCAGAGAGATATAGATCCCCATAAGCACCTCCCCCATTCATGACTGACTGTTGATTAGGGTAGGTGCTGTGAGTTTATGATTGCAATGCCTCTGTCATGCCCAGCAGATCCATTTTACAGCCCTGCTTCTTGGTTGGTCTTCTGGAACATTCTATTTTTTCTTCCTCAAAGTTCTCTAAGACACAGAAGGGGAAGTACAAATGTGTTATTTAGGGCTGAACAGTCAATGGTCACTTATTCTCAGTACCTTGAACAGACATGAGTCTTCTTCATTTACTACGTCTTTAATCAGAAAGACTTAAATGAGTTAGGCTGAAATAGCATTTTTCTATAGGTATACATATAGATATTTAGATGGAAGTTTGATGTTTTAATTTAGCTGAGCAATGGTGATAAGTTCCCTCTTAGACCCTATTGCTTTTGCAGTCTGTGTTTTGTGTTTGTTTGTTTGGTTTTTTTTTGGGGGGGGGAGGTCAATACCAAGCATCTATTCCTTTCTGTGGAATGGGCCTAAAATCTAACTAGAGAGTAGTTGGTCATCCCTACAACAGTTAGGTCACTATTGCTCAAGGGGGCACATCTTACCTATCAGGTTGGTACTACAGATCATAGGATTAGCAGCTAGATAAAACCATTGCTGCCTTTTCTCCTCCAACACCCCACAGACTATCTCGTACCATTATGAAAACTAACCAGCAGGAATAAAGTTTCTAGCTCAGTGCCAACTTGATTTCTATATATTTTTCAAATGATGTGTATATGGTCTTCAGCAATAGGGTCAAGTCATCTAGTTCTGGTAGAGAGCCAAGCACAAAAGTTATTCTTGATTTCAATTTAGTGGGATTTAGAATCACGATGGGAATGAGTCTTTGGGTATATCTGTAGGGGATTATATGATTAGGTTAATGGAAGTGGAAAAAAAAAAACCTATCCCAAATGTGGGAGACACCACCCATGCGCAAGGTTCACAGACTTAAGTTAAAAGGAGAAGGGGCCCTGAGCACCAGTATTGACTACTCTCTGCTTTCTGACTGTGGATGCCCTGCCTCTTGCTCCTGCAGCCATTCGCCCCATTCCATGATGGACTGTGTCCGTTGGACCTGTAAGTCAAAGAATGCCCTTCTTTAAATTGATTCTGTCATGTATTGTCTTGCGATAGTGAGGCAAGTAACTAATGCAGCTGGGGTTATCTGTTATCACCTTGATGGATTTCCTGAGCCCCTAGGCTTTAGGCTAGTGATTGAGATCAACAGGCAACAAAAGTGAGGAAAGCCACAGGAGAAGAAAAAAATACTAAAGAAAGACATAAAGCATGGATGTCAACCCAACAGCAAGTCCATAGGGATTAAGTCTGTCTTCAGTTATGACTGAAAATGTACACAGGGAAATGTGTACAGGGAAACACACTTCCAAGGGATTTTATAAGCAGCCTTATGTGACTTGACATGTTGGGGTATAATGCTATGGGAGGCTCCCCTTTTCTGAGGAGAAGGAGATGGGAGAAGAGGGCCATGGCAGGAGGGTGAGACCCTGAGGAGGGAGCTGGCTATGATCAGGATGAAAAATGAATATATAAATAAGCTTATAAATAAAATAGAATAAAATAAATGGAGTGACTAAGCTAAGCAGTCACTTCCTTGTTGCATTCCTTTAACTTATAAGATATTTCATGCCGTGTGTCAGGTCTGGGTAAAAGAAGCACAGCAGATCTCTGCCTTAAGCTTGGTGCCATAAGCAGGGGTGCTTTCAGCAGGACACTCTGTCCCTTAGATGCCTGGTACTAAAGGCAATGGGAAGTTTGGTGCATGGATGAATGAAGAGTGTCAACTGCCCCCTGATACAAAATTCCCCCACTCTAATTTGAGTAATGCCATTCATAGAAATACTTATATGTCTTAAGCCTCAGACATCTCGTCTCCCTTGGAGAACTGGTCCCACAGTGTGCCACTACTGATGTTGTTGATGTGAGGTGGGGGGGGGGGGTAGCAGTTTTATTTGTCATAACTAGAAACTGGAAACAAACCAGATGTCCTTCAACTGAAGAATGGACAAAAAAACTAACTGTGGTACATTTACACAGTGGAATACTACTCAGCTATCAGAAACAAGGAAATCATGCAATCTGCTGCCAAATGGATGGATCTAGAGAAGCTCATCCTGAGTGAGCTAACCCAGACTCAGAAGAATGCACATGGCATCTATTCATTTATACCTGGATTTTACCTATATAGTACAGGGCAATTATCCTACAACCAAAAGACTGAAAGGAACAGGAACATAGACTTTGTTACCTGTTAGTGGGACACTTTGCTCCAGTAAAGCTGCCATGTGGGCCCTGAATGGAAGAGGAAGCTCTTAGCCCTCATATGACTGATGGATTGAGTGGGGCTGATATGTGGGTGCACCTCACACCAGAGGAGTAGAATAGGCAGGAGAGGGGGCAGAGGTGGAGGAGTGGGATTGGGAAGGGTGGAGGGAGGGGACTATGATGAAGATGTAACTTAAAGTAATAAATAAACGTTAAAAAAAGAGTTCCTTTTTATCTTGTGAAGAAGTGTTTATTTTTTCCTTTGACTAGACTTCTAGTTCCTAGGAAACAGTTCACCCTTTCCTGGTACTAACTGTTCTATTACCTGCTCCTGTGTCAAAGCAGCTTCTTGGTTAGAAGACCTTAATACTAATTTAGATTTGAATGATGAAAAATAGGAGCAGGATACTGGAGCCTGTGACCTTTGCATCTCAATCTGCATACACTGCTGCTGCCCTTTTTAGGTGTTTTGGCTGGGTTTCTATTCTCTGGATTTCAGTTTGACATTTTCCTGTCCTTAAAATTGCCATAGGAACTGGGGAGATGGCTCAGTTGAGAAAGCACTCACCACCTCAGCATGAGGATTGGGATTCAGATACTCAGAACCCAAGTGAAGTCCAGGCAGACAAGCATGGAGACTGCCTAGGATGCTATCAGTTGGGAAGGGTTACAGAGCATCTCTGTATAATCTAGATTAGCTGGAATTGGTGAGCTCCAAGTTCCGCAGGAGTCTCTGCCTCAACAAATAAAGTAGAGAACCACTGAGGAAGACAGTCCACATCATACAAGTCCATGTCTGCTGTACATACACACACATTCCCACATATGTGACCATACATATATGCCATGGATGCATCCTACACACATATACACATGCAGAAAATCACCTTAATTAGGCATCAACCTTAGAGAAAAAGTTAATGACTACTGAGGATAGCAGAATTAGTCTTTCCCAGGGATGAGCCCCCTAATTGGTTACTCAATACCAATTGGTCAGCTGTGAAATTATATACAAGCAATACTAAACTTATTCATCAGTTTGTACTTACAAATTTATTCATATGTATACTATGTGCATCATTAATTAGGGAAGAAGAAGTCATGGATTTGAGAGGGAGTCGAGGGCATGACATTGCTTAGAAGGATGGGAGGGATGGTGAGGGAAATGTTGTAATATTTTAATTAAAATTTAAAACTAGTTATGAAGCAACATACTATGTCAAAGGCTCGAATAAAAGAAACTCAATTTTGATGAATAAGCTAGAGGGAAGACAAGTATATATGAGAATGGCCATTTAATTTGATGTCAATGTTTATGCATTCATTAAACATTTGAAAGTCTACTATGGTCAAGAATTGCATTAACTAGTGAGAAAAACAAGAGGCCTTTAGGCACCGCTTTCTCAAAACTTCCCATCAAACAAAAGAAGTATTGGAAATTACTCCTTTTTAGTTTATAGACCTGACCATTATGAATGACTACCTTCTTTTTTTTTATTAAATACTTTATTTTTTTTCTTCAAGTTACATCTCAGTCACAAATCCTTCCCTATTCCCCCTTCCTGTCCCACCCTTCACCCTCTTCCCCCCAACAGCTTCCCCTTTCAGTCCAACAAATGGTTCCTTCTCTTATAACAGTAAATACTATACAAAACAACAGAAATAAATATGCCACATTTATGAGAGTTAAATGGCCCAGTATACATTCCCAATATCCAGTTCATACATATTTGGCCCCTGACTTTAACATTCTACCATCTAACCATTTCCATGAGTTTAAAGTTCTATAACTGACTCAGCTTTCATACTAACGTGCATCACTATTATAAACATCTTCTTAGATCTAGAATGCCCTCTTGATTCCTAAACAACTCAAAATTTAACTATGAGACTCTAGCTGTCTATTCTTCAACCACCTCAGAGACCTGAGAGGGATAAATATATCTGATTATATAGGAAGTGCAGGGCCTGCAGCTTCCAAAACTAAGAAATGACATACCAGTGACTGCCTGGACAGTTCCCATTTTCTCTCCATACATTCCAGCATCAGTCTTCAGCCTTTTGGTCCTGTTTCTCTGACAGACATTTATTGTAGAGCAGGGATTATGAAGGACTTACCTACCCTGTCTTGGCAGAGCTAGGCTGTCGACTTCCCTGCTACCAAGTTTTGTCCTTTTTGGACAGCAGTCTGTCTGCAGTTGAAGCAAGGAGTTTTTTCATGCCAAGAGAATGGATTACCACCAATTCAATCATCTCCCACTGGAGATTCTTCGATGCTTATCTTCTACTTGGAGTAGAATAGGGGGTGCTGTCAGGAGCTGATATGTCTCAATATCAAAAAAAAATCAATTTAAGACAACATCTTTGAATGCCATATTCTGAAGATCTCTTGGGGTTTTTGAAGATGCCCTATCCATCTCTTGTATTTAGATAAGCAAATGTTCCTACCTTCTTCTAGTATATGCTTAGACTGATCACTTGGTTGGTCTGTGGTGTAGTCAAGCAGGGGGTCTAGACATAACCACAGCCATTAAGGCTAAATCAGTACCCTTCGGCAGACATAATCATAAATGCACCCTGTAAATGATGTCAATGCATTTTCTACTTATTTGGTATCTATTACATGTTAGTCATACTGTGTTACTTCTAATTTTCATAAGCTTCTAAATTAGAACTACTCGTTATAAACTTTTTTTAAAAAAGATGGCGATATTTAAAATAATACTCTGCAAAACAAAAAAAAATGAGAACACAGTCTGAATCCTAATCTAGTTGGACCTATTCACTATGCCATTTCCATACCTCACACTGTGATTTCATGACTAAAACTCCTTAAAAACCAACACAACAGTCTGTTGTATGCTATGCTACAATTAGTCAGCAAATATAGAATCCAGACTTTTGCATTCTATAAGTAGAAATTTTATTTGTCTCTATTATGTCTTAGAGTTATATTTTTATCTCTATAATTCAAGAGGCTTTACATAACCATACTAAAAACAATGTAAGCCAAACACTCAATGAATCCATTAATGTGAGAACACAGCCCAATTCTAAGAAGAAAAACTGCTTTTTGATGCTTCCTTAAAACAAAGAATATTAGAAAACATTCTCTCTTTAGTTTGGAGTCTTGGGGCTTAAGAATGACTGCCCCTCCCAACTGTTTTTCAGAGTTGCTTTCACAGTCTCAAACTTATGAAAAGTGTACTCACTTGTGTCCTGAGTTTTGTTTGTTCATATTTTTTAAGGGGAGATGATTATTTGTTTATTTCTGTTGGTACACCTCCCACAGTGACTAAAAGATGATCTTTAAAGAAGAAACACAATCTTTTCTAGAGGAAAAGATGTGTTCACAAACTTCTAAAAAACCACAGCTACAGCTGAAGAAAAGCAGAAGAAAAAGGCAGAGTAGAAATTTTCGTACACTTAATGAAATTCAGGTTATTTTTGAAAATTTTTGTTGATTATTTTGTGTGAATTTCACATCATGCACCCCAATCCCACTTATCTCTCCATGTCTGCCCTCCACCCTTGTAAACTCGCTCTCCCAAAGGAAATGAAATAGTTAGAAATGAAAAATAGAAAACAAACAAACAACTCTTGTCATGGAGGCTGTAGTGTCACAATATATATACATTTTGTCCACACATCTTTACTTGAAAATGTTCGTTGCAGTGAGTCATTGGTCTCTTTCGAGGCCTCTAGTTTCTGCTACTCTACCAACACTGGATCCTCACCTTGACTCCTCTCAGATATCCTGTTGTTTTTTCTGTGTCATGGAGATACTGCACTTTGAATATGCAGGACTGGCTCTTTCACGTGCTCCAGCAGTTCGTAGATGAGGTAGATGTTGTGGTGGGTCAACTCAAAGCCTTGGATCTGGGCCTGGGAGATAGCTGAGTTGGTCAGCCCGCCAACTTTCCTGCATGTGCACCACCAGGGATGGCTTTTCAGCACGGACACAGCTAGCGCACCCAGTGCTACAGCCGGCAAGGGGCTGGGTCAGCTCTCCTGCCCTCTTGTCCTCAGGAGCACACCTCACCCACACCTTTGACATAGCAAAGGCCAGCTTTGCTGTGCTTCTTAGGCAAGGTACAGAGTCTGGACACCCATGTGTGCAGCCAGTGAGGACTCTTGTGATCTCAGAGTCAGGTCTCCAACCTGCCTGTTCCAGGCAGAAAGGGGCAGAGTGAGCACTGGGGGGTGGGGGGGTGTATCTCTCCCTCACCCAAGCCACTCATGGCAGACTGAGGCTGGGCCAGCTCTCCCATACTCACACCCCTTGAGGGCCTGTTCACCAGAAATCATGGTTAGCCCTACTGTGCTGCTCAGATGAGGGGTGGGGCCAGCTCTGCACAGTGCCTCAGGTGGCAGTCCAGACCAAGGATATCTGCATGGTTTTGGGCGGTAACACGGGCCTGGAACATGAATGCAGACCCCAGCTGCCACAGGACCATAGATCTAGACAAGGCCGTAGAAGCAGCCTGGCCCCTGATGTGCCCATGGCCTCAGATAGCAGAGCAGGCCACTCATATCAGCAGGTCCCTCCTTAGCAGCACAACCTTCAGAAATCCACATGGTCTCCAGTAGCAGCCCAGACTACGGACATCTGGTTGGCCTTTGGTGGTAACTTGGGCCACAGACATTGACACAGGTCCCAGCTACAGTAGGAACACAGACCCCGACATGGGCCATGTCAGCAAACTGGGCGAAGACTTCACCATTGTCTCCCCTCTGACCCATCCCTCCAGGCTCAAGGCTGGAATTCTTATGATTCTCTTTCCAAAGTGTAATAATGAATCACTCCATTTTTATAACTCTTTTTTTTTACATTTTCTGATTTTCTATGCCATTTTAATCAGAGAAAAATGTTTTGTATATGCATCACCAATATAAGTAAGAACAATCCCACACTCTACTGATGGTTCTTTTACACGTTTATTTATTAATACAAGTTACATCTCAATTATAGTCCCTCCCACTTCCCCTCTCAGACTCACTCCCCCACACTCTACTCTCTCTCCCACCTATCCTCCTCCTCCTGTGTGGGGTGCCCCCACATATCTGCTGATATTTAAAAGGAAAAGAAAACAACCATCTAAAGGCTCAGAAATACCAATTATGAATGCTGTTTGTTGAAGTGGACCCGAAGTTTGAATTTTTACTATTTCTTCTTCCAAATGTGTGTTTTAGTAGCTTTGTGAGAAGGTAGCCTTGCTGACATTCGACATTGGTTTAACCTCTAATTAAGGTATTTTATTTCAAAGTAGACATGCAGACAGTTACAGCTCGGATATGGAAGGTGCCACTACCCTGATTCTGCTCTCCAGCACATGGATAATCCCTTTGTACTTGCTTGTGATTTGAGATAACCTAAAATTTAACACAAAAGGAAACAGGCCAAAGCTTAGAATGTTGGGCAATGTGGAAAGTCTTCGCAGATGGCTGCTGCAATGACCCAATCAGGGTCCAGCAGAGCACATCCATCCTTTCTCTCTACTGCAGTGGTTCTCAACCTTCCTAATATAGCTACCCTTTAACACAATTCCTTGTGTTGTGGGGGCTCCTATAATGTTATTTGTGCTACTACATCCTAATTGTAATTTTTCTACTATTAAAATTGTAATGCAAACATTTTCGAAGATAGAAGCTTGCTAAGATGGTCCTGGCCCACAGGTTGAGAACCACTGAACTAGAGCCTCATCCGGTAGTGCTTGGCCTTCAATTTAAAGATCATGCGGCTACACAGCAGTTCACTGAGTGCCAGTCAGTCAGGACTGCACTCAAAGGTACCTTGGATCAGGCCACAATGGTCCTTTACATGTGTGTCTTCTTATTCTACCTGAGCTGCAACCAATGTTATAGTGGCATTCTGTTTTTTTGGTTTTTTTTTTTTTTTACAGTCAAAAAGCAAAAATTTACTGATAATGGAGAAGGGCCTCGGGGAATTTTAATAGAACCAGTGACTTCATCCATATGTGTACCATTCCAAGAAGTTATATTTGAAGCATGCAACAGCACATATGCCCTAGAAGGACTGCTGTATTTAAATACCACATGTCATTTTGCAAGAAGGGAAGGCACTTGCCTTTGGAGAGTCTTCTTGGGGGGAAAAAGCTAAATACATTTGAATCTTTCTCTAATGTGCATGACTACCTTTCAAATCAGCTCAGCCATGTCAATTATTATGTGGATTTGTCCTTCTCCTCATTTAGACTACCAGCCAATCAAAGGCTGGGAGTCTTGATCTTTCTCTGACTAATAACTTTTCTGCAAGGAACGGGTGCCCAAATATGCGTGCACAAAGCAGCAATATTAACTGATGTTACTGTGATTTCATTGTGCAAGTTAGCAGGCCACACAGAGGATGGCCTCTAAATGATACAAGATAGATGTTACTACCGCACAAACAGCATGGGTGGACTTGATGGTGTTTAGATGGTCAAATGTGTCTGTCTCATCACATGAAGTCAGGCGGGAGCCCTCCACATAGAGCCTGCTCTATTCAAAATTCTACAACATCTTGTAATTTCAGGAAAAGAGAAAAACTTGTTTGTCCTCAACCTGGACCACTGGACTAAAGTGTCATTTCAATACAACTTCAGCCATCACAAATGCCATAGAAACAGTTCAGTTGAAGGGTCACACAGGCAAGCTGGAGGATTCAAAAGACCTTGAGGCTGAACTCTGTTCCATTGGCAGGTTATAAAATTTGTCTTCTGCAAAAACCAGCTTGTTTTGCTGTCAAAGGGAGACTAATACATATTTCATGATATTATTAAGCTATTGGACATTCTTTATAGGAGGAAGGTGTTCAATAGCTATAGTTTTATTTTTAAAGTTTTCTTTTTGAGACAAGGGTGGTTTCATATAAGCCAGGCTAGCCTAAAGCTCACTCAATAGCCAAGGACGATCTTGAACTTTGAATTGTTTTAATGCCACCTATGAAGTTCTAAGATTATAGGCATGTACCATCATATAGTGTTGGAGCCTGCTGGTATGGTCGAAGTCTCTCGTTACTGGAAAGCCCCTGATCTCCATGCTAAATGACAAACTCCCTTTTTTTTTCAGTGGAAAAACTTTCCTCCCATGAATTTATGTGGTGTTGAGGATTGAACTAATAACTTTATTCATGCTAGGCAAACATTTACCAATTATACCAAATCTCCCATCCCTTTTGTATATTTTGTTATTGTTGTTTTTATAGATTCTGTATGTAATGCCTAAATTTACATATTTCAATTTTTCATGAAATTAACGCATTTTTAAGAATAAATCCTTTATGCTTTAGTCTTTCTAAATATATTGTAGTTATAACATATATTTTTCCCTATGGACTCAGAATCAGTATTTCTGGCATCTTCAATGCATAGAGCCTTCAAGATGTAATTAAATCTTTTAAAAGTCTTTTGTCCCCTTAGTAAGTAGCCCCGATTTGCTTTATTTTTAAACTCATGTGGAGTTTTTCCCTACTAATTTCAGTCTGCCAGTTCCTTCTTTTTGGAGGATACTTGCTGAAGAAGAACTGTCTAACTTGTTTAAGTTTGTTCTATATATTTATACACGTAATAATGATATTTTGAGAATTATATATTGAATATGATAAACTCTCAATATATGAATATTGAAGCCCTCCTATGGGGGAAAAACAAACAAACAAGAGTGCATCTGAGCTTCTAACAGGCTTTTCTCTTTCTACCCTTCTTTGCCTTTGTCAGCTGTGTGACAGTCTCTCTCCTTTTCAAAACTGATAGCCAGTCTGTCATTCATTTTCCTGCCTGATGCAGTACTTCAATCCCATATCTTCCCCATTTCCAAACTGTTACCTTCCCTATTTTTATATTTTAAAAACTAAATCTGGCAAGCTTAGTTATCACTCTGGGAACTATTTACTTTTACTGCTTTATTATCAGCTGTCAAAACAGCTGAATACTAAATGAACAATTGGTCAGTTGCCCCCCTGCAAAAGCATTAAGAATGGGAGATGGAGTCATAGGTAGAACATCGCTGTGAGCTGAATTATTAACCCTGAGAAATCATCTTGAAACTAAAAAGCCATTGCCTTCAAATAGTGTTTATTGAGAAAAATCCATTAAACTTAATTTCTATTTTTTCTCTCCAGTTGGATATGGGGAACTTAACACACCATGGTTTTTATCTGGAAAATAAGAAACCATCTCCATCATATTGGAAAAGGAAAACTTTGCACATTCTGTCTAAAAAACAGAGGAGAATGTAATGTCATCAAACATCTGCCTTTTGAGATGCTGTTTTTCGAGGCAGGACCCAGAATTATTAGGGGTCACCATCAATGTACCACCA
>CAJQZJ010009141.1:2493382-2512275 GCA_907164525.1 Lophiomys imhausi
TGAAGGTAGAGTATTTTCTCTATTAAAAATTTCACAGTCTAATGAATAAAGCACATTGGCTTTGTTAACAGGTTTATATTTATATTTGTGTATTGCATATTATAAAATCTACTTTGAAGAGGAATGCAATGAATTTATTAAAAATTACTAAAAATACCTTGAAACAAGCATTTTTCTCAGTAATCATCTATGAAATTAAGGAGATACAGTTAAGCAATTGATTCAAGATCATGAATACATACCACAAATAATTATTCTGTTCATGATTGTTTCTTGTTGTTATTAAATTAATCACTGTGATGTGGGAATTTTTAAGCTTTGATTTTTAACATTTGGAAAAAGTTGTCTTTAAAACAAGAATGAATTGTTTTGAGTCAAACTATTAAGTTCATTGATCCAATAAATTCAACTGGTTTGCCAATAAATATGTAGAATGCAGAATAACTTTTATTGTTTTTGTCTTCAAAAGCGAGTTTTTCAAACTGACAAATTTTTCAGTGACCTTTTCCTCTCATAAGGAAGATATTCCTCCTTCCAACATTGAACTCAACAAGACTCAGTCATTTTCAAAACCAGAACTTCAAGCAAGGAGCACATGTTAACCAATATTAAGTGGAGCCCCAAGCAAGGAATGCATGATAACCAACACCACTCTCTGTTTCTACATGGGAGACTGGGCACTGTGGTCACTTGTCTTGGGAATCAGGGCTGAGGTCAACCCAATAGAGCAGATATGGTCGCCTGTGATTTAAGCACATGACGGCTGTCTTCTATATGGGTATGATATGCACCAAACATGGTGATTTTTATAAAGTTGGGGTTTTCTTTTTGTCTTTGATAATACGGGAACTCAAGTGGTTATGTACTTGTTTAGTGTGATAAGTTAGATGTAAGAACACCTGGAACTGAGAAGAATTCTTTGTGAGCAGTTAGGATCATATTTATAAGATGTGGATTTTACTTTTTGTGTTCAGTGAACCTTATGCTTTTCTATATTTATGTACGCTGGTACCACTGTTAAATACCCAAAGTAGGAATATTTCACTCTTTCATCCACTGCAAGGAGCCAGAAGTTTTAGAATAAGGGTCATTGTAAATTTGGACCCTATGCACATGTCTCATGGATCAGCTCAGAAATAAGAAATCACATTTTCACACATGCTCTATCTTCCTTGTCTAAGCCACCTGTGTAGATTCTTTCCATGTCTTGTATTGTTTCTAGTTAATTTGAACTTAGTGCCTCAGCCTCCGGTATGCTGAGACACTCTGTTAGTGACTTAGAATACATCCATGATTTGCTTAGATAATTCATCTTATAAAAAAGAAACAATGTCTTAATTTGCATTTGTTTTCCCTACACAGATCAAATTAATCATGTGGCTGTCAAATTGTTTTGACCTATGCAATAGAAATCAGCATCAGATTAAAGATTATTGATTTTTTATTTGTAAAGTATGAGGTAATAGGTGGCTTTTATGTAAACAAAATAAGCTCTGTGGTTTAAAATTATTTAGGTATACCTATTGCTCAGTCTCCCAGACCATAGCTTCCAATATTGTTTAAATGAAGGATCTGAAGCATGAACAGGATTAACAGGCACCAAGGCTGCTACCGCTCAGGTCCCAGGAA
Source organism: Lophiomys imhausi (assembly GCA_907164525.1). Lineage (NCBI taxonomy): Eukaryota > Metazoa > Chordata > Mammalia > Rodentia > Muridae > Lophiomys > Lophiomys imhausi. The sequence continues at coordinate 2,495,012 of CAJQZJ010009141.1, forward strand.
TGCAACATTAACCAATCATACATATTTTCCCTACAGCACCAAAAGAATTCTTCTCAGATCTACTTCTTGGCATTGTCAATCTATATAGTTCTTGACAGATACATCTTTGTTCTGTTTCTTGCAGTAGTCTAAAAATCAGATGAGCTTTCAACCTCATTTATATCTAGTCTCAGTCCATTTGTCCAAACTCTATCTCAAGACCCCAGAATTTCCTAATGTGGATCCTTTCTGCTATTCAGCTAAATCAAAAGGAGGATGCATCAGAACAATTGGGTTGTACCAGTAGTACCTAAATATTGTGAGCATATATTCATATTAAAAGAAAATGTGAGTAGATACTCCTAACATATATGTGCCTGTTTACCTAGTAACATAGTGAACATAGTATGTTAATATACCATAGATACTATAAATAAAATCAAAGCTTTAATAATGAGATTGACAATAAATAGGAATAGAAAATTCTAGTATTCAACCTTCTTGACTTTGGAGATTGAACTAATAGTTCAATGGGAGTTAGGTCTGTAGTCAACATATGTGTTGGAAATTACAAATAGTCAAATTTCTTTTGTAAACCACCTAAAAGACAGTGTTTACAAGACTTACAAGTAACATCTCCAGTTATAAACACACTGGTCCAACATATCTAGTTTTTTTATATGACTTTAATGACATTGAAAATTTAGAGGCTATCAACTTGACCAAGTGCAGAATCACCTAGATGACACCTCTGCGTCTCTGTTAGAGCATTTCCACAGAAGCTTAATGAAACAGAGAATATCCAGTATAATGGGTAACACCATCTCCTGAGATAGTCTATATGCAACAGAAGGGGAAAGGAAACAGCCAGACAAGCATAAGCATTCCTCTCCTTCTCTTTCTGTTCTGCTGAAATGTGAAGAGGAAGCCCATCTGCCTTCCCATGCCACCATGGGGCAGTCTGCCCAATTCCTTCCTTCCTATAGTGACCTGTATCCCCTTAAACTGTGAGCCAAATTAAGCCTCTCTCCACTTAAGTTTCTTTATACAAGTACTTATAGCACTAATAAAAATAACTTATACAATTATTATCTTTTTTTTAATAGATATAATATGAAACACAAGCTTCTCTGTTTCAATCCATCAGAGCTCAGGAGGCAGAGGCAGGGGGATATCTGGAAGTTTGAGGCCGACGTGGTTTACATGTTTTTGTTTTGTTTTTAATTGAAAAAAAAAAACTAGTTGCGGCTTTAATCCAACAATTTTTGAAGGAGTTAGTTTAGGTTCAAGAATCAGATTGCCCACTCCAGAGAAGTGGGATAGAAGGGATGGGGGTAGAGGGTGGGAGGGAAGGACTGGGAGGAGTGGAAAGAGGACACTGTGATGGAGATGTAACTTGAAGTAATAAATGAGTTAATTAAAAAAGAATCAGATTGCATAGAAAATGTGTGTTAACATTACATCATGACAAATTTCCTGTTATACTCATATTTGCCTCTTTGAGAGATAGAAGGAGGTTGGGAACAGGGTTGGGAGAACAGATTCAAGTCTTTCATCTCACACTCTCTAGGACACACAGTTCATTTAATACAATAGTGAATTGGATCACCTACTTGCCTAAATTTTCCCCTCCCCTTTCCTCCTCTCCTCTCCTCTCCCCTCTTCTTCTCTCTCCTTCTCTCTTCTCGTCCCTGTTTCTGCTCCTCTATCACCACCCTTCTTTTTCTTTTTCTTTCCTTCCTTCCCATTTCTATATCACCCATCTTGTCCCTCTTTAACACTCTCTCTTTCTCAAGTCTCCCAGATTCCTAATTTTCTTGCAACTGAATTTATGTAAATTCAATTCAGGGCTACTGTGACTTCTGTGTAGATTCTCTTCTTGTTCCTTATGACCATTACCTAAAACACTGTTAGCAACAGCGGTTCCCCAGTTATACCTTTTCAAATTTTCCCACTACTTCAAGCTTGATGTAAGAGCCACCTGCTGAGGATTTGTAATTCATATACTTTCCTTTCATATTTGAATTATTATCATTATTATTATGTTTCAGTAGACTGGACAGTTGCATCAAGGATATTTACCATACTTCTTTAGCATTTACATATATCTACCTTACAGGAGCAGGCAGACTGTCAGCACAGAGAACAGGGATTCTGCCTTCCACCTTATGATCTTCAGTCCTATGATCAGGTTATGCAAGCTGAATCCTGCTGATGTTATATTTCTGATTTCCTCCTTCTGAGTGCATGTTGGGTTGTACCTTCTAGCTTGTTTGAAATTCAACATGGTTGCTGGTCTAGTTTGGCAGATATAACATAAGACTTTCCTTTTGAACTGAATAATTTATTTTTCCCTGATTTTGAAGTCACAAGACTACAGAGATTAAAATCACAGTAAATGTGCTTCTCTTTATGAAGATATCATGGAGTGGCAGCACTGAGAAGATAGATAAGTAAGACAAATGAGAAGTATGCCAATCATTTTGTGAAGCCATTATAATTTCATGATTGTTTATTATGCTGTGGTAACTTATCCTATCCTGAATCATATACAGGGAAAGTGCATCCCTACTAAGCAGATATAAATCCAGTTAATTTTAAATGTATTCTCAATTGTACAGAACACAATAAAATATGTAAATGTGTTGTAAATAGTAAATGTTATGGAAATCCAACATATATGCCAATGCCCATATTCAAATACTACTCTCGGCCCTAATCATGGACACCTCTCTTCGAGGTGAAGAGTGATGAATGCAGAGACTCGTGGCTGGATAAGTGTACCGAGGATAAGTGATGGAAGAATTCTAAGTCCTACATAAGACCTTTAACCAACCCTGTAAGGCTCAGGGAACATTGCAGAAGAGGGGTTGGAAAGAATGTAAGAGGCAAAAGATAGGGAGAATTGTTGGAGAATGTCATCTTCTGAGCAAGTTACAGCCATCACGGTCATGGACTCAGAGCAGCTGTCTATGCATTCGCTGTGTCTGCATAGGAATAGCCTAATTGATGGTTAAGCATGGATTGGGAGAGGTTCTCAGGGGATGCTACCCAAACTCAGGGAGAGAGGAAATCATTGCCTTTAGTTATGTACTCACTATGACCCCACCAGCTTCCACTGGACAGTTCCAATCTAATGATCACACCGATAACTCCAGTTAAACTAAATGGATCAAATTTAAAATCACAACCGTGGAAATGGGATTGGCAGGAACAGGGATGGAGAGGTTGGTCCTGATTGGGGTAGATAAAAGATGGTTTAGGGAAACGAGTAATTAGAACATATTATACAAACGAAGGAATCAATCAATAACAAGATTAATCAATAAAAATAAAACAGCAAAGTCTCAAACATCTCAACCAAATCAATTATAACTATATATACTGATAGGTATTCAGTATGATATGGTGATGAGAGATTTCTTCGTATACTCTTAATACTTTTTCTTCTTTAATTCAATTAACAAGTAATCACTATTAATTTAGTAAGTAGGTAGTCATAACAGTGTTTCAGAGACTTGGTTAATATATTTCAGACATTTTCCCTTATATAACAACATGCAACCGGTTTAAAATACTCTGCAGACACATGCAGGCTACTATTCAGAAACACTGACTGCTGAAGTAGAAATCTTGCTGCTTTATAAAAAGAGTGATATAAAACATCTGGTCTCACATGAGGAGCATAAGCCAACCCCTAGTAGGAACAAATCTGTAGTATAAACATATGTTTTATTACTTGTGTTTTAAAAACACACAACCTCATGATCCATATTTTTCCAGATTTCTTTTTCTCACAATGGTCACTATGGCAACAATGTGAACATGATAATTTTTATGTACTTTCTCATCTAAGGCTCAGTGACCAAAGTAGATCACTTGTCAGCTGATGTTTTAAATTATAATGACATGTGCCCACCACAGAATTCATAGGACAATATCAATCAATTAATATGGTATTCTAAATGACTAAATGTAATTCAGGCATCTTATGGTTCAGACTGGAATGATTTTGCCATATGGCTTTCAAAGGGCCCCCTATACTTGTTACAGCCACATGTTTTTGGTGGTGATTGACAGCAAGAAGATAATCATATACAATCCTAAAGAGATTTGCATAGTTTTTCTTAGTTTTTAAATCTTCTTTAAACACAAAGGAAAGGTTTCATTAATAGTAATTTTAAAATAGAAAATAAATGATTATTGCTTTTCTTCTCTTGACTGGTAATGTGGCTAAAAATTTACTCTCAGGAGGACAGATTTTCATATACAAAATTAGCAGATAGAAGGTGATCAACAAATTTTTGATCCGTGAATGAAGGAAAACTACTATGAATGCATATTTTAATAGGTAAGCCAATTTGAAGCTTAATTTTAAATATCATTTAGAAAATATGAACAGTTCCATAATTTGTAAAACATATTAACAAAAATTTAATTTTTTAAATAAAGGTTATAATTAACTGAGGTTTATAAAAGTTACAGATTGTGGAAGTCATTGAAAGCAAGACAGATAAATGACATATTCAAATTAATATCTATGTTTTAGAATTAAAATAAATATCATATTTTACAATATACATATTTTGCAGAACTGGAAGAGTTTGTGTAATGTATAAGTGTTTAAAAAAACTTGAATGTCTAAAACAAAATTTTAACAATTTGTGAAGTAACAGGAAAAATCTAATACTTGTATTTAAAAAGAAAAGAACATTTTATGTAAAACACAAACAAAACAAACTGTGAGGGAAGACTGGAAATTCTTAATTTTGGCATTAAAATCAAAGTTTATTTGTGATAAATGAACTTAAGAGGCAAATCAGAGACCAAAAGAAACTATTTGTAATGTATTGCAATTCCAAAATTATAGGGAAACTCTAAGATTGAATAATCTTCTAGAAAAAAAGTGGACAAAGCTACAGGAATGAAACAATGGTCACCCTCACTGGAAATACAAATTAAGTAACATTAGGAAATGCAGATTTAACTAATAATATATAATTTCACATGAGCTATTTTGGTACAGCCTGCACCCATTAGAGGAACATTGACCAAAGAACAATGGCTATGCTTGAAAGCAGCCAGCTCAAGACAACCTTCAGGGGAGAGAGCCAAGAAAAATAAAAACACATTTCATTCTCGTCTCCTGCTGGGGGCTCCCCAATGGTAGACCCCAATCAGAACTGGAGTTTGTACTTCTTAATTCTATCTGTACTTGGCCCAAAAATACAGCTCAGCAGGTGAAGGAATTTTCTGCTGAACCTGAAAGCCAGTGTTCGGCCCTTAAGCCTCTCATGGTAGAAGGGGAGAACAAACTCCAACATATTGTCTTCTCATCTCCACATGTGTGTGCATTTGGAACATGCATACAATGCCAGATGTGCACATGAACACTCACAGAGTAAGTATATAAGTGCAATACAATTTTTTTTTTTTTTTTTTTTTTTTTTTTAGCTGCAGTCTGTATTGCAAGTCTGCCACCAGGGATAACAGGGTGGAGAAGTATGGAGGGTATCTTGAATAACAAATTAAAAAGCCTTTGACATAGAGGTTTTGATGCCTGAGATGTGTGTGTGTGTGTGTGTGTGTGTGTGTAATATGTATAATAAAAATACATATGTATGTATAATAAAAGCAAATAATTTCTTTGGGTATTTTGAAAAATGTAAGATGTGCTTACATAGGGAGACTATTTAGACATTTGGCATAATGGATAGGAATTTCATTTTATAATCTTATAAAAAGAAACCCAATACTATGCACTGAATCCCTTTCACTTGAAGTGCACGTTATCTTTCAGTTGGAAGCATACTTTACAAAACAAACTCTGTAAACTACATAGCAGAAGGAGGATGTTTCTAGTAATAACAATTTCAAATGATTTTCCCACTGCTTTGCCAAGGGAGTCCTTTAGAGAGCAGTATTTTAAAACAATTTTCCAGGAGCAGTGTGGAATAAAGATGTATATATTTTTTCCTACTGTTCTACGAGATTGATCAATGTTGTATATGTACATATTTCTTTTCTACTGTTTGCTTTTGATACGTGCCCAGTATCTAAAATCTAAGACTTCATTCTACTTAATTAATACTCTCTTAATTGTGACACCGAGAGGGTGTACACACAGCCTGTCTCTCTCTGGGTTTGAAAGAAAGTGCATAAGTTCACTGAAAGTGTCTCTGGCAGTTGTTAATTGGGTTAGAAATGATTTGTTTTCCCTTTACTTCATGAGCCAACTGGTGTCTATATTAGTTTAAATAATCCAAACTTCTTAAGTACATACTTTCATTCTTAGTGTCTGAATGCTGTTCAGTGGCCCATGTGACATATTTTGAGACTGAACACGTAAGTGTTCAGGATGTTGGGGCTACACCACTGTTTTAGAAAAGTTCATGCCCCTGAATGTCACATGGGAGCAATAGAGCCAAATAACAAGCAATACACACATGAAAAGCTCATAAATTATTTAACATGGATGTGTGACCTGCAGAAAAGTTCTTTGAGAATGGGGAAAGTGTTTCCACCCTTTCGACTGTCTTCAGTTGTTATATATGCCTGCACACAGGCATCACGTACTAGGTACTTTCTCTCTTGTTTACACTCACTATCACTTTTGTAAGTGTATACTTAGTATCTTCCATTGGTCTTATCAGCATTGATTGTCTGAAATGTGTTTAAGTCATCAGAAAGAAAATATACCAGTGACATCCTTTGAATTATTGCTTGCTAATAAAAGCTGCATCAGGAATACTTGGAAGTCGGTAGTGTTGTACATACACATTTCCTTAAATATCTTAAATACATTGATATGTTTTGTTCTGGCATATCACAATATTCCTTTTATTTTTCTCAATGAAAGATTTATTTAATTTTTAATTATATGTGTATGTATGTATGTATATTGCGATGTGGGGGGCATGCACACATAAATGAAGTTGCTCTGGAAGCCAGAAGAAGACATTGGATTCCCTGGCTGAAGTTACACATAGTCATGACTTGCCCAATATAAACTTGGGTCATCTGTAAGAGTAGTTAGTACTCATCCTTAGCTACTGAGAAATCTTCAGCCCTTGCACTTTTCTTTTTTTTTACCTAGATATCCAAAGAATTTTACTTTGTCCTTGAGGTTTGTACCAAAGTATGTCATGCTGTTGTTGATTGTGATAGGATGAAATATTAGGTAGACAATAAGTTCTTTATAACCAGAATTCATAGATCTTTTATTGTCAATTCAGATATGTTTTCTTGAGTTACAATCCTTAAAATTTATTCTTTTCCATTACCTTAATGTTTATTTCAAACCTTCATATTATTTGTAGTTGAATTTCTTTATCTCTAGTATTAGTTACTAGAGATAAATTATTCTTTTTATTGTTTGATAGCTCTTCTTTATTTTTATTAGGATTTTATTTGTTCTTTTATTATATTCTATATTTTGCTATTTCTTATTTTTCCAAATGAGTTTCCACTGATTCCTAATTCCTGCATTCTATCATTTCATTTTTGAAAATGTTGCTATTAATGTGATATTATTTCCAAGTATCTTTGAGTTTATTTTTAAATTTTAGAGAACAATTTTAATCTATTTCCATGGATATGCCTATCTGGCATGTTTTTAAGTCTCTCAGACAACTGTTTTAGTTACTATTCTTCTTTTCCTTGTAGTAATTGTGTGTAGAAATTGATCTCAATACTTTTATGTCAATTTTATCAACAATTAGTTTTCCTGGATTTTAGGAGTTGTATTTTAGAGTACTTTTCCATTTGAACATAACCCCTACTGTGTTGTTCTCACATAGTATGCAAGTTTATAGTGACTTGACCTCTGAACCCTTCTTGCTTTGTTCTTTTAATTTTTATCTTTATCTTTTTTTCTTTGTAGCTGCTGTTTCTAGCACTTTCATTTTCATTCATATACCAGCAAGTTCTTTTCAAAGTTTAGCTAGCCTTTAGAGAAAGTACTGTTCAGTGCCAAAAGTGGCTACTCTCAATTATTTCACACTTTACCATAAATCCCTCATGTTTCTTCATTCTTGGAGTGGTCACTTAGACCATTTTCATTTTTCATAGATCTTCAGTGTAGTTTTCTATTGCTTTTCCTATGGGAGTAGGAGGTTTCTGAAGACTATTTTCTCCCACTGCCAATTTTTCTTTTGTTTTTATATAAGTACTTTATTTTTTTTCTTCAAGTTACATCTCAGTCACAAACCCTTCCCTATTCCCCCTTCCTGTCCCACCCTTCCACCCTTGTCCCCCCCCCCAGCAGCTTCCCTTTTCAATCCAACAAATGGTTCTTTCTCTTATAACAGTAAATTCTATACAAAACAGCAGAATTAAATATGCCACATTTATGAGAGTTAAATGGCCCAGTATACCTTCCCAATGTCCAGTTCATACATATTTGGCCCCTGACTTTAACCTTCTACCTTCTAACCATCTCCATGAGTTTAAAGTTCTATAACTGACTTAGATTTCCTACTAACTTGCATCACTATTATAATCATCTTCTTAGATCCAGAACGCCCTCTTAATTCCTAAACAACTCAAAATTTAGCTGTGAGACTCAAGCTGTCTATTCTTCAACCACCTCAGAGAGCTGAGAAGGATAAATATATCTGATTATATAGGAAGTGCAGGGCCTGCAGCTTCCAATACTAAGAAATGACAAACCAGTGACTACCTGGACAGTTCCCATTTTCTCTCCATACATTCCAGCATCAGTCTTCAGCCTTTTGGTCCTGTTTCTCTGACAGACATTTATTGTAGAGCAGGGATTGTGGAGGACTAACCTACCCTGTCTTGACAGAGCTAGGCTGTCGACTTCCCTGCTACCAAGTTTTGTCCTTTTTGGACAGCAGTCTGTCTGCAGTTGAAGCAAGGAGTTTTTACATGCCAAGAGATAGGCTTGCCACTAATTCAACCATCTCACACTGGAGATTCTTCGATGCTTATCTTCTACTTGGAGTAGAATAGGAGGTGCTGTCAGGAGCTGATATGTCACGATATCAAAAAAAATCTTAATTGAAGACCACATCTTTGAATGTCATATTCTGCAGATCTCTTGGGGTTTTTGAAGATGCCCTATCTATCTCTTGTATTTAGTTAAGCAAATGTTGCTTGTCTCTTAACAACTTGATTACTGAGTAGCTTAGAGAATATCTGTGATAGACTGTCATAGTAGCTAACAAGGTGACATGCATGCATGACTAGGAGTTTGTTTTTCTTAACTATCCTAAACAGTTTGAGACAGTTGGTATCAAGAGGCCAAAGCTTCACATTTCATTTTTAAGTATCTCTAGGTACGATACCATTAGGAAGCGTTACCTTTAATTTTGTATCAATATACAAAGATCTATTCAAATGTGGCTAAATATACTCTTAATTTTGTATCAATATACAAAGATCAATGCCTATGTGGCCCAATACAATCTTAATATTGCGTCCAAATGTGGTGTTAACCCATGCCTTTAACCTCAGCAGAGACGGGAGGAGCACCATAGAGTTAGTGTACTTATAAATTCTAGAGTTACACGGAACAGGGTGGTGAGGGTACACACCCTTAATCCCATCATTCAAGAAGAGTACACCCTTAACCCCAACACACTAGAGACAGAAACAGGCAGATCTCAGAGCTCAAGGTCAGCCTGATACAAAACAATCTCTAAATAGAGAAAAACTTCCATCCAGGAATGGTGGAACGCATCTTTAATACCTTCAGATGGGAACCACAGGTCTCTGATCCCAATAATTAGAATGCAGAGACACACACATAGGATTTGGAAGGACCTAAGTTTAAAAGCTACTTACAAAAGGCCCACTCAATACAAACAAATTGTCCTTCGAGATCTCAAAATATATACACTAAAGCTGGTTTAGCTCCAAAATAACAAAATAATTTCTTCTTTAAACCAGATTGAAAGATAACACTTTATATATTGTCAAAAAACCAAATTTGCTTCAGGAGAAATATTACCTACCCCCCCCAAAAAAAGAGGGTGATTGTCCCTGAGTGAGGATTAGGGCAGGGCTCTGTGCTTATCTTTCCAGGAGAATCAAAGCATCCATTTAAGGAACCCAGGGACAACTGGACAACAGAAACCTCAGCAGAAAACTGCCAATTTTTCTAGAATCTCACCTTGTATTTTAAGATAAAATATATTGGCCTAAGTTTCCATCTCAAGGAAAGTTTGACACTGTCATCTAATTATTTCAATGAATTCTTGGAGTTTGTATATAGCCATTTAAATTCTCAAAATAGAAAACTATCAAAAAACAAAGTAAAAATTGACAAAACTTCTTGGTTAGATGATCATATTCAGAGACATTCTTGCCAAATTCTTCCCAAGATATAGATTGTCTGCAAGCTGTTTCATGCCTGACAGAACGATGCCATGTAGTTTCGTTTGATAGGCAGTATTGGTAGTCATGATTCCACTGTACATCCAGAACCATTATGTTAAAACAATTAAGATAGTACTTTCATGTACGTATTCATAGGGTACATCATGATAATTTTAGAATGTATAATAGTTAAATCAGTATATCAGAATTTCTGCATTCTTACTCATTTTCAAATCATTTATTATATAGCAACTGTACAAATTTAAGCTTCCATCCTTCAATAGAGAAGTATGATTATGATTTTAAAATTACTTCCCTTAAGTTTGAAAATATAGTGCATCCCCTCTAACATAGAACAGTTAAAGACAGTGAGATTTCATTTTCAAGTTCATAATCCTCTGAAAGATGAGTGGTTTTAGTATTAATAATATACCATTTGAAGGTAATCAGTGATTCATCACTTTTATGATACTCCCACAAATTTTTCTCACAGTGTTATTAATTTAGACCAATAAATCCCAGTGATTGACTATGTGATATATAGATAATCTTAATAATGAGTCATTGCCTTACTTTCTGAATGACTAAAAAATACCAAGAAACAACAGTTGTCTGGATCTCCAAACCTAGGAAGATTGAGAGACATTCTTAAAATAGAAGTGATCAGTACTATAGCACCTAAATAAACATATTTCTTTTAGGAGGCAAAAATGTCATTACATTGGCTCTGGTGTTGTTGTAATTAGTCATTCAAGTCAGTTGCCAATGCAAAGCAAAAAGTCCAAGCATTAATAAGATAACTATTAATACAATTTTAAGTTTCCAAAGATTTATTTTCTTCTAGGACTCATAGTAAATTTTATTTGAAATCAGTTCCAAAATCCACCCCTTTCTTCTCTTCTGAAAAGTCAGGCTGCCATGTTGCTCTGCTCTTCTTTCACACTTCCTGTTTATGAGTAGTTGCTTAAAAAGTTACATAGTTTATTCCTTCAGGAGAAATTTGGTTTAACATTTCAACCGCTTCTCAAATGAGGGGAAACATGTCCCACTTGTCTGTTGCTTCTGTGATTTAAGTTATCACATGTGTTCTGGAGTGTAATTTGGAAACAAGCACTGAAACCATCATAGACACATGCTTCTAAAGTCAGCTAGCCCACTTCCAAGGGGTCCACGTATTCTAAAGACAAGGAGGGCTGTGCTCAAAATTCTATGTAAGGGTATTCTCATCACATTTTTATCATGGGGGAGGAGACAGGAAGCTGTGGTTCTCCATCACCAGTAGAAGAATGTCAACCATAAGGGAGATTAGAAACAAAGTAGGAAAGTCCTTCACTTAGAATTCCATGAAGGTAGACAATACCATTTTATGAGTAGGAAAGAGCTGCTATTTATTTTTTTAAATCAAGTTATAAAATTAGATATGAATTCAAATCTAAATTTCTGAGAGCACAATACAAATTTTATGTATGAATAAGTATGTATGTGTGTATATGTTGTATATGTATGTATATGTATAGAGAGATAAAGGCAAACAGTCATAGAAAATAAATTTTAGACACCAATATCAGGCTATGAGAAATATTACATCCCTATATCTTCAAGTTTTATTTTAATGTTCTTGAAGTCCCCATGACTGTACCATTTAAAAATTATACAATGCAATTATTTCGATCCCTTACTTTCTCAAAGTAACACAAACTCATATTTAATTATTCACAGTGATTCTCAAACTGTGGGTCATGACTCCTTTGGTGGTCAAATGACTGGAAAAGGGTGCTTCTTGAAGGGAGCAGTCTGGCTCCCACAAAATTGTTATAAAGATATTTCTTCATCTTATCTTCACCATTATAGGTAATTGCCCTCATTTTGGGGGGGGGGGTGATTTGTCCTGAAATGACATTCAATAGGATTATTTTTGGTTCCTTGTCACAGGGTGCCTATTGATAAGTCCAGTGGTTCCTGAAATCCAAGGTAACTGTAGGATGAAGACTGTGACTGGTGACCTTTTAGGACCTTCTATGTGTCTTGCTTGGGATGCTCTAAGAGCTGCCAGGACGATGCCTCAGTTATTCTTCTCTCTGTACCACCACTAGTGAAGCAGGATTGAGTGGGTTATCTATCAATGAAGTTTAGACAGATTCTCCTTGAGTGTCCAATATGTCTTCACACAAACTTGTGTGTGAAGGTGACTGATCCAAAAAAGGGGGATATATACAAAATGAAGAGAAATTGACAAACTTTCAAACTGCTTTTTAGTAATCTGGCACACCTCAGTGAAGAATCAATGCTTTTTAGCAAACATGGTTTCTAAGTACATACTAATTTTGTAGTGTTTTTTAGAAATTAATTTATCAACAAAATTTCTGGAGGCAGAAATATTTGAGCAAAAACAAGCCAAAAGAAGATAACTAAGTGTGTATAGCAGTGCTGGTTTACATAAAACAGCAAGAATAAAGCTTTTATTTCAACCATTGATAACTACATTCATTTTGTAGACCTTGGCATTAAGCAACATGTAGTGTTTTCTTTTGTAAACCTCTGTTACTTCATTCCTTCAGTAATTACCTATAAGCTGTTCACAAGTTCATAAATTAGTAAAAAGTCACTTTATTGTAAGGGCTTTGAGTCACTTCTAGCTGCAGAGATGAGAAGTCATTCAGATTTCCCCACAACAATTGTTTCACCTAACATGCAGACAATACCTCTTCCTGATGAGAAAAAGTAGTCTCCCTTCAATGAATCTTATTCTGAACATTATTTGTTTATATTTTATAACATATTAAAATATACATTAGAATATTAACATATATTATTTAATATCACATTAAAAAGTTAAGTCAGTTCAGAGCTAAATTCTTCATTTTGATTCTTTTAAAATGAAGTTCTCATAAAAAGAATCAGACTCTTCACTCTCAGTTTCCATGATTCAATTCTTCCTCAGAGTTTATAATCAGATTTGTTAATTTTCGATTATAAACTATTTTTGAAAAAGGGCTTTCCAACCACAATAAATATTTGTATTCAGTTTCCCAGAGAGGAAGTTTGCATCCTTACCAACTATGAGAAGATAAAAGTCTTTCACATTAATCATAGTCAATAAAAATAACTTTCTCCCTGAAGTTGTAATGATTTAGTTATCATCATTCAGAATGACAATTAGAGACCCAATTTTTTGCAACTATGTTTAAAATCTTTTTCTCACATAAATTGCAAAATCATATTTTGTCACATGTCACTAAAGACTATAGGTCAAACAACTACAAACTTCTCTTTAGAAAAACACTGAGAGCCGGGCGTTGGTGGCGCACGCCTTTAATCCCAGCACTTGGGAGGCAGAGGCAGGCGGATCTTTGTGATTTCGAGGCCAGCCTGGTCTACAAAGCGAGTCCAGGACAGCCAGAGATATTCAGAGAAACCCTGTCTCGAAAAACCAAAAAAAAAAAAAAAAAAAAGGAAAACACTGAGAATCAATAACATCTGTTGAAGAAGATGTGATGGATATGGAATGCTAACAAATTTCTTAGCTGTGAATGATAATTGTAATACTCTTTAAGAAGTGATTAGGGTGATGGAGGCATGATATAGCTATCCAATTTAGAGATGAATAGTCACAGTCTCTTACTACCTGAATAGTGAGCAGTTACAAATCTTTGCATTGTCATCTCCTGTAAAAATTAACTTCTCTGATGACTGTGGAGAGATGCACTCGTTTACATGTATAAAGAATTTAGCGATCAGTTTATTACTACATCCATTTAATTAATAGTATTACTTTCTTCTGCTTGGGCCTATAACCTAGCCAAGTATTGGTTTTTGCTTAGTTAACGGTACCAAGGCTTACTATTGTCTTGTGGAGTAACTTTGAAATCCAATTGGTTAAACCTGTGGCATTCATGCCACCATTACACCAGTAAACATATTGTGCTAGGCCAGTCATCATTGTACCTTGTAACGTTCACATCTGGGCAAGACTATTGATTTGTTTTATCCTCTGGTAGATTGCATAGTACATTCCAGCACTTTGGAAGCTATTCAGTAGAGATGAAGTTTCCAGACTTGTTTTCTTTTCTTTTTTTAAGTCTGTATATCTTTTACTTCACTTAGACAGTAAATTTTTGAACACAGTTACGCATTTCTCATTGCCCTTAATGTTTTGTGTTTTCTATTGTTAACACTTTTCCTTGACCAGAGTAGGTTCTTATTAAATTTACTTGTTAGTCTGAGTATGTACTTCAGTGGCTTAGTGATTTCTAAGTGTAGGTATTGTAATTGCCTGGGGAACTGAAACCAAAATCTAGGCCCTACTCATGACTATCCTCTCTCTGAGTAATGGGGGGTAAGGGGAAGGAGATGATAATGTAGACTGTCTACCCGATTAACATAGTTCATACTTGTTTTTCAAAACCATTGAAGCTGATCACTTGGATTACTGGTTTATATACTGTAAATGGAAGACAACATTTGGCCAATCCTGAAATGAGATAATTATTCAGGAATAAATTAATCAGAGAATAATACCTCTCTCTTTTATTGTAGAAGTTATTGACCTGTTTGTAGAGAGCTGCGACGTGCCGCGCCCTAAAGATGGCGCCGGTTTCTGCCTTCCACCAGCCCGATGGTGAGCGCTCTCGGTGGTAAACAAGTCCATATTTGGCTAAGAAAGGATGACGCAACTCACAAAAGCTCTTCTCCAGCAGTTTATTCAGGTCCCTTGAAAACAGTCTTCTGAAATCCAAATGCCCGGGCAGACCCAACCCACAGGCTAAATACTAAAATGAACAGCCAGTCAAGTAAAGCCAAGTGGTGCTATCTTAGAGGCCCACATATGCGGAAGCAAGCCAGATCAGCGGTCTTTGCCAAATATGAACTTATTATCATCGAGAGCGCTCACCATCGGGCTGGTGGAAGGCAGAGACCGGCGCCATCTTTAGGGCATGGCACATCGCAGCTCTCTACAGTTCCCCCTTTTTTATTTTTTCTAAAGTTGGTAGAAGTCCCTGGAAAGGCTTCGTAATCCCTCTATCTGGGGATCTCATGGTGGGCCTGAGCCTGTAGGAGGGCGGTGCTCAAACTCTTACCCGTCTCTGGGTCAGCCTCCCCACTTGGGACTGCCCTGTCTTAGGTGGCCGAGACTTACCCGTCAACTCTGTCACTGACTTGGCAGACCCTAATATCCGTGGAACGAATACCTCAGTGGGCAGGGACTATGCTTAGTGAAGATTTACTTCACGGCAGCAAGCCATGCCTGAGGGGACTGGCCCACCTCAATGGCGACAAGGGCTTGTATAATCATGGCTGCATTACGCTTTTGTGTAGCTCTCATTTTATAGATGCACCATAGGCAAACCAGAGAGGCTAGTATCATTAGTATCGTCAAAGAGCCTATGCCCGCCCACTCCTTAAGATGATCCATAGCCATCTGTATCCAGGAAGTCAAGCCAGTAGCCAGGCTCAGATCCACCTGAGTGGAGTTGATGTGGACAATTGTCGCTCTCAGCTCTCTCATCAAATTTTCAAACTCAGCCAACCAATCCTGTAAGAGGAACTTTGACAATTGTCTAGACAAATTAGCAGCTTTTGTATAATTTTGATACTGTACGGAAGTAACACACAAACCTTGCAATTTCCACTCACACCCCAATTGTGCTAATTGCCAAAGAGAATCAATCTGTTCTTGTATTAAATCTATACGTTGATTAACTATCATAAGACCTCCTTTGAGATGAGAATTTATAGAGGTCTGAGTATCCAATGTCTGTGTCACAGTTGTTGAGATGTTATTCAGGGCATTGGCAGTCTGTATAGAACTAGACAAGGCAATAGCTGAGGCAGTAGCCCCCACAGCAGCAACAGTGATAGCAGTAACAATAGCTGCAGTAATGCCAAAATCTCTTTAAACCTGAATAGCATCATGATATTAGGGGCCTCTACAGGAACTGGTACATATCGAGGCATTCTAGTCACCACAGCCACAGGAAAGGCTGTGGCATTCCAGCATAGGGCATAAAAACATGTGCCCGGAGTGCATACTAACTTTTCTTCACCCAAGGATGCACTCCCATTACTTACAATCCACAGAAAAGGAGGCCAGAGACATACTGGCGAAGCTGAAAAGTTCTTGTTGCGGTAAGAATGAAACAAAGAATTCCAAGTACCAGAGCCACTACCGCTAGAGAAATCCAGATTGGTAGCGGACCCTAGGGAAAAATTACCTCTTTGATAAATTCCTCCCCCAAGCATAATGACAGGTCCCAAGTCCATGCAACTTCCATTTACTCCACACAAAAGCCACAAATCAAAAGGATTGGTGGCAGGCTGCTGAGGATCCCTAGTAGATATATCAAGCATTCCTGTACAAGACTTATTCACTATATTACTAATCATGGGGCTAAAGGAAAAATAATCTTGCTGAACCCAAACTGCTCTGCGCTCCTGACATCCAGTCCAGGGAAAAGGTCCTTCCTCTCCTGTGGATCCTCTACAAAAAGGTGCCCAGCATAGCTGTCTAGCCTCCAAGGCAGCAAAGGCTTCCACCAGCATGGCATTACTTCTCCTCTGTGAAATCCTCATCTTACAGATACACCATAGGGCAATGAAACTGACTAGGAAGAGCATGCCTCCTAGGGCACCCATTCCCTCAGATGATTCATGGCTCAGAGGATCCATGTTGACAGTCCTTCAGCAACAGAGACATCAACCAGGGTGGAATTCACATGCACGATGGCATTTCTCAGATTCTTCATCAGCTTATCAAACTCGCCAGACCAATTTCCTGTAAGATACTGAGAGAGTTGCTTAGACAAATTTGCAGCTACAGTATAATTTTGATATGGCACAGAGGTCACACACAAACCAGTCATTTTCCACTCACAGCCAATCTGGGCCACCTGCCACAATACATCCAAGGCCGTGGCTACATTGGCTGACAAATTATTCAAGGTAGC
>CAJQZJ010009141.1:2517894-2537818 GCA_907164525.1 Lophiomys imhausi
TTCTTCTTCTTCTTCTTCTTCTTCTTCTTCTTCTTCTTCTTCTTCTTCTTTCTTCTCCTCCTCCTCCTCCTCTCCTCTTCTTCTTTTTCCTCCTCCTCCTTCTTCTCCTTCTATTTGCAAAGGAGTCTTTTTAATAATATATTTTTTTTATTTTTTGAGAAAGAACCTAAATTTGATTGTGAAGTGATGGGGAGAGGATCCAGAAGAATCTGGGGAGGAGAAGAATATGATCATTTTCTATATATAGTTTTTTTTTTCAAAAAAGTGTAGAAAGTAATATTATCAACTAAGAGTAACAACAGAGGTGATGATATGAGTTTGTCTTTAATAGAAAGAAAAGGGACAATGAACAAATTTTTGTTAGTGCCAGTGTACATAAACATTGCTGATATGCACTATGGTGCCAACGTTAGTTCAGTGACCATGAAATGAAAATCAAAGGCCAACATACTTGTGCACTTCTTCTTCACAGCTTTGTCCTATTATGTATGTGGAGAAAAAGTATAAAAACAACTGAATTTAGGGCAGTGGAGATAGCTTACTCAGAAAAGTGCTCGCTTTGCAAGAATGAGGACCTGAGTTTAATCCTCCAGAAGCCATGTAAAAACAGCCAGTATGGCATTTACAGGATGATGTACACCTGTAATCTCAGCCCAGGGAGGCAGAATCAAGAGGATCACTGGGGGTTAATGGCCAGACAGCAAAATTGCTGACAACCAAATCAGCAAGTTCAAGGTTCAGAGAGAGTTCCATTTCCAGAAAATAAGTGGATAAATCTTTAAAAAAAACTAAACATAGATCCATATTACCCAGGTGTTCCATTCCTTAGCATATACCCAAAAGACCCCACTCCATAGATACTTGCTCAGCAATACTCATTTTCACTCTATGCACGACATCTAGAAAACAGAAACAACCTAAATGTCCTTAAACTGATGAATGGTTAATGAAAATATGGTACATATACCCTATGAAATACTATTCAGCTGTAAAAATAATAAAATAATGAAATTTGCAGGTAAATGAATGGAACTGGAAATATTATAACAAGTGAGGTAATACAGATGTGGAAAAACAAATTCTGTATATTCTTTCTTATTTGTGAACCCTAACTCAGAATCTTGAAGGGTGTGTGTGTGTGTGTGTGTGTGTGTGTGTGTGTGTGTAGTAGTAGTAGTAGTAGTAGTGGGAGGAGGAGGAGGAGGAGGAGGAGGAGGAGGAGGAGGAGGAGGAGGAGGAGGAGTGTAGTAGACAACAACAGATAGGGAAAAGCCCTACAGAGAGTGAAGACAGTTTCTGGCTTCTTTCTCAGCCTTATTACCTGAAACAAAGCCCTGGGGTGGATTTTCTTCCCACCAGGAGGGTCCCCCATTTGGATGATGGGTGGAGGTTTGTCATGCATGTTCAAGACCAACCCAGAACTAATTTACCTGAAGCCGTGTTCTCCTTTTTTTAATTTAAGTTGATAAATCCAAAATTAAGTGAGGGCAATCCATCCCAGACCACCAAAACCACATGAAAAAAAAAAAACCCAGTCTTCCAGGGAACACATGGATTTCAGTTTCTGGATCTCCTTTCCACTTTGTGAGGAGTTTCTCTCCATCTCTGTCTGTCTGTCTGTCCATTTCTCTGTCTCTCTTTCATACATGTATGTGTCTTTCTCTATTTTTGATAAAATGTGTACCTGTTGTTGCCTCCTGAGTCAGAGATTTCCCTCTCCTTGTAATTCTTTAATTGGTAGAGAAAATGAACCCAATCAAGACTCCTAAACAGTAACATCAATAAGCAGCAAGAAGTTCCCTGGTTTTGCTCTGGGCCTAAGGCAAAGAGGCTTCAAAGAGAATGGCATCCTGCAGTTAGAAGATCTGCAGATGAAACAGTGAGCAGTGAGTTTAGTGTGACCCAGTTTCTCTCTCACTAGAGCACGTTGGCAAAGCAAACAACCAGGCAGTATCCCAAAGATGAAGATTCTGCACACGATTGCCTTTTAGTACCTGCAGTAGAAGGGCTTTGGGAATTGAATTAGGGAGTGTGATTGGTTAGGGAAGTTCCCTGTGGAGTGCTATAAGAATGAAATCTGATGGATTCAAGGATCCTCGGGAGTGTGAGGTTGCTGTGTTCACTGAAGGCAAATTAAATGCCATGGTCAGCTGAGCCTGGATGCTGTCTTGCGGGTAGGATGTGGGCATCTGTGGACTGGAGAGTGTGGGTGTTCACCTGTGCTAATGTGGAGATGAGGCTAAGGGGACAGTTAATCTGGACTCTCCAGGGTCTTGATGGGGCCCTCCTCATTCTGTGGGAGCCACTGGGTAAACTTTTTGTATTTTATTCCTAGTGCACATGTCGTTAAGTTAATATTTAGTGGCTCAGGTCAGTTCTACTTAAAATAATGATCAAGATACTTTTTGCCCCCCCTCACCATGACTCCCTTTCAAGTTTTCTGGATTGTACGGATACTCCAAGTTGAACACACAAACCTAAAGATTGGACACGAAGATACACACATGAGTGGGAAGAAGTGATGTTTGTTTTTCTTGGTCTGTGTTACCTCAGGTAACCATGGTATGGTTTTTAGTTCCACCCACCTTTGATGGGTTATTTAAAAACAAAAAAGAGACCACAAAGTTGGTAGTGAGGAGGATGTGGTAGCAGATCTGAAGGAGTTAGGGCGAGGAAAGGGGAGTTAACATGATAAAAACACTTATTATGAATTCTCAAATAAGTAAGAAAAATAATTGAACCTGGCTCTACATTTTAAAAAGTGATCAATGTACGCCAACTAGATTTGGAGACAGGAGATATGTAATATAGGTGAAGAAATTTTCAGAGCTCTGTGTGTGTGTGCAGCCTCTCACCCTGTGGTACCAGACACTGCTCAGCTCTGCATGACAGACTGATTTGAGAATGAATCATTCCCAAGTCAAAGATCCAGCACTCAAAGTCACAGTGACCTTTTCTCACTACTTGTAATGGTTCACAGTGGGGACTGTAGTTCCTGGATAGCGCACCATTAATAGAGTGATTAGCAGGGAGCATTGCTTATGTCTTGGAGTGGAAAGAACAGTGAAGCAATGGACATGGATTACGTAGCACACTTCTCTCCACCCAGCTAAAAAACACCATAAATCTTTCTAATTTGGAAACGTAGTCTTTAAAAAAAAGACTAAAAAATGTGATTTTAGTTTTATTCAGAAAATGAAAGTATTCCATAGATAATAATAATGTATTCCTCTTTACTTATATAAAATAACAAAGGACATAAGTGTCAAAAGAGCCTAAAATATTTCTCACTATAAAATCTAATTACCAAAGTAGTCAAGAAAGTGAAATGCGAGCCTTTGAAATAAGGATATCTTTATCATCTATTCTGTAAATGTTCCATGAATGAATGTTAGCACTGTTAAAGCCAAAAGGAAAATAAACTATGTATCCCAAAAAATCTAAAATATTTCTTTCTCTAGAAACATGTTGTTGAGTTTCCATTTAAGTTTTTAAAATTAATTTGTCCTCTCTCTGTCTCTCTGTCTCTCTCTGTCTCTCTCTCTCTCTCTCTGTCTCTCTCTGTCTGTCTCTCTCTCTCTGTCTCTCTCTCTCTCTCTCTGTCTCCCTCCCACCTCCCTCTCTCCAGTGTGTGTGTGTGTGTGTGTGTGTGTGTGTGTGTGTGTGTAGGTCAGAGGATAACTTGAATAATTTGAATAATTTGTTCTCTCCTTCCACCATATGGATTCTGGGACTTGAACTCAACTCACTAGACTTGGTAGCTGTTGCAGAATATTTGATCACATTGTAAACACCATGTTCATTAACTGAAAAAAAAAAAAACTGTTTCTAATTGTGGGATGGCTCATCCTTTAATCCTAGAGCTAATGTAAAGAAGTACGTATGGTGTAGATCTGCCCTAGAACACACCTTCAATCCAAAAGTTTTCTATACTAGGATTAAGTAAAGTCAACCCTAGGTCAAGAGGCAGAGGAAGAAACCAGCTTTGACAGAAATTAAAGAGAAAGGAGGGACATCGAGCTGAGGGTTACTTAAACCACCATGGAGAAGGGTCTGAGAGTTCTTCCTTTGGGTTTTCTCCTTCAGAAGTTTTCTCCCTCAGAAGATTTTCTCCTTCAAGTTTTCTCCTTTGAGACTTCTTCCTTTGAATTCTTCTGGGCTTTTTCAGCTCTGGGCTTTTTCCTCTAAGTTTTTTTTTTAGCTGAATAGGAAGATCATCTGGGTGCTTTCTGTGCCTCTCTGAGTTACTAGACTTTCACGCCAGGATCTGGTTCTGGAGTTTTCATCGGTAAAATCAAATGACTGGGACATTTTCTTTTTTTAAAACAACAGGTGGCAATCGCCTTTACCATCTGAGCCACCTTCCTGACCCCACAGCTTCCATTTGGAGGGAAAGATTTGACCAGGTGACTCTAAGTACTTTTTAACACAAGCTCATATTAATGTAAATCTATAAAATATGAAAGATTGTGTGTATGTTTGCTAAATGCCTTTATATTGTTTCCAACTGCTAAGAACAAACTGGGTGCTAGCATTCATATGTCAAAGCCCTAACCCAAACATCTGGAGATAAGGTCTTTATGCAGTAATTAAGGTTATATAAGGACAGAAAAGTGGCACCTGATACCATCAAATAAAGGGGTTAGGGGAAAAGGAGCAAATATGTAAGTACCATATATATTTTAGATATCACTGCTTTCAGATATATTCTTTCAAAGATTCCCTTCCTCGCTATTGTATTCTTTTCTTTGTTGTACGAGTTTATGATTTGATTTAACTTGATTTGTTCATTTGTTGTTTGTGCTTTTGTTGTCATTTGTAATAGAAAAGGAAAAAAAGAAAGACAAAGAGAAGAAGAAAAATCAATGTCTCAGTTGTTCTGTATTTTTCCCTCTTTTGGATGAGACTTTCATTAGGATATGTTTCCATAGAAAATATTCAGAGTATGTTATTGAATCTCAAATAGAATACTAAACAATAGTAATATACATTAATATTAATTAATTTAGGATTAACATGGTAACATTTGATTTCAATCTTTGTTTAAAAAGAACAATCCACAATGCTATATGTTAGGGAGAAAAGTAGAGTCTGATTTTGTGTGATACAGATGTTACCTGTTTATTTTAATGTTTAAAACATTTTAATTCATAGAGAATGTCATAAAATCCTATAATTACTATGCTTTTGTAGTACTTTTGTGGCTTTAGGTCTTCCAGTTGCTATAGTGGGAAAATGGGGAGATGTAGGTAGAAAGGGTACACATTTTGTCTGTAAGAAGAACATATCCTAGAGAGCCAATATATACCATGGCTGACTAATTAGTATGTGTTCTTTTAAAAAATAACAATACTAAATACTTTTTCTTCTATTTTTGAGATTACAATGTAATTCTACCATTTCTCCCTGCCCTTTCCCCCCTCCAATCTTCCCATATGCCCCTTCTTTATCATTTTCAAATTCATGGCTTCCTTTTGCATTGTGATTACATGCATTTATATATATATATATATATATATATATATATATACATACATATATCAGTCTGTATAACGTTGCTTATATATGTGCATTCAGCGCTCACCACCTGGTAGTGTTCTTCTGTGGGGAAGACTATTTCTCCTACTCTCAGAATTCCTTAGTAGCCTGTACTTCTTTATATATGGT
This sequence comes from Lophiomys imhausi, assembly GCA_907164525.1. Taxonomy (NCBI): domain Eukaryota; kingdom Metazoa; phylum Chordata; class Mammalia; order Rodentia; family Muridae; genus Lophiomys; species Lophiomys imhausi. The sequence goes on from CAJQZJ010009141.1 coordinate 2,523,562, forward strand.
TGAGGCCTCATGGTCTTTTCCTTCTCTTTAAGTCCACTTATGTGGTTTGTTACATTTATTGCCTGCATATAATGAACCATCCCTGCATTTCAGGGATAAGGTCAGTTTGCTCATGGTGTACAATCTTTGTGATGTCTGTATTTTGTTTGTAAGTATTTTATTGAGTATTTTTTTATTCTACATTCATCAGAGGTACCAGCCTTTGGTTTTTGTTTCCTTCCTTCCTTCCTTCCTTCCTTCCTTCCTTCCTTCCTTCCTCCCTCCCTCCCTCCCTCCCTCCCTCCCTCCCTCCCTTCCTTCCTTCCTTCTTTCATTTATTTTTATTGTTGCTGTTGTTCTTTTGTCTTTACAAGGTTTGGGGATGAGATTGATACTGGCTTCACAGAAGGCATTTAGGAGTGCTCTGTTTCTATTTTTTGAACAGTTTAAGAAGGATTAGCCAAAGTTCTTCTGTGAAACTCTAGTAGAATTCCTCTGTGAATCCATATAGCCCTGGATTTTCTTTTAAGCTGGAAGTCTTTTTATTATTATTACAATCTCTGTTTTTTTATGATTCTGTTTAGGTGGTTGACTTATTGGTTTAACTGTAGTGATTTGGCTGAGGAATTCATCCATTTCTCTACAACCTAACATTTCCCAGCTTACTGAATTACATACAGGTTTTTAATTTTATTTCATTAAGATATTGTGAATGTTTTGGTGTCTTTTGTAATGTTTTCTTGTTCATTTCTGATTCTGTTAGTTTGGATTCTCTCTCTTTCTTTTGATTATTTGGGCCAAGAGTCTGTCAGTATTACCTTCTCAAAAACTAGCTCTAATTTTTTTTTTTTTTTTTTTTGCGACAGGGTTTCTCGGTGTATCCCTGATTATCCTGGAGCTCTCTTTGTAGACCAGGTTGGCCCTGAACTCAAAGATATCTGCCTGCTTCTACCTCCTGAGGGCTGGGATTAAAGGCATGCTCCAACATGGCCGGTGATTACAGAAAGATTCAAACTGCCATGTGGGTGCTGGGATTTGAACCCTGGTCATTTGGAGGAGCAGCCAGTGCTCTTAACCACTGAGCCATTTCTGCAGACCCAGATTTCTTGATTCTTTATATTTTTTGTTTGTTTCTGTTTCACTTATTTATTATTATAGTATTTCTTGACACTGACTGGGTTTCTATTTGGTTTGTTCTTGTTTTTCCAACTTTTTTGAGTTGTATATTAAGCCATTTAATTGTGGTCTAGTTTTATAATGCAGGTATGGAGAGCTGCAAAATTCCTTTGTGAGACTGTTTTAAATGTATTCCAGAGGTTCGGGGTTTTTGTTTGGTTGGTTGGTTTGGTCAGGTTATTTGTGTTGTGTTTCATTTTAATTTAGATCTAGGAAAAATTTTAAATTTTTTTTTAGGTTTATTTATTACTTCAAGTTACATCTCCATCACAGTGCCCTTTTTCCACCCCTCCCGGTCTGAACCCCTCCACCCCCTCTCCCACCTATCCTACACTTCAGAGTGAGGTGTCCCTACATATCAGTCCCACCCAGTTCAGCAGTCATATGAGGGCTAACAGCCTCCTATTGCACTGGGGACTTACATGGCAGCACCACTAGGGCAAAATGTCCCACTATCAAGTAACAAAGTCTATGTTCCTGTTCATTTTGGTGTGTTAGTTGTAGGATAGTTATCCTGAACTTTAATGGCTAAAATCCAATTATAAGTGAATAAATGCCATGTCCATCCTTCTGAGTCTCGGTTAGCTCACTCAGGATGAGCTTTTACAGTTCCATCCATTTGACTGCAAATTGCATGATTTCCTTTTTTCTGATAGCTGAGTAGTATTCCATTGTGTAGATGTACCACAGTTTTTTAGTCCATTCTTCGGCTGAGGGACATCTGAGTTGTTTCCAGTTTCTAGCTATTACAAATAGGCTACTATGAACATAGATGAGGAGATGTCTTTGTGGTTTGGTGAGGAACCATTTGGATGTATACCCAGAAGTGGTATGACTGGGTCTTGTATAGCAATTCCAAGTTTTCTAAGATATCGCCATACTGATTTCCATAGTGGTTGTACAAGTTTGCACTCCCACCAGAAATGGAGGAGTGTTCCCCTTTCATCACAACCTCACCAACATATGCTGATATTTTAGTTTTTAATCTTAGCCATTCTGACAGGTATGAGATGGAATCTCAGAGTTATCTTGATTTGCATTTCTCTGATGATTAAGGATGTTGAGCATTTCTTCAAGTGTCTCTTGGCCATTAGAGATTCCTCCTTTGTAAATTTTCCATTTAGCTCTGTTCCCCATTTTTTGATTAGGTTATTTGGTTTCTTGGTGTTTAATTTCTTGAGTTCTTTATAAACTATGGATATTAGCCCACTGCCTGATGTGAAGTTGGTACAGATCTCCCAAATGGAAGGTTGCCATTTTGTTTAAATGACAGTGTCCTTTGCCTTACAGAAGCTTTTCAGTTTTGTGAGGTCCCACTGAATGTTGGTCTTAAAGCCTGAGCTACTGGTGTTCTGTTCAGGAAGCTGTCACCTGTGCCAATGAGTTCCAGGCTTTTCTCCAGTTTTCCTTCTATTAGATCTAGTGTGTCAGGCTTTATGTTAAGGTCTTGACCCACTTGAACTGAAGTTTTGTGCAAGGTGATAAGTATGGGTCTAATTGCATTCTTTTACCTGTCCACATCTAGTTAGACTAGCACTGTTTGTTGAAGATGCTGTCCTTTTTTCATTGTATGGTTTTGGCCTTTTTGTCAAAAATTAAGTGACCATAGTTGTGTGGATTCATTTGTGGGTCTTCAATTCATTCCATTGATCAACTGGTCTGTTTCTATACCAGTAACATGCTGCTTTTATTACCATTGTTCTGTAATATAGCTTAAATCTGAGATGGTGACAGCTCCAGATGTTTTTTCTGTTTGTTTTTATTGTACAAGATTGATTTAGCTATTCTGGGTTTTTTGTTATTCCATATGAAGTTGAGAATTGTTTTTCCAGGTTTGTAAAGAATTGTGTTGGTATTTTTATACGAATTGCATTGAATCTGTAAATAGCTTTTGGTAGGATGACCATTTTTGTTATATTGATTCTACCTATCTGTGAGCATGGGATATCTTTCTATCTTCTGATGTCCTCTTCAAATTCTTTCTTGAAAGACTTCAAGTTCTTGTCATACAGGTCTTTCACTTGCTTGGTTAGAGTTACTCCAAGATATTTTATGTTGTTTGTGGCTATTGTGAAGGATGTTGTTTCCCTAATTTTTGTCTCAGCCCGTTTATATTTTGTATAAAGAAGGGCTTCCAGATTTTTACTTTATTTTGTATCCAGTCACCTTGCTGAAAGTGTTTATCAGTTCTAGTAGTTCTCTAGTGGAATTTTTGGGGTCACTTATGTATACTATCATATTGTTGGTAAATAGGGATAATTTGACTTCTTCATTTACAATTTGTATTCCCTTGATCTCCTTTAGCTGTCTTATTGCTCTAGCTAGAACTTAAAATACTGTGTTGAAGAGATATGGGGAGAGTGGGCACCCTTGCCTTGTCCCTGATTTTAGTGATAATGCTTCAAGTTTCTCTCCATTTAATTTGATGTTGGCTACTGGCTTGCTGTATATTGCCTTTATTATTTCTAGGTATGGTCCTTGTATGCCCGTTCTCTCCAGGACTTTTAGAATGAAGAGGTGTTGGATTTTGTCAAATGCTTTTTCAGCATGTAGCAAGATGATCATGTGGTTTTTTTTTCTTTCAGTTTGTTTATATGGTGGATTATGTTGATGGATTTTCATATGTTGAACCACCCCTGCATTCCTAGAATGAAGCCCACTTGATTATGGTGTATGATACTTTTCATGTGTTCTTGGATTCGGTTTGTAAGTATTTTATTAAGTATTTTTGCATTTATGTTCGTGAGGGAAATTGTTCTGAAGTTTTCTTTCTTTGTTGGGTCTTTTATGGTTTAGGAATCAGGGTAACTGTGGCCTCATAGAATGAGTTTGACAATGTTCCTTCTGTTTCTACTTTGTGGAAGAGTTAGAAGGGTATTGGTATTAGCTCTTCTTTGAAGGTCTGGTAGAATTCTGTACTGGAAACCATCTGGCTCTGGGCTTTTTTTTTTTTTTTTGGTTGTGAGACTTTTAATGACTTCATATTTCTTTAGGGGTTATATGACTCTTTAATTTGTTAACCTAATCTTGATTTAACATTGAGAGGTGGAATCTATCAAGAAAATTATCCATTTCACTTAGGTTTTCATATTTTGTGGAGTACAGATTTTGAAGTAAGACCTAAAGATTCTCTCGGTTTCTTCAATGTCTCTTGTTATTTATCCCTTTCCATTTCTGATTTTGTTGATGTGGGTATTTTCCCTCTGCCTTTTAGTTAATTTGGCCAAGGGTCTGTCTATTTTGTTGATTTTCTCAAAGAATCAACTCTTGGTTTCATTGATTCTTTGTATTGTACTTTTTATTTTTAAGTTGTTGTTTTCAGCCCTAAGTTTGATGATTTCCTGTCTTCTGCTCCTCTTGGGAGTGTTTATTTCTTTTTCTTCTAGCACTTCTGGTTCTGCTGTTAAGTTGCTAATATGAGCTGTCACAATTTTCTCTTTGAAGGCACTTAATGCTATGAATTTTCCTCGTAGCACTGCTTTCATTGTGTCCCATAGGTTTGGGTATGTTGTGTCTTCATTTTTGTTGGATTTTCAGAAATCTTTGATTTCCTTTCTTTATTTGTTCTCTAACTCAGTGGTCATTGAGTAGAGTTGTTCAGTTTCCATGAATGTGTAGGCTTTTGGTTATTTCTGTTGCTGTTGAAGTCCAGCTTTAAACCATGGTGGTGTGATAAGCGACAAGGGATTATTTCAATTTTCTTGTATCTGTTGAGGCTTGCTTTCTGTCTGACTGTATGGTCAATTTTGGAGAAGGTTCTGTGAGGTGCTGAAAAGAAGGTATATTCTTTTAAGTTTGGGTGAAGCACTCTGTAGATATCTGTTAGGTCCATTTGGTTCATGACCTCTGTTAGTCTCATTTTTTTCTGCGTTGTTTCTGTCTCAATGACCTTTCCATTGTTGTGAGTGGGGTGTTGAAATCTCCCACTACTAATGTACGGAAATCGATGTGTGGTTTAAGCTTAGAAGAGTTTCTTTTACAAATGTGGGTGTCCTTGCATTTGGGGCATAGATATTCATTATTAACATGTCATCTTGATGAATTTTTTCTTTAATGAGTATGTAGTGCCCTTCCCTGTTTTTTTGAATGATTTAAAGTTGAAAGTCTATTTTATTTTATATTAGAATGGCTACTCCAGCTTGCTTCCTGGGCCAATTTACTTGGAAAACCTTTTCCCAGTCTGTTACTCTGAGGTAGCAGCTATCTTTGTTAGTGAGATGTATTTCTTGTATGCAGCAAAATGATTGATCTTGTTTATAAATCCATTCTGTAAGCCTTTGTCTTTTTATTGGGGAATTGAGTCCATTGATGTTGAGGAATATTAATGACAAAAGGTTGTTATTTCCAGATATTTTGATGTAGGTGGTGGTTATGTGTTTCTTTTTTGTTTAGCTACAGTGGAATTTTTTGCTACCTCTGTTTTATTGGGTGGAGTTATCTTCTCTGGGTTGGAATTTTCCTTCTAGGACCTTCTGTAAGTCTGGACATCTGCCAGGCTATTCTGGCTTTTAGAGTTTCTGAGGAGAAGTCAGATGTAATTCTGACGGGTCTGCCATTGTATGTGACTTGACCTTTTTCTCTTACAGCTTTTAATATTCTTTCTTTGTTCTGTACACTTGGAGTTTCATTTATTATGTGGCAAGTGGAGTTCCTTTTTTGGTCTAATCTGTTTGGTTTTCAGTATGCCTCTTGGAATTTTATTGGAATCTCTTTCTTTAGGTTTGGGAAGTTTTGTTCTATGATTTTGTTGAAAATGTTTCCTAGACCTTGGAGTCAGGAGTCTTCTCTTTCATCTATGTCTATAACAACTCTTAGATTCTGTCTTTTCATTGAGTCCTTGCTTTCTTGGATGTTGAGGGTAAGAAATTTTTTAGATTCACTCTGTTCTTTGGTTGTTGTACTGATTTCTTTCATCGAATCTTCCACAACTGAGTTTCTGTCTTCCATCTCTTGTATCCTATTTTTGGTACTCATGTCTGTAGTTCATCTTCTCTTCTCTTGGTTTTTCACCTCCAGGATTGTGTCTGTTTGTGTTTTCTTTATTGATTCCATTTCAAATTTCAAATCCTGAACAGTTTTACATGTATTATATGTTTCCTGTTCCAATTTGATTGTCTTTGTCTACCAATATTTCAAATCTTTCATAGCCTTATCTCCTTCCCATTCATATTTGGCTGAGCTGGCTTGGAGGTCTCTAATTGAATTCTCTCTGGCTTTAATTTGTAAAATTGTGGATTCTTTGAATTCTTTCAGGGATTTATTTTCTTCTTGTAAGGCCTCTATCATTTTCCTAAATATATATTTGTCATCATTTTAATGTGTCAGCTGTGGTGGAATGGTCAGGGCTTGCTATATTAGTATCTCTAACTTTTGTTGGAATCATATTTCCCTAATTTTTGCCAGTTTTGTTATTTTGCTGACCATTAGCCATCTGGTTGTCCTTAGCTGATTGTTCCTAATGTCTTCTGAACCTGGTCCCAAGGAGGAAGATTTGGTGTAGAGGCCATATAATCTTGGTGGTCTGTAGCTCAACACAAACTAGGTGGGTTCTTGTGTTGGGGGCTGGCTCTCAGTGGACCTCCAGAAGTTCTACCCTTCCAGTTGTGTTCCAACTGAGAATTCAGGTCGGGGATTGGATGGGATTTGTTATTGCAGCCTGCACGGTCTTGAGTTCTAGCTGATCTTCTTAGAGATCTCAGTGGGCCTTGGAGGAGGACCATGGGTTGTAATCTAGAGCTACAGATCTACTGCTGCTTATGTGTCTTGTCCAAGGGTCAGGTTGGTGGTCGTGTCACCCCAGGAGGCTCCACTTAGGTGGTCCCTAGGGTACCTCTGTGCCTTTCAGTTCTTAGCGCTAAGCCCTTGTCATGTGAGTCACCCAGGCAGTGTACAAAGGCCAAGAACTCGATGCTCCAGGGCTGTAACTGTAGATGTGTAGACCAGGTATCCCACCAAGGAGGGGTCAGGTGCACTGGCCGGGGGAACCAATATGAACACCATAATCCATTCACAGAGCTTGTACTCAGTGGAGTTCCACAGCCTTTTAACTTGACCACCAGCCTTTCAGCCCACTATGATCTTACCATTCCTGTGGCTCTGGTGTTTCTTTTTTTGGGTGCTGGAGCAAACTTGTGGAATCTGAAAGCTCAGAAAGCTGGGAGATACCTCTATCTGATGATTGGAGCTGCCTGCCAAGGTCCTGCAGTGATCAGACCTGCAGGACACTGTAATGCTACAGGAAGTACAGCCTGCTGCAGGAAGTGCAGCCCACTGCCTTGTCTGGCCACAATGTTCTTCTGAGTTATTGTATATCTACTAGAGGGACCTGTATGTCCAATACCTTTCTGAGTAAGCCCAAATATGCTTGCACCTCCCAGACCACAGCTCCGCTGGAGATATACTAAGGTGGTCCTGAAGTTCTCCTATAGCTCAGACTGTGCTGTGGATCATCGCTGTAATGGTTCTGCTGAGAATATACCTGTTCTTGTGGTTCCACTGGTTCTCTTTTTGGTGCTGGAACACTTGCATGGAAGCTGGGTGCTCAGGAGGCTGGTGAGTACCCCTGTCTGGGGTTGGAGCTGCTCACTGGGTATTTGAGTGGCTCATACCCTCAGGGTCCTCACGTTGTGAAGTTCTCCTGTTTCCCTGGCTTCCACAGTTGGTCAGTCTGTTTTTCTAAGTATCTGAGAGTCTCACCGAGGGACTTTTATTAGTCCCTGGGTTTGTCAGATGAGACCCAGTGGGTTCACACCTCTCAGATTGTTGATTAGCATGTTTATATCTCTGCAGTGTTCTAGCTGTTTTTCCCATGCTCAAAATGTGTCTGTGCTGGCTGCTGCCATCTTGGAATCCCCTTGATTTCTATCTTGATTTTCAGTAATGAGTTGTTTAGTCTCCATGGGTTTGCATGTCTACTAGAGATTCATCTGCTGTCATGTTAAGTTTTTCTGTATGGTGGTCACATAGGAGATAATGAGTCAAGAAATCACTTCAACCTTTTTGAATTTGTGACTATATGTTTTGTGTCACAGGGTGTCATCTGATTTAGGAAAACTTCCATGTACTGCTTTGTGGAATGTGAATTCTTATTTGTTTGGGAGAAATACACTATTCATTTTAATTAAGGTGTGATGTCAGTTAATTCTGCTGTTTCTCTTTATATATTTTGTCCAGATGATCTCTCTGTTAGGGAAAGTGAGGTATTAGAATCAGTTAAGATTAATCAGTTGATATAGTTGTGTGTCCTTAAACCTAGTAGTGCATTTCTTTTACTAGATGGTTATATGTTTAGGATAATAATGTCTTGTTGGCTAACTCTTCCCTTGATTAGAATTAAGTGTCCCTCTTTGTCTCTTCTAATAAGTTTTAGTTTGAAGTCTGTTTTGCCACATACACTGGGGCACTAGTTTGCCTCCTGGACTCATTTGATTAGAATATCTTTGTGCCTTTTATTCTAGGGCAGTGCCTACCTTTAAACTTGAGATATAGTTATTGCATACAACAGATATATGGATTTTGTTTCTCTATCCATTCAGTCAGCTCATCTTTTGATTAAGATTAACACTATTAATAATTAAGATTATTTTTGGAATATTTGTTGAGGTTCCGTTGTTGCTGTTCTTGGTGCCATTGTTTATGTATTTAGTGGTATTTTTTGTTTTAATAATTACAGCTTCATATTTCTTTTCAGTCTCTCTGCTGTCATCAATCCTCTTTTCAGCCCAAAGTAATGCTTATATTTTCTTTAGGTTTAGTTTTTGGGATGTGAATTTTCAAGCCTGTTTTTTTTTTTTTTTTTTCATCAAAATTTTTCTTTCCTTCGACTGTTGCAGATTGTTTTACTGGATGTTATAGTCTATGATGGCCATCATAGTCTTTTAGGACTTGAGATGTACTACTTATGGATCTTCAATAGTTTTCATTGAGGAATCAACTGTTATTTTGGTAGATTTCACTTTATGCATGAATTCTGTTCTTTTCTCTTGGAGTTTTCAATATACTTTCTTTCTTGTGTATTTTATTTACTATTTTAACTATGATATGCTGTGGGGATTTTCTTTTATGGTCCCATTTATTTGGTGTTCTATATGTTTCTGATCTGTATGAATATGTCTTTCCTTAGTTTGGGAAATTTTTCTTCTATAACCTTGTTGAAGATCTGGTCTATGCCATTTAATTGAGATTATTTTCCTTCATCTATGTCTATAATTCAAAGGTTTAGTTTTTTTTTTTTGATGGTGTCTCACATTTCCTGTGTATTCTTTTCCTGTGTTATTGTTTTCCTGTTCTCTTGTTTATTTTATCTAGATTATCTACATTATCTTCCAGATCTGTTATTCTATCTTCTATAGCACTTGTAATGGTTTCCTTTGGGTTTTCTAAGTTAATTATTGTATTGCTAGTTTTAAGTCTGATATGAGCAAAGCAGATTAAGGTAGGAGAGAGAATATGTGTGGGTGAGGTGGACCTAGAGTTTGGAAATGGCTTGGGTGGGATAATGTCAGGTGTTAGAGAGGACTGGGCTGATATACAGGATGCATCTCATGGTCTAAGCCTGCAGTGTAGGGGTAGATCTAGTTGGACGAAAAGGTTGGATGTGGCGTGGGGGGGGCATCATTGAGTTGGATGATTGATAGAGAATGTTTTGGAAGAAGCCTATACATTGATTACCATGTAGGCAGGGTGGCTAGACCAGACTGGGTCACTGTATGTGGTACCAATGTTAGATGTTGTGGGTTTGGGAAGATGTGTGAATGGAGAGGATAAGGGGGACTCAAAGAAAAAAGATGTGAGAGAATCTATCTGGGTGGAGAGATGGGATGCTGTACATAAGGGATCTATGTGTGGTCACAGGATGCTGTTATTGCATTTATTTCAACATTTGCTATGGTAGTAAATCATAAGTATTCTCATTGCATGGTACAACATGCATTTGCAACCTATGCACACATACATACATATACACACAAAGGACAACTGTAGAAATAAGTACATTGACTAAATTAACATGAAAATATCTATAAACTATGTAGGCATATCAATTCATCATGTTATACATTGACTCTACATAATTTTTATGTTATCTCTTAGTAAAACAAAAAAAACATAATCTTTACTGTATATGGATATTGTGTGACAGTAATTATCTGAAAGTCAAGAAGTGAGTCTTTACCAGATACCAGCTCAGGCTGCAGCTTTGTGTTGTGACTTCTGGTCTCCACAACTATATGAACACAAATCTCTGTTTCTTAAGCCACCTAGTCTATAATATTTCAGTATGGCACAGTGAGTTGAATATGAAATCAACTGTCCCACTTTCTTAGAAGTGATAAGTATTTCTGAAGTAGTAAATGATTCCTATCTCACTCATGGTTAAGAGCTAGACTCTGATATATTATATAAAAGTAAATTATCTGTGATGGAAATGTTGAACTATCTTTTTATGCTTTTTATTATTTCAAGTTACATCTCCATCACAGACCCCTCTCCCCACTCTCCTGGTTCCACCCTTCTACCCTCTTCCCCATCAGCCCCCTAAAGTATGCCTCCAGAGTGGGTTACCTACATATCAGTGCCCTCAGTTCAACAGTCATATGAAGGTTAACAACTTCCTCTTGCACTGGAGGTCTATATGGCAACTCAATTAGGGCATAGTGTCCCACTAACAAGTAACATTCCTGCTCCTTTTGGTGTGTTGGTTGTAGGATACTTATCCTATACTACATGGTTAAAATCCAATTATAAGTGAATAGATGCCATGTGCCTCTTTCAAAGTTATGTTAGCTCACTCAGAATGAGTTTTTCTAGTTCCATCCATTTGACTGAAAATTGCATGATTTCATTGTTTCTGGTGCTTGGAATAGCTCTACTCAAGATCCAGTCATACAACTTCCTGGTATACATCCAAAGGATTCCTCACCAAACCACAAGGGCATCTCCTCATCTATGTTCATAGCAGCTTTATTTGCAATAGCTAGAAATGGGAAACAAGCCAGATGTCCCTCAACCGAAGAAAGGCTTAAAAAAAAAAAAAAGCTGTGGTACATCTACACAATGGAATACTACTCAGCCATCAGAAACAACGAAGTCATGAAATTTGAGCCAAATGGATGGCAATATTCAACTAACTTAAGAACAGTGAAGAAGCATCTAAATTTCCTCAGACTTTGTCATTTCCTTGGTGTGGTCTGTGCTTACTGGTACATCCCTGGCATGTTGAGCTAATGAACAAATGCAGGCCAAGTATCTGCTAATATGTAAAGAATTGTGAAAGTAGAAAAACTCCTGAAAGATTATTCTGCTTTTGAGGGCTCCTATGAAATGAGATACTTACATGCTCTGAAACACCCATTTTACTTGGTAAAATCAGCAAAGAAACAGAAAAGTCATTTGTATTTAATTTATTTTTCTATTTACTCTCAAAAAACAATTGGCTGAGTGGGTTTCAGGACTTTTTCTCTTAGATCAATAAAAGCAATTACATTTTAATGCTTTGTAGACTTAGGTACCCAAAATTTGGCAATACCTAATGGATGCCAACTCATAGAAATGAAAGAAAACATTGGTTATGCACAAGACAATATAATTATTAATCCTTCTAGCAGTTCCTGTTATTTCAACAGTCTAATTAGTAGTTGGATTATTAAAACATAGCTGTTTCTTTCAGTTAGCTTATTTTGTAAGAAAAATCATAAAATGTTACAACCATAGTAAAAAGCAAAAAAAAATATTTTAGAAACGTTAATCCTGTTCTCCAACCAGTTGGTAAGAGACTTGAAAAAAAGGGCTGCTATTCCATTCCTCTAATGGCAATATGCCTTCCCTCCTCCATTCACTGAGGAAATAGAGATTTATTTTCCCCTTGTATAACTTCATGTGCCACATTTTTGCACTGCTTTAATCTAAAAAAGAAGACCCAGATTAATTGACTCTCAATAGTGTGTGGACTTTATATTAAACCTGCTAGCATGAAAGGGATCCATTTTAGCGTAGAGGAACATCCATCTGAAATAATTTATGACCCTTGTGTAGGAAATGACACCCACCAGTTTTCCTATCTATCTTGCTTGTTTATCCCTCCCTCCTGTGACTCTTGACTTCAAACTCCTTGTCTGTCTATCACCTGCTCTATACTATCTCTTTCTTTCCAGGGAAGATATTATAAAATATGTGTATAGTAATATTTATCAAGCTTTAGAATCATAACAAGCTTGAGCTTCAGCTAATCCATTTAGTAGCTTTAGATCTGACAACTTACTCCATCTGTGTCTTAGTTTACCCTTTAAAAAGTTGGCATAATAATGTACTTACTCAAAAGATGCATTGAGTACTAGTCATTGGCTGTAGTAAGTGGCTAAAATGTTAAAACATTTTTGTTCCATCATTGTATTTTGGAGATTTTGTAACATGGCCCCACAAATCTACTTTTCTTGGTCCTTTATTCTTTCCTTTACACTTCCTAGAAACTGGAGAAAATGTCTTCACCTACTTGACATTTAGAAAGTGTATTGCATTACAGAGCTTTTGTGTCCACAGAGAAGCCCCTGATCATGCACTCTTCCTTCTGCTCTTTCTCATGGTGTCTTTTTTTTTTTCTGCTTCCATTATTACCTGTTCTAGAACCAAGTAATTGTTTTCCATCTGTTTATGTGGACAGTTTAAACTCCCTGCATTGTTTCCTTACAATTCAAATGTCTCTTTATGTCCCTCTGGGCAGATGTTTTAGTGTGGATTGAACTCTCTGCTCTGTGTAGCATTGGATAGAGTTGTGCAGGTCTTATTCCTTTTAATTCAGCACAAGAGTCTTGGGAAATGTTCTTAACCTCTCCAATGGTACAAACAATGTTTATCCATTGAATTTAGAACAGTCTTTTGTAAGTCTTTACCAGATCACACTTTCAGTCCTTCTTTCTGCTGTTTTTAGCTTTATTCCAGCTCATTCTCCTGCCTGTTCATTCTTTGACTCCTTTCTGTGATTAACTTGCAGTTTTCTTCTGATACCAATCTATTTATGGGATCAGGCTTCCTGCATACTTGCCTCTTTTAATGGAAAATTCATTGTTTTCCTATTCATTTGGTCAATTCTTATTCATTGTCTCATTTTAGATGTCAGGAAATGTTCTGTGATGTCTTAAGTTTCTTGTGCTATTTTCAATGAATCTGTGTTGCCCTGAGATACAACTATTAAAAATAAATTACTGAAATACTTAATTCTCAGTTGGCTGCCTCTTCTGTCACACTGTATATTGAAGTTTCTTTCAGCGATACATTAACAGCATTAGCGCGGTGCCTGCGAGATACTTGGTGAATAACTAGTAAGTGAATGAGTGGAATGAAAGAATACATGAAAGGTATTTACATACTTCCTTTTTATTACTTCTCTCAGTAGTACTTCTCCTAATATACAAAGCTGAAATGTGTTTTGGTGCAGAGTTTTAATTTTAAAAGCCTTCATATAAAGCTGGAAAAGGGGTCAAATTTCTCAGAAGGCTCTCAGTTTCTATGTTCATGGATAGAGAATACTTGGGGCTTGTCTCAGTCAAGTTACAGCAGTGTTTCTTAACCTATGAGTCACAACCCCTTTCAGGTGTGTCAAACAATCCTTCCACGGGGATTGTCTAAGACCATTGGAAAACACATATATTTACATTATAATTCATAACAGTAGCAAATTACTGTTTTTAGGTTGTAACAAAAATAATTTTTTGGTTAGGGTCACCACAACATGAGGAACTCTATTAAAGAGTTTCAGAATTGGGAAACTTGAAAACCACTGATTTCCACCAAGAAAGCAGAAAAGTTACTTTTCTCAAGTTTTGGAAAATGGAATATCCAAGGTCAAGGTGTGAACTTCTGATGAGGCTCTATTTACTGTGTCTTTACACGGTGCAAGGCAGAAGGACAAAAGAATGATTCCTGTGTTCTCATGCAGCAGAACAGAAGACAAAGCTGTCTGAACTGTGCACTAGTCCCATTCGTGACAGAGGAGTCACCCTGGTTTTGCCACCTCTCAGCTCCATCACTTTGGCCATGCTGCCGAGGCTGTGGGACACGTTTTCATTGCTGGTGGGACACGTCTGCATTGCTGGTGGGACACGTCTGC
>CAJQZJ010009141.1:2538602-2564786 GCA_907164525.1 Lophiomys imhausi
AAATAAATAAATAAATAAATAAATAAATAAATAAATAAATAAATAAAATTCAACATCAGAGTTTTGGAGGGGACACATTCAAACCATTGTCCCTAAATCATTTAAGTATCTACTCGTGTGACCCTTAGCATAAAAAAGATGCACCTGTGGGCAGCTACTTGAACCAGCTGCTAGCTACAACAAGGTGGGCATAGCAAAGAAAATAGAGGGAAGGAGGAAGAGTCGAATGCAAAGTAAAGTGATAAGAAATTCAGGGTATTTTAGAATAAAAAATGAGAATTGCTGAGTAGTATCAAGGAAACTGAGAGAAAGAAGAAAATACTGTGGATTATAAAATTATAGTTTTAAGATACTCTACCAGTACTAAAATTCCTATCACATTGTGTTTGTTTGGAAGAATGTTGTATGTATGTTGTAGTAGATAAAATTTCAGGATACTTTTGTTTGTTTGTTTACTTGTTTTGTTTTAGATTTTGTTTATTTCTTAATTTTGTACTTAGTAGCAGTTCTCAATCATTCTTCAGAATAATACATCAACATAGATGCTTGCCAAGATTTCATTTTTTTCAACATGATTGCCAGACCACTGAATACAGGGTATAAGGACTAAGGTTTAATTTGGTGTGAATCATTATAGCTCTTGGAATGTACAAAGTTGTAGAGAGAATATCTTGTGTACTGTATGGATGTATCACCGGTCAATAAAAATCTGATTGGCCAATGGAAGCTGAGGCAGGAAATAGGAGGTAGGAGTGCCAGTAGGAAGAAAGGATTCTGGAATAGAGTCAGGCATGAGAGTGATTCAACCTGAACTCTGAGGAACAAGAACACATGAAACTAAGGAGAGATAACTAGTCATGTGGCACTCATAATAGAATCAACAGGATAATTTATTTACAAGCTACTCTGGGAATAAGCCAAAGCTTGTGGTCTAATAATTTATTCATAAATAATAAGTGTTAGAATTGTTATTTCTGGGATCTGGGATGAGGGTGGAAAAACACAGGATTACAGGTGGCACCCAACAAAAACATGTAGTTACACAAAGTAGGTGGGGAGAATGCATAGCTCAGGGCATTATTCTCTTGGCAAACAGTCTTAAAAAGCATTCTACAACACAGAAGAGTTGAAAGAATTGTATAAATATTCTATTGTCTTTAAAGACAATAGAATGCTGTCCTTTCCATGGACATGCTAGGAGGAGATCGATGTCAAACCCCCTTGAACAGTTTTAAGTTACAGTTCTGATGTTCCAGGGGAGCCAGGATCTCCTCAGGACCTTGTTGCTCTTGTAGAACTTCAGTTGAACAGATATTTAATCCATGACATAAACTTTTTCTACTAGACACTGAATACATTCTCAGGAAGAGCCAAGCCAAACGACAGTGGAAAGAACATTGAGTCATAGCTTATAAATAGCATCAATACAGCTGGGATTAACCTCTTCAGAGAACAAGAAACGCTTGTCAAAAATGAAAGCCCCTACACCTAATCATGGAAACTATCTTCCCCAACCACTCATATAGAGATATGATTGTCTCCATGGACAACTATGGACCCTCTCAAAACAAGGTTGTAGTGGGTATGTACTGACTGGCCAAGTACCAGTGGACAAGGTAGAATGCTGTGGCTGAGAAGTTAGAGGAGAAGAATGCCAGCAACTAACACCCCATAAATGCTACAAAACTATTAGAAGGACTAAGTAAACAGATGATTAAGTCCCAAACAGTTGAACATGTGTGGGTTTTTATCATTCCAGAGAGTCTGAAATTCTCTCCATAAGGAAAGCTAATCAGTGTGTAGAGATGAAGGAAATGTTTCAAGTCAGTACTTCAAAATAAGACCAAATATCTGACCTCTGTACAGCACAGCGATGACCGAGAATATACAGGTAGCCAGGAAAATAGGGGGGTATAGGCACGGGAACTCATGAAACTGAAAAGCTTCTGTAAAGCAAAGGATATTTTCATTAAAACAAAATGGCAGCCTACATATTGGGAAAAGATCTTCACCAACCCCACATCTGACAGAGGGCTAATACATAAAATATATGAAGAACTCAAGAAATTAAACACCAGCAAACCAAGTAACCCAATCAAAAAATGGGGAACAGATCTAAGCAGAGAATTCACAAAAGAGGAATGTAAAATGGCTGAGAGACACTTGAAAAAACGCTCAACATTAATTATCAGAGAAATGAAACTCAAGATGACTCAGATTCCATCTCACTCCTGTCAAAATGACTAAGATAAAAAAAAATTCAAAAGAAAGCATATGCTGGCGAGGCTGTGGAGAAAGGGGAACATTCCTCAATTGCTGGTGGGAGTGCAAACTTGTACACCACTATGGAAATCAGTCTGGCGATATATTAGAAAACATGGAATAGTGCTATCTCAAGACCCAGCCATACCACTCCTGGGCATATATCCAAAAGATCCCTCACAAATCCACTAGGACATCTCCTCAACTATGTTCACAGCAGACTTATTTGTAATAGCTAGAAAGTAGGAACAACCCAGATGTCCTTCAACTGAAGAATGGATAAAAATCTGTGGTACATTTACACAATATAATACTACTCAGCTATCAGAAACAAGAAAATCGTGCAATTTGCAACCAAATGGATGGAACGAGAAAAGCTCATCCTGAGTGAGCTAACCCAGACCCAGAAAGATTCACATGGCATATATTCACTTTTAACTGGATTTTAGCCGTTATAGTATAGGATAACCATCCTATAATCAATAGACCCAAAAGAGCAGGAACAGAGACTTGGTTACCTGTTAGTGGGACACTCCAACCTAGTGGAACTGCCATGTATGCCTCTTGTGCAAGATGAAGCACTTAGACTTCATTTGGCTAAGGAACTGAGGGGGGGCTGATACAGGGAGACATCCGACACCAGAGGCATGGGAGGTGTGCAAGAGCAGGTATAAGGTGGGAGGGAGGGTCCAGGAGGGAGTGGAGGGAAGGGGAGGCAATGGAGACTTAACGAAGTAATACATAAATATTAAAAAAAATTAGACTTTTCTACCCTAGAAATTCCCAGTAAGGACAGTTAGTAGACTTTTATCCCAATGGGGATGGGTGGAGGAATTCTAGAAACTTCCCTGAATCAAAGTCTGAAGCTATATTCTGGAATTTGTTTCCAGTATGATTCTGTTGTCAGAATAATTCACCTTGAATTTCCACATGGGACACGATGCTAAATAGCCACGCATAGGCCCTATAATTTGAACATTACCCAAGTGATTGCTAGTGTATCCCTCAGATGATTTCCTTCCTACCACCAGTTTTGAAAGGGTTCTAGGATTCCTAAGAATAGCTTTAGAAAATTTAGAGAAGTTTCCATGAGATACTATGGTTTTCCTGAGGCTAACAGTGAGGGTAGAGGTCTAACTTGCTTCAGGGTACTTCAGCACTGAAGGTAGGCTTTGGATAGCACATGGAAGAGCTTTTAACAGCAGACCTTGGTGCTTTACATTTCACTTATAAATTGATGCTTCCAAAGACATTTCTTTTATGCAATGACTACTAATAGATAAAACAGAGATCAACAATGTAGTTACGTAAGCAAGAGACACTGGTTTCTGATAGTCTTTTAAAGCACATTATATATAGACTTTGAAATTTCTACAAGAATTTTGCATATATTTTTATATCTTCACTTTTAAAATGAAGCTGTTTTTTTATGATGTATATTCCTTAATTCGTATAACACAGGACACCCTTTGGAAACAGTTTTATTATGTATGGGAGAGTTGTTGCAAGTTCTACAGGGCAGGTTTCCATTTTAGAAAAGTCAGTGTGTAAAGAAAAACTAATGTCAAAATGAGAGAAAAGGAAAGGTGGAAGGTAGAGATTAGGCATTAGAGCAACCATGAGTTAGGTGGTCATGAGGATTCAGCTAATACTACTTCAGTGAAGACATAAAATCAGCTAAATCAAGCTATATGCATCTGGGTAAATCCTAAGTAGGAAGAAGAGCAGTGTAACTATTTCAGGCTATTAAATCTGCCACCACACTTAATAATGGTTAACCCCTGAACGTGTATGAGAATGTTTCCTTGAAGTCCAACTTGTCAAGTGCATTTTATTCATGAACAACTATCTCTGTGGTTATGTATGTTCCAGTGCTGCAGGGATAACTGGCCATGTTCATCTTGCTGAGACTCCATATGTCAGTTTCTAATGTTATGACCTCCAAAGACCTCCTCCTGGGTAATTTTTGACCATGAATATGGCTTCAACATGCAATTCCAGTGCAAGATATGCTATAGTCTCAGATAGGAATGATAAACATATAGGAGTTCCTTTTTAAATCTACTCATTTTATTCTATAGCACAAACTACACGTAAGTATGTTTGTGTCCTTTAAAGAAATGAGAATTTGAATATTTTCTAGACAAAAACAGAAACACCATGTATATTAGAGAACAAAGGAGGTTAGAATCTTGTTAGGTTTCTGGAAATATTGAAACTCCTCAATTTGGGGATAATGAAATGGAAATTCAGCAAGAAAAACTGCTCAATTTTGACTCAACATGACAGAGTGGACAGGCAAGCCTAAAATCTTAATCCCTTAAGTAAATTTAATCTCTAGTGACTACAAAGATTTGACCCAAAGATTTATAATACCCTAATAGGATCCAGAAAATGCAAAACCTATATTAAGGAAAAAGAAATAGACAAATGTTGTAGCAATTTGGGGTTCTGGTCAAGAGTTAATACAGGCAGAACTAGAGTACTGATCTGGTATGTAGATCAGAGTGGAAGACGGCAGAAAATGGATTCTGAGCTTTCACACCACAACCACATCTCAGTTATCTTCTTTGTTCCCAAGAATCTTGTTCTGTTTGTCTTGACTTAATGAATACCATAAACCTTGACTTACAAACAGTAGGGTTATTTATCATAGTTCTAGATTCTGGAAAATCTAAGATCTGGGCGCCAGACAGATTAGTATCCAGTAGCACTCTCTTTTTTGTTAGTAGGAATTTTCTTCTTGTTGTGTTATGTGAAAAATCTACTCCCTGGGGTCACTGTTATAAGGGTGCTAATCTCATGAAGGAGCAGCTAAAATGACCTAAGCACTTGTGGAAGAGAACATTTCCTAATGCCATTGCCTTGGAACATTTAAGCATTCCAGCATTTAAATTTTTAGGAGACACATATATCCTGGTTATGTCACTGAGCAAAAACTTAAAATATGTCTATTAAAGATTCTGCACTCTTATCTCTGACTCATGGGATTCATTATAGTGGGAAAAGAAATATCTGAATATTTCCATTTCTATCTGGTACTAAGCCAAAAATGACTGGCCAATTCTTGGAAGGAACTCTCAGGAGATTAGTGCTATCCCTATAAAGTACAAGATACAGTTTTAATAGTCAATATTACATCTTCACTCAACTCTCAAGATTGCCTGGTATTGGAATGGATGATTATCAGCTAAATCAAGTCTGGCTCTTGCCAACATTTTTATCCCTTGTATGATTTTATTTTTGAAGCCTGTCAACACAGTTCCAAACACAGTCCAATATGTAGCCACTAAGAGGATGATAAAATTTCCCTCTACATTAAAACATCACTTTTTGATTTTAGGTCTTGACCCTGATTACTTCAACATTTTACTCTTTTTGGCTCAGAATCTATGTTTAGTGTAAAATAGAAAAGTCACATACTTACTATACAACAATATTAGACAACTAAAAATTAATACTTGGCTACATGCAAGTATCTGGATGAAAATCCCATGTAATGAATAATAAAACAAAGAAAGCAATCCAGAGATAAAACAGTGTATCTTGTATGGTTTCATTTCTGTAAAGTTTTAAAAGTTCCAAAAGTGATCTATGATGTTATATCCATGATTTCCCAAAGTATTAGTCATACCTGTGTAGTGAATGGAAGACCATAGTTCAGAGGCTTTTGAAGTAGAGATGATGTTCTGTTAAGATTTCTTACTTCTATTCTCTTTGGAAAAACTCATTGAGCTACATATTTACTATTCATTTTCAGTAAGAATATCATACTTCAATGTGATTTTTGCTAAAGACTTAGTCACTGGGTATAGAAGTACATTCCCCTAATGTTAATACTTATGATGTATAGGGAGGGCATTAAGAAATTCAAGGCTGTTGAAGAAAGGGATTTCTCTTGCCCAGTGACAAGCTTGCCAATAATGCAGCAATCTCCAAATCGAGATTCTTCAATGCTCATCATCTACTTGGAGTAGAATAGGGGGTACTGTCAAGACCTGACAAGTCTCCATATTCAAAACAACTTAAGTTAAGAAAACATATTTGAATGCCATATTCCACAGATATCTTGAGGTTTTTGAAGACCACCTATCTATATTCATATATTTGGTAAGCAAAGGTTGCTTGTCTCTTAGCAACTTGATTTCTGATTAACTTAGAAAATATCTGTGACACACTATGACAGTACCTAACAAAATGACGTTTGAATGACTATTAGTTTGCATTTCTTAATTATCCTAAACAGTTTGTGACAGTTGATGTCAAAAGGCCAAAATGTCACATTTCATTTTTAACCATTACCTAGGTACAATGCCTTAAAAAGAGTTAATTTTAATTTTGTATCTATCAATATATGAAGAACAATACTGATGAGGCCAAATATAATCTTAATTTTGTATCAATATACAAAGATATAAGAACATATTCAATAATCTATCCCTTTTTATTTATCATTCCTATATTATGTCTATAATCCTTTTTTTTTCATGTCTTTTCCCCACTACATAGGAGAGAAAGAAAGATAGAGAAGAGAAAAAGAGAGAAATTCCTGGGTCTAACCTCTGAAACCTTGTTTAACAAGACTATTTAGCAACCTGTAACCAATACTCATAAAAATCAACAAATATTTATAAACCATCAAATGACCAAAGGAAAAAAGAAAAAAAATCACCCACCCCACCTTCTGGGAATGGGTCACCACTCTCTTAAAATGGCTTCCTCCTGATTTGTAATGTAGGAAAACTATTTGGGTGCCAAATAAGAATGGGAAAATAGTTAATCAAGTTAATAGTAACAATAGATGTTCAGTCTTTTTGTGCTCAGGTATTTAAATATCCTAAGAAGTCTACAGTCAAAGCTGAACTTTGGGTAAGAAAGTTCAAGGCTTTAGTGCACTTCCAGTTTATTCAGAAATATTTACCCTTCTCAGGTCTCTGATGTGGTTGAAGACTAGATAGTTATAGTCTCACAGTTAACTTTCAAGGTGTTTAGGAATTAAAAGGATGTTCTAGGGCTAAGAAGATGCTTTTAAGTTGGTAATGCAAGTTAGAATGGAAACTGAGTTAGGTGTAGAACTTTAAACTCATTGAGATAGATAGATAATAAGATATTTATATCAGTTGTCAAATATGTATGGACTGGACATTGAGAATGAATGTATGCTATACCTTATAATTTTCATAATCAAGGTATAATTGTTCTTATTGTTTTGTATTATATTAACTGTTATAAGAAAAAGAGCCTTTTATAGGACTAAAATGGGGGAGGATGATACACTTTAAACTTAATTTAAAAAACATATAGGAATGTGAGGGGGAAGAGGATAGGAGAGTGGAACCAGGAGGGTGAGGAGAGAGGGGTCATTAATTGTGATGTAACTTGAAGAAATAAGTAAATGTTAAGAAAAAAGAAGTTCAAGACCAAATCTTGGCTACCTAACGTGTTTCAGGCTAGCTTTGCCTACTTGAAGCCTTGTCTCAGAAACAAATAATTTTTTTGCATTTATTTATGACTTCAGGTTACATCTTCACCACAGTACCCTCTTTCCACCCCTCCCAAAACCACTCTCCCACTCTCTACTCCCTATCACTTCCAATCCACACCTCCAGAGTGGAGGGTCCCTACATAACAGTCCCCTGCCCCAGTTCAGCAGTCATATGAGGGCCAAGAGCCTCCTCATACACTGGGGACCTACAAGGCAGCACCACTAGGGCAAAGTGTCACACGGATAGGTAACAAAGTTTATGTTCCTGTTCCCTTTGGTGCACTGGCTGTAACATAGTTATGCTGTACTATGTGGATAATATCGGATTATAAGTGAATAGATGCCATGTGCATCCTTCTGGGCCTGGGTTAGCTCACTCAGGATGAGCTTCTATAGTTCCATCCATTTGGCTGCAAATTGCATGATTTCATTGTTTCTGATAGCTGAGTAGTATTCCATTGTGTAGATGTGCAACAATTTTTTTATCCATTCCTCGGTTGGGGGCATCTGGGTTGTTTCCAGTTTCTAGCTATTATAAATAAGGCTGCTATGAACATAGATAAGGAAACGTCCTTGTGGTTTGGTGAGAAATAATTTGGATGTATACCCAGAAATGGTATGGCTGGGTCTTGAGGTAGAGCTATTTGAAGATTTCTAAGATATTGCCAGACTGATTTCCATAGTGGTTGCACAAGCCTGCATTCCCACCAGCAGTGGAGGAGGGTTACCCTTTCTCCACACCCTCGACAGCATGTGCTGTCATTTGTGCTTTTGATCTTAGCCATTCTGACAGGTGTGAGATGGAATCTCAGAGTCTTCTTGAGTTGCATTTCTCTGATGATTAAGG
This sequence comes from Lophiomys imhausi, assembly GCA_907164525.1. NCBI lineage: Eukaryota > Metazoa > Chordata > Mammalia > Rodentia > Muridae > Lophiomys > Lophiomys imhausi. The sequence continues at coordinate 2,547,197 of CAJQZJ010009141.1, forward strand.
ATGTTGAGCATTTCTTCAGGTGTCTCTCGGCCATTAGGGATTCCTCCTTTGTGAATTCTCTATTTAGCTCTGTCCCCCATTTTTTGATTGGATTATTTGGTTTCTTGGCATTTAATTTCTTGAGTTCTTTGTAAATTTTGGGTATTAGCTCTCTGTCAGATGTGGGGTTGGTGAAGACCTTTTCCTAATCTGCAGGTTGCCGTTTGTTCAAATGACAGTATCTTTTGCCTTACAGAAGCTTTTCAGTTTCATGAGTTCCCATTTATTGATTGTTGGACTTAGAGCCTGAGCTGTTGGTGTTCTGTTCAGGAAGCTGTCACCTGTGCCAATGATTTTGAGAGTTTTCCCCACTTTTTCTTCTAATAGATTTAGTGTGTCGGGCTTTATGTTAAGGTCTTTGATCCACTTGGACTTAAGTTTTGTGCAAGGTGATAAGTATGGGTGTAATTTCATTCTTTTACATGTCGACATCCAGTTGGACCAGCACCATTTGTTGAAGATGCTGTCCTTTTTCCATTGTAAGGTTTTGGCTTCTTTGTCAAAAATTAAGTGACCCTAGGTGTGTGGATTCATTTCCGGGTCTTCAATTTAATTCCATTGATCTACTGGTCTGTTTCTATACCAGTACCATGCTGTTTTTATTACTATTGCCCTGTACTATAGCTTGAAATCTGGACGGTGATACCTCCAAATGTTTTTTTTTATTTTACAGGATTGATTTACCTATTCTGGGTTTTTTGTTATTCCATATGAAGTTGAGAATTGCTTTTTACATGTCTATAAAGAATTGTGGTGGTATTTTGATAGGAATTGCATTGAATCGATATTTTGCTTTTGGCAGGATGGCCAATTTTATTATGTTGATCCTACCTAGTCACAAACATGGAATATCTTTCCATCTTCTGATATCCTCTTCAATTACCTTCTTCAAGACTTGAAATTCTTGTTGTATAGGTCTTTCACTTGCTTGGTAAGAGTTACCCCCAGGTATTTTATATTATTTGTGGCTATTATGAAGAGTATTGTTTCCCCAATTTCTTTCTCAGCCTATTTATTTTTTGTGTAAAGAAGGGTTACCAATTGTTTGGAATTAATTTTGTATCCATCCACCTTGCTGAAGTTGTTTATCAGTTGTATTAGTTTTCTGGTGGAATTTTGGGGGTTGCTTATGTATACTATCATATCATCTGCAAATAGGGATACTTTGACTTCTTAGTTTCCAATTTGTATCCCCTTGATCTCCTTTAGTTGTCGTACTGCTCTGCAAGAACTTCAAGTACTCTGTTGAAGAAAAACAAATAACTTATATTTTATTAAAAAATTATTTATTTGTTGCTTCAGCTTACATGACCATCATATTGTCCTCTTTCCCCCCTTCCTAGCTCCACCCTCCCATCCTCTACCCTCTAACCCTTCCATTTTGCTCCGCTGGAGTGGAGAGTCTCTACATAACAGTCCCTCACCCCAGTTCAGAAGTCATATGAGGGCCAAGAGCCTCTTCATACACTGGGGACCTACAAGGCAGTACCACCAGTGAAAAGTGTCTCATGGCTAAGGAGGGAAAACTAAAAAAACAGACCAACAAACAAACAAAAACAGACAAACAAAAAAAAAGTCTATGTCCATGTTCCCTTTGGTGTGTTGGTTGTAGTACAGATATCTTGTACTATATAGCTAAAATCCTACTATAAGTGAAGAGATGTCATGTGTATCCTGCTGAGTCTGGGTTAGCTCACTCAGGATGAGCTTCTCTAGTTCCATCCATTTGGCTGCAAATTGCGTAACTTCATTGTTTCTGACAGCTGAGTAATATTCCATTGTGTACATGTACCACAATTTTTTAATCCATTCTTCAGTTGAGGGACATCTGGGTTGTTTCCAGTTTCTAGGTATTACAAATAAGGCTGCTATGAACATAGATGGGGAGACATCCTTATGATTCCGTGAGGAGTCATTTGGGTGTATACCCAGAAGTGGTATGGCTGGGTCCTCAGGCAAAGCTATTCCAAGATTTCTAATATATTGCCATACTGACCTCCATAGTGGTTGCACAAGCCTGCACTCCCATCAGCAATGGAGGAGGGTTCCCCCTTTCTCCACACCCTCAGCAGCATGTGCTGTCATTTGTGCTTTTTATCTTAGCCATTCTAGCAGGTGTAAGATGGAATCTCAGAGTCGTCTTGAGTTGCATTTCTCTGATGATTAAGGATGTTGAACATTTCTTCAGGTGTCTCTTGGCCATTAGGGATTCCTCCTTTGTGAATTCTCTATTTAGCTCTGTCCCCCATTTTGTGATTGGATTATTTGGTTTCTTGGCATTTAATTTCTTGAGTTCTTTGTAGATTTTGGATATTAGCCCTCTGTCAGATGTGGGTTGGTGAAGATTTTCTCCCAGTCTGTAGGCTGCTGTTTTGTTCGAATGACAGTGTCTTTTGCCTTGCAGAAGCTTTTCAGTTTCATGAGGTCCCATTTATTGATTGTTGGTCTCAGGTCCTCAGCTGTTGGTGTTATGTTCAGGAAGTTGTCACCTGTGCCAATGATTTTGAGGGCTTTTCCCACTTTTTCTTCTAGTAGATTTTCTGTGACCGGCCTTATGTTAAGGTCTTTGATCCACTTGGATTTAAGTTTTGTACAAGGTGATAAGTATGGGTCTAATTTCATTCTTTTACAAGTGGACATCCAGTTGGACCAGCACCATTTGTTGAAGATGCTGTCCTTCTTCCATTGTTTTGTTTTGGCTTCTTTGTCAAAAATTAGGTGGCCATAGGTGTGTGGGTCCATTTCTGGGTCTTCAATTCGATTCCATTGATCTACTGGTCTGTTTCTATACCAACACCATGTAGTTTTTACTATTTATTGCTCTGTAGTACAGCTTGAAATCTGGGATGGTGATACCTCCAGATGTTTTTTTTTTTTTTTTTTTATTGTACAGGTTGATTTAGCTATTCTGGGTTTTTTGTTGTTCCATATTAAATTGAGAATAGCTCTTTCCAGGTCTGCAGGGATGGTTCAACATACGAAAGTCTATCAATGTAATTCACCATATAAACAAATGAAAGAAAAAAAACCACATGATAATCTCACTAGATGCAGAAAAAGCATTTGACAAATCCAACACCCCATCATGCTAAAAGTTCTGGAGAGAACGTTCATACAAGGACCTTACTTAGAAATAATAAAGGCAATGTACAGCATATTCCCTATCAAAATACCAACACAATTTTTTATTGACTTGGAAAGAGCTATTCTGGATTTCATATGGAACAACAAAAAGCCCAGAATGCTAAATCAATCCTGTACAATAAAAAAACTTCTGGAGGCATCACCATCCCAGATTTCAAGCTGTACTACAGAGCAATAGTAGTAAAACCAGCATGGTATTGGTATAGAAACAGACCAGTAGATCAATGAAATCGAATTGAAGATCCAGAAATAGTCCCACACACTTATGGCCACCTAATTTTTGACAAAGAAGCCAAAACAAAACAATGGAAGAAGGACAGCATCTTCAACAAATGGTACTGTCCAACTGGATGTCCACTTGTAAAAGAATGAAATTAGACCCATACTTATCACCTTGTACAAAACGTAAGTCCAAGTGGATCAAAGACCTTAACATAAGGCCAGTCACAGTAAATCTACTAGAAGAAAAAGTGGGAAAAACCCTCGAAATCATTGGCACAGGTGACAACTTCCTGAACAGAACACCAACAGCTCAGGACCTGAGATCAACAATCAATAAATGGGACCTCATGAAACTGAAAAGCTTCTGTAAAGCAAAAGACACTGTCATTCGAACAAAACAGCAGCCTACAGACTGGGAGAAAATCTTCACCAACCCCACATCTGACAGAGGGCTAATATCCAAAATCCACAAAGAACTCAAGAAATTAAATGCCAAGAAACCAAATAATCCAATCACAAAATGGGGGACAGAGCTAAATAGAGAATTCACAAAGGAGGAATCCCTAATGGCTGAGAGACACCTGAAGAAATGCTCAGCATCCTTAATCATCAGAGAAATGCAACTCAAGATGACTCTGAGATTCCATCTCACACCTGTCAGAATGGCTAAGATCAAAAGCTCAAATGACAGCACATGCTGTCGAGGGTGTGGAGAAAGGGGTACCCTCCTCCATTGCTGATGGGAGTGCAGGCTTGTGCAACCACTATGGAGGTAAGGCTGGCGATATCTTAGAAAACTTGGAATAGCTTTGCCTGAGGACCCAGCCATACCACTTCTGGGTATACACCCAAATGCCTCTTCACACCAGTATAACATACATGTCCCACAATATCTCCTGGGTGCTTAAGAAGAGAGAGAGAATGGAGAACAAATTTGCAAAATTAACCATTCTAAGCTAGAACAGATTGCACTGCCTCTTGATTTAGTTGCATGGAAGGATTTGGAGGGAAGAAAGGCAAGGGTACAATGGTTTAATTAAAATCTCAAAAAAAAAAAATACCTGACACCATAAGAGCAGGAAACAGGAATATGGACTTCCTTAGCGAGTCTGTTAGAAAAGTAAACCCTCTTCACGGAATCATAAGGAAGTTTCCTCATCTATGTTTATAGCAGCCTTATTTGTAATAGCTAGAAACTGGAAACAACCCAGATGTCCCTCCACCAAAAAATGGGTTAAAAAACTGTAGTACATCTACACAATGGAATATTATTCAGCTATCAGGAACAATGAAATTATGCAATTTGCAGCCAAATGGATGGAACTAGAAAAGCTCATCCTGAGTGAGCTAACCCAGACTCAGAAGGATGCATACGGCATCTATTCACCTATAGTAGGATTTTAGCTATATAGTAGAAGGTATCGATACTACAACTAAGACACCAAAGGGAACTTGGACATAGACTTTTTATTTTTTATTTATTTATTTCTTTATTAACACTTTTTTCTATTTTTTATTCTTTTTTATCTGTTTGTCTGCTTATTTGTTTGTTTGTTTTTTAGTTCTCTCTCCCGGGCAATGAGACACTTTTCACTGGTGGTACTGCCTTGTAGACCCCCAATGAATGAGGAGGCTCTTGGCCCTCATACGACCTCTCAACTGAGATGAGGGACTGTTATATAAGGACACCCCACCCCAGAGAAATGGGATGGAAGGGTTAGGAAGTAAAGAAAAAAAATGAAATGTGATGTTTTGGCCTTTTACTACTAATTGTCATAAACTGTTTAGGATAATTAAGAAATGAAAACTAATAGTTATGCAAGCCGGTCATTTTGTTAGGTACTATGACAGCCTATTAGAGTTATTTTCTAAGCTAATCAGAAATAAAGCTGCTAAGAGACAAGCAACATCTGCTTATCATAATATAAGTGCTAGATAGGGTCTCTTCAAAAACCTCAAGAGATCTGCAGAATATGGCATTCAAAGATGTTTTCATAACTTTAGATTTTTTTATATTGAGACATATCAACTCCTGACAACACCCCCTATTCTACCCCAAGTAGAAGATGAGCATAGAAGAATCTCCAGTGGGAGATGATTGAATTAGTCGCAAGCCTATCTCTTGGTAGGAAAAGCCCCTTGCTCCAACTGTGGACAGAATGCTGTCCAAAAAGGACAAAACTTGGAAGCAGGTAAGTCAACAGCCTAGCTCTGCCAAGACAGGGTAGGCAAGTCCTTCATAACCCCTGCTCTACAATCAATATCTGTCAGAGAAACTGGGCCAAATGACTGAAGATCGATGCTGTAATGTATGGAGAGAAAATGGGAACTGTCCAGGCAGCCACTGGTACGTCATTTCTTAGTTTTGGAAGCTGCAGGCCCTGTACTTCCTATAAAATCAGATTTATTTATCCCTCTCAGGTCTCTGAGGTGGTTGAAGAACAGATAGCTAGAGTCTCATAATTAAACTTTGAGTTGTTTAGGAGTCAAGAGAGTGTTATAGACCTAAGAAGATGCTTTTAAAATTGTGTTGCAAGTTAGTATGAATGTTGAGTTAGATATAGAACTTTAAACTCATGGAGATGGTTAGATAGTAGAATGTTAAAGTCAGGTTCCAAATACATATGGACTGGTCATTGGGAATGTACGTTAAGCCATATAACCCTCATAACTGTGGCCTAATAACCTCTCTTGTTTTGTATTGCATTTATTATTGTAAGAGAAAGATCCATTTGTTGGACTGGAAGGGGAAACTGTAGGGGGAAATAAGATATATCTTAAACTTAAAAGAAAAAAAAAGGGAAGAGGATGGGGGGGTTTGGGGGCTTGAGGGTGGGAGGGTTGGACTGGAGGGGGGAATTCAGAGGGGACTGTGATTGAGATGTAACTTGAAGAAATAAAAAATAAAGAAAAAAAATAAAAGCAAACCCTCTCAATTGTTAGGGTTGGAAAGGAAACAGAAACTGTAGTCTTAGAAGCTAATTTGAAAGTTTCTACAAAGGCATTGGTAGCACTATGGGAAAAAGACATCAGTGAATGTGGGCTCCTTGCCTGTCCTCTTTGCTCTGTGAACGTGGACACAGGTGAGTTTTCTCAATTGTCCATGAACATCATCATTAGGAGCAACAGCAACATCCTTCAGTTTTTCTGATTCCCCATAGAGCTAAATGGTACAGATATCTTGACAAATGATAGGGAATATGGTTTGAAAAATACATCATGCAATTATTTTATCACTGTATCAGTGTGTGTGATGATTAGGTTGTTGACAGAATCTCTAATCATCTAGGTCTCAGGGGGCATTCTTTTTTATTTTTAGCTTTTTAGCCTCAAATATTCACATTAAAAACAGTTTTCCTCTCACTGAAAATAGATTGTTTTCTTATATACTATATCATGATTACAGTTTCTCCTCCCTCTACGAAGCTGATAGTATAAGCCCTTTCTGTTTTCTAGTGTATTTAATTTCGCTTTCCAGAGGTCTTTGACCCTTTGTTTACGGTGATTCCTTGTTCATGCGCTATCTTTTGCATATGGTCTTTTTCTCTGATTTCTTTGTTGCCAATTTATTTTTGCGATAAAGAAAAGATACCTACTTTTGTGTGTAGATTTTGTAGCATACTTTACTGAAAGAATTTCTCAGACCTAAGAGTTTTTTGGTAGTGTGTGTATGGTTTTTTGTTTTGTTTTGTCTTGTTTTTTATGCTTATCTATTAATTCAAGTTATATCTCCATTACAGCCCCTTTCCTCCATTGCTCCTGGTCCCACCCTTCCTCCCTCTCCTCCTTCTCCCACCTCTCCTACTCCACCAGTGTGGAGTGCCCCCACATCTCAGTCCACCACAGTTTAACAGTCATATGAGGGCTGAGAGTTCCTCTTGGACTGGGGGCCTACATGGCAGCTCCACTAGGGCAAAGTGTCCCACTAACACGTAACAAAGTCTGATTCTAGTCCTTTCAGTCTGCTGGTTGTAGGATAGTTATCCTGTACCATATAGCTAAAATCCAATTGTAAGTGTATATATGTCATGTGCATCTTTCTGAGTCTAGGTTAGCTCACTCAAGATGAACTTTTCTAGTGCTATCCATTTGGCAGAAAGTTACATGATTTCCTTGTTTCTGATAGCTGAGTAGTATTCCATTGTGTAAATGTAGCATAGGTTGTTTGTTTTGTTTTTTTGTTTGTTTGTTTATTGTTTTTGCTTTTGTTGTTTTGTTTTTTTTTTTCATTCATTTCCAATTTGTATCTCCTTAAGCTGTCTTATTGCTCTAGCAAGAGCTTCAAGTACTATGTTGGAGAGATATGGCAAAAGTGGACATCCTTGTCTTGTCCCTGAGTTTAGAGAAAATGCTTCAAGTTTCTCTCCATTTAATTTGATGTTGGCTACTGGCTTGCTGTATATTGCCTTTATTATTTCTGAGTATGGTCCTTGTATGCCCGTTCTCTCCAGAACTTTTAGCATGAAGGGGTGTTGGATTTTGTCAAATGTTTTTTCTGCATCTAGCGAGATAATCATGTTTTTTTTTCTTTCAACTTGTTTATATGGTGAGTTACGTTGATGGATTTTCATATGTTGAACCATCCCTGCATTCCTGGGATGAAGCCTACTTCATCATGGTGTATGATACTTTTGATGTGTTCTTGAATTCGGTTTGCTAGTATTTTATGAAGTATTTTTACATCTATGTTCATGAGGGAAATTGGTCTGAAGTTCTCTTTCTTTGTTGGGTCTTTGTGTGGTTTAGGAATCAGGGTAACTGTGGCCTCATATAATGAGTTTGGCAGTGTTCTTTCTGATTCTGTTTTGTGAAAGAGTTTGAAGAGTATTGGTATTAGCTCTTCTTTGAAGGCCCGGTAGAATTCTGTGCTGAAACGATCTGGCTCTGGGCTTTTTTTGGTTGGGAGATTTTTAAATGACTGTTTCTATTACCCTAGGGGTTATAGGGCTGTTTAATCTGTTAACCTGATCTTGATTTAGCTTTGGTAGGTGGAATCTATCAAGAAAATTGTCCGTTTCGCTTAAGTTTTCACATTTGGTGGAGTATAGATTTTCAAAGTAGGACCTAAATATTCTCTGAATTTCCTCAATGTCTCTTGTTATTTCTCCCTTTTCATTTCTGATTTTGTTGATTTGTGTTTTTTCCCTCTGTCTTTTAGTTAATTTGGCTAAGGGTTGGTCTTTGATCCAACTTGGACTTAAGTTTTGTGCAAGATGATAAACATGGGTGCATTTGCATTTTTCTACCTGTTGACATTCAGCTGGACCAGCACCATTTGTTGAAGATGCTTTCCTTTTTCCATTGTGCATTTTTGTTTTCTTTGTCAAAAATTAAGTTAAAACAAACACCATAGTGTGGGTGTTTATTTCTGGGTCTCCAATGCAATTCCATTGATCACCTGGTCTGTTTCTATGCCTGTATAATGGTGTTTTTATTACTATTGCTCTATAGTATAGCTTGAAATCAGGGATGGTGATACCTCCAGATTTTTTTTTTATTACACTCTTTAGCTATTTTGGTTTGTTGTTGTTGTTGTCGTTGTTATTTCATATGAAGTTGAGAATTGTTCTGTCAAGGTCTGTAAAGAATTGTGTTGGTATTTTCATAGGAATTTTGTTGAATCTGTATATTGCTTTTGGAAGGCTGGCCATTTTTATTATGTTGATTCTACCTATGCATGACTATGGGATATCTTTCCATCTTCTGATATCCTCTTCAATTTCTTTCTTCAGTGACTTGAAGTTCTTGTACAGATCTTTCTCTTGCTTGGTTAGAGTTACCCCCAGGTATTTTTTGTTATTTGTTGTTATTGTGAAGGGTGTTGTTTCCCTAATTTCTTTCTCAGCCCATTTATCTTTTGTGTAAAGAAGGGCTACCAATTTTTTAATTAACTTTGTATCTAGCCACCTTGCTGAAGGTGTTCATCAGTTGTAGTAGTTGTCTGGTGGAATTTTTGGGTCACTTATGTGTACTATCTTATTATCTGCAAATAGGGATGCTTTGGCTTATTCTTTTCCAAATTTTATCCCCTTGATCTCTTTTGGTTGTCTTATTGGTCTAGCTAGAAGTTCAAGTACTATATTGAAGAGATATGGGAGAGTGGGCATTCTTGTCTTGCCCCTGATTTTAGGGGAAACACTTCAGGTTTCTCTCCATTTAATTTGATGTTGGCTACTGACTTGCTGTATATTGCCTTTATTATTTCTAGGTATGGTCCTTGTATACCAGCTCTCTCCAGGATTTTTAGAATGAGTGGGGTTGGATTTTGTCATGTGCTTTTTCGGTGTCTAATGAGATGATCATGTGCTTTTTTTTTTTTCCTTTTAGCTTGTTTATATGGTAGATTATGCTGATGGATTTTTGTATGTTGAACCACCCCTGCATCCTTGGGATGAAACCTACTTGATCATGGTGTACGATACTTTTGATGTGTTTAATCCCAGCACGTGGGAGACAGAGGTAGGCAGATCTCTGGGAGTTTGGAGCCATCCTGGAAAGTGTTTATGGTTTTTAAGTATAGAACCATGTCTACAAATAAGGTGGTTTGACTTACTCATTTACTATTTGAATCTCTCATCTTTCTCTTCTCTTGTTTTAGTCAAAAATTCTGACTGCTGTTATTAAGCAATATTCAAAGATGTTGATTCTTGTCTGATATTGATACTCTTGCTCTTGATTTTGGAGGATTGCATTTAGTTTTTTTCCCCATTTGGTACATCATCAACTATAAATATATTATATATGTAATTTTATTATGTTGAAATATGTTATGTCTATTCATAGTGTCTTTGGTACTTTTGTTATGAAGAGATGTTGAACTTTGTCAAAGACCTTTTCTGCTTGGACTGAATTAATCATGTGATTTATGTACTTATCTAATTATATGCAAATGTAATTTATTGATTTATATATGTTGAGCCATCCTTGCCTCCTGGAAATGAACCCAACTTAGTCATACTGTATAAATCTCTGAGTGTGATCTTAAATTTGGCTTAACATACTTTTTGAGAATTTAGGTAGATTGGTCTATAATTTATTTTTCTTACTGTTTCTTCATCTATTTTTTTATATCATTGCAATAGTGACCATGTAATTTGACTCTGTAGTGTTCCTTTCCTTTTTAATTTATGGAAATTCAAAAAACATTCACATTACAATTACTTTAATGGTTTGGTAAAATTTAGCAGTGAACCATCTGGTTCTGGCCTTTTCTTTGTTAGATAATTTTTATTACAACTTTAATACTGCTGCTTATTATAGAGCTTTATAAATGATTTATGTCTTCTTGGTTCAGTTCTAGTAGACTACATGTATCTAGTATTCATCCATTTCTTATAAATGCTGCAGTTTTAAAATATGTTTTCAAAATACACTCTAGTGAGCATTTTCCAAATTCATTGAAATTTGTTGTGATAGCCAGTTTTATCTCTGATTTTATTTATTTGAGTCTTCTCTTTATTTTTGTTCGACTATATAGTACATTGTCAATACTGTTGGTCTTTTCAAATAATCTAATTTTTTCATTGATTCTGCCTATTGTTGTTTTAGTGTGATCTAGAAATTGATTTGCAGTTGTTGTAATAAAAGTGTATATAGTTTACATTTCATTAGTTTTTTCCATGATCTTTATTATTTCTTGTACTCTACTATTTGAGGTTTTACTTGTTCTTCCTTTTCTAAGACCCTAAGGAACATTATTCTAACTTCTTTTAATTTTTTTCTGGCTTACTATGTTTGCTAAGTCTTGCTTTGTGGCCTGAGATGCAATCTGTTTTAGGTTCTATACATAGCTGGGAAGAATTTGTTTTCCATACATGTTTGATGGAATATTCTATAGATACTGATTTAACATATGGTACAGTTAGTTATGAAGCTTCTTTATTGATTTTTAGTTTATTTGACCCATCTAAATATATAAGTAGAGCATTTTAAGTTAAAATCATTATTGTAACAAGATCTATCCTACGTTTTTGCTTAATTACAGTTTCTTTTGTTAAGTTGGGAGCCTGAAACCTGAAAAGCCAACTTCCATCCTAGAACCCACTGTGGAAGGAGAGAATTATCTCCTGACACAACATGTGTTCCATGGCATGAACAATGAACAGTCTGTTCACACACACACATACACACACAACACACATTTTACACTCACATGCACTCAAACAATAATAACAAAAACTTGAAAAAAAACTGCCCCAAAGCAATGCCACTAATACTTTGTTATTTTATTGCATGCTCATAGGGCCTACCAATAATCAATGGCATTACAATGAGATTACCAAGGGTAATGACATATAATATGCATCTTAAAAGATATAAAAAACATAAAGTATGTGCATTAAACTAGGTATGTATGTTCATGTGAAGGATATACCTATAAAGAAATATATACAATAGATCATATAGATATAAATATATACATATATGTTTATATAATATATATATTTGCATCTTATAGATATAAACACACTGTGTGTGTATTTGTGTGTGTATATATATATGCACATAAACAAAATTTATAATAAGACAATCATCACTCAAGAAAACAGTGGTTGGGACAAAGTCACACGATGTCAGTTCAAACTTAGGGAGATGCGTGTGCTTTAGACTCACATGAACAGCAAGGCTATCACAGACATGTAAAAGTGTAACTTGAATAGGGTTCATGGAATGTCACTTGAAAGTTGATAACTTATAGTATCACTGTGACTCTGCTCCTGTCTGTGTTTATTAAAATGTATGGACATGCTTATATGTTGACATTACCTCTGTTCTACATGCAAGCACTCTTGCCCAGATGAAACCCTGAGCTTTTAAAATACACAATCCTGTGTCCTGTGTAAATAGGCCTAGTTCAGGGAAAAAACACAGTGGACAGGAGTGCTTCTATCATTCTCACTGCAATTCTAACTTGAGTGTGGGCATGATGATTGGCATAAGCTAATAAGGACCTAATTGGAACAAAGGACTCCCTTGTTGTTGTCAAAGGGACCAGAGTAAGGCTTTCAAAAGGCAGCAAACTAAAGTGGTTACAGTGAAAAGGGCCATAAAGGAGAAGACAGCAGTGTAAGGGACATGGGAAGTTGTCAGCAAAGTTACTAAATTCACCAAGTACTCAGAGAGAAGAGGCTTCATTGTGTTTGCTTGTTGTATTAATTTTTACTAAAACTTTTTGCATGCAAAATATTTTGATCATATTCTTCCCCCTCTCTAGATCTTCCTAGACACCCTCCAGCTCCTTACCCATGGAGCTTCATGTTCTTGTTCTCCATCAAAGGAAAAACAAAATAAAAACAAACAAACTGAAAACAAAGCAATAAAACAAAAAAACTAGTAGATTTAGTAGATATGAGTTTGGTGCAGGCAATGGGGAGGCATAGATCAGTGGAGGATGGGGATATGAACATCAAGGATGTAAGTTACAAACTATAGAATAGGCAACATTGTAATAATAATATAAAATATAGTAGACAATAAAATAATAATAGAACAATATTGTGAGAAGTTAGATGGGAATTTTATCTAAAAATATCCAGTTTGATGTTACTATTTAAACCAGTACTGTTTCCCCTACCCTATTGGAGTGCAGAGCACAGGGTATCAGGTGAGAAGCCCTTAGCCTAAGGTAAGTCAACCATTTCTTTAAATCTATGTTACCAGGAAACTATTGACACCCATGGCTAAGGAAAATTAATTGAGATGAAATCTATCAATATTTATTTTACATATAAACATATGGTTGTTTAGGGAAAAAATGTATTCTTCTCTTATTCAGCTCTAATTTTGTGTGCTACACTGGTCTATGATACTCAGGACCTTCCCAGGTCCTTTAGTTCTTCTTACTTCCCTATGGACCTTCTGTCAGTACAACTTGCTTCTTTTTGTCATTTCCTAAAGCACAGGCTCCTCAGACAGGAGATTTCACCCAGCTTTTCTAACTTCATCCTTCCGACAGATTTACTCTAACTGCAAGATACTATCTACTGTATAAAGCAGCTTCTTCTTTTTATGGATGGGCACAGACATTTGCTGTATTTCAGGCACTACACTGTATTATTTTCATATCAAGTTGCTATAGTTGTATGAGGTCGGACTTATATGATAGAAGAGGACACATGTGCTTTGTGTGAATAATAATTCACCCAAACTAGTAAGAAACACTATACGGATTCGGTCCCCTCGAGTCTGTCTGAAGGTTTCTTAACAGTAATTCAGATGAAAAAGTATAATGAGATTACATAATCACAGTGTAAGCATTTAAAGAAATAAACAGAATTGACATGTGGTATCTTTTCTCCCTCCAGTAGACTCTGTACATCCTGTCATTCCTTCATAGCTCTACCTACCTCTCCATATTCCCAGAATCATGAGGCTGAGCAAGGGCTTAAAAGTTATGTGCTAGATCTGCTCTGTGCAGTGACAATCAAATCTTGATTTTTCTTCCATCTTGCTTTGTCTTTTATGTGACTAAGAGGAGACCACGGGAGAAAGGATTTACTATGGGGTTAACATTGGCCCAAATTAGTATGTTAAGGGTTTTAAAAAATGTTTTCTCAGTCTGGGGTGTTGCCTCCACAGAGATCACTTGCTGCACAAGTGTGAGGATCTGAGTTCAGGTCCCCAGCACCCACATAGCTATGCATACCTGAAACTGTGGTACCAAAGAATCTGGGGTGACAGGAGGATCTCTGGGGCTTTCTGGCTGGGATTTGTTTGGCCTTGCTGAAAACAGGAAACTCCCTGGGAGTCACTGCTGAAAGGGTATTAGTTAGAGAGTCACAGAGGCACCTGACCTCCTCTGCCTTCTGCTTGCACATGTACATGCAGGTATATGCATAAAAGTACACACACACACACACACACACACACACACACACACACACACACACTCATAGTCAGAAACTGTTCTCTGTAGCATCAGTATGCTTGTGAAAGGAAAGAAGTGAGATGTGGACAAAACATGGCAAAGGCAGTGGCATGGAAATGAACATTCACTTTGGCAGCTAGAAGACAAGAGTATGTGTTGGGGAGAAAAGAGAAGCTGAAAGAAAGGAAAGAAAGACAGGACTAGGAGACGATGTTTTCCTGCCAGGATTAGGGATTGAACTTTCTCTCACAGGAAATGAAGATAATGTAGAAGATTTGTAAAAAGGAGGGAGCACAGAATCAAGAATTTCCTACTGCAAAGTAGTGTGGTGTCTGAAATCAGCCCATATTTTAAAAATAGCAAATGTATTGACATTTATAACTGAGAAGTCCAAAGTTAGGTAAAAATGTAGCTAGATTCTGAGCCTATACTAAGCATGTTCATTCTCAGGAGTTTGTTCATTCTCTTCATGCAGAAGATAAGATCGAGGCTGTAGACCATCAGCATGTCAGCTCTATAGCCCCAGGGGAAAGATGTAGTCTGTAGTCACAGCTTTAACCCACTTTGGGTCCTTTGCTTGCTCTTATGAATGGATCTTCCCTAACACTGCCAAGTGGAAAGCCATTAACTAGATAGACAAGGAGTCATATATAGAGACTAGAACATAACTAAAGAAAGAGGCCAAACAAATGTTTTGGGAAGCAGAATGGGAGGGCGTGATGGGCTATTCTGTGGAGCTGGCCAAATGAAAAAAGTTGTCTTCAGTACAACTGTGAGGTATAAGATTTTATTAATACTGTATTACTGATTAATTATCTATTATCATAGAAAGCATTCTTTTAAGTCTTAGTAACAACACACTACACATTATTTTGCAGGTTCTATCAGCCAGGAGTATGGGCACGGTTTAGCTCAATCTTCTGCTTCTGGTTCCTCACAAGACTGAATAATACTGAGTAAGAGCTTGTTGTATGTGTATGTCAGACAGAGAGCA
Source organism: Lophiomys imhausi (assembly GCA_907164525.1). Taxonomy (NCBI): domain Eukaryota; kingdom Metazoa; phylum Chordata; class Mammalia; order Rodentia; family Muridae; genus Lophiomys; species Lophiomys imhausi. The sequence goes on from CAJQZJ010009141.1 coordinate 2,562,463, forward strand.
AGCTCTTACTATATTATGAGGCCTATATTATGACACTTGAATTTTGAAGGAAAAAATGGTTTGCTGTATGATCTATCAGCAAAGAAACTGACAGCTCAGGACTGCCTCTGTGGTCAGTTGAGAAAAGACTTAAGCATAGGTAGGAAAGGAAGAGAGAGAACTTGATTGTAATTTGGGTACGGGGTGGGGGGAATTTAGAGTTTACTTGTGCCAATGTACATGGCCATGATATCTTTCCACAAGTAGTTTGTTTCTTTCTGACAGAGTCACTTCCTCTACTGACAATTTTGCACTTGAGACATCAAAGTGTCATGGAGCAGATTAGAAGATGTCTCCTTTACATTTCTACTCTCATAAAGCTACTTTCAAAGTATCTTTGAATGTCTTGTAGCTCTTGCTGAAAACCAACTTAAGCACTTTGGAATTTAAGGATTTGATTTCCAGAGTCCTACAGACTTTAAGTAAGTGATTTCAGACTCTAGTTCCAGGCATACATTATCATTGTAAGATAATGGGCATTGCATGCTGACAGACTGAAAGCTTCAGGTTTTTTGTTGTTGGTTTTGTTTCTTTGATGACTGTCAGTCACAGGGTCATCCTCAGCTCCTTGACCTGGAACCTCTGTGGAGGACAGCTCACACTATGAGGGCTCGATTCATGATATCCAGAAGAGAATGAATCACTGAAGGGTTCTCCTAACCAGACAGTTGAGCCTATCCTGTCTACAAAGGTGAAATATTATCATCTTTTTGGTTAGATAGAAGTCACAGGGCTGTATCACTTTCAAAAGGGAGATTTTAAAAGCAAACTCATGAGCATCAACAGGAAGGGATGACTGGGGACCATCTGGTGTCTGAGAACCACAAAAACTGGCTGACAACTGATTGCATCAGTGGAGGGTAGAAAAAGAGATTGAGGGTCAAGTTGGTATTTAGAAAGAAAAAATGGTCCACTTTGGGTACTTTGGAGGTACCACAGCTGAATAAAAGATGGGTCTTTTTCTACTTTATATTTAACTTTTCTTGGATTGTGTTTTGATTTTTTTCCCTGTGTATCTATTGCATACTAAGCTCTTGGTATTATCATTTAAACTGTTTCCCAGTTCTATTAAAAAGCATTTCAAAGAGATGTTCTGTGTTTAACTCTTCTAACCTAAAAGACCAGCATATGATGTATGAGAGTGCCAAAGATTTGTTTATACATTGTATTGTTTACCAGCAATAACTCTAATACTGTATAACTTGGGGTTTTTTGTTTTGTTTTAATGAATCTTCTGGTTGCTTAATTCATCATTCTATTGATTTTTCCCTTCAAATGCCAAATGAGTCTGCATAACAATCAGATTCTTACCTGTCTTCTCAGATGGAATGTTTTTCCTTTGAATTTGGAGAAAATGTTAATTAACACATTAGGAATGTATTTGGTACATTTGGTTGCAAATGCAAACAGTCTAATCTTCTGTTCATTAGAGCCCTTTGTCTGAATCATTCAAGTGAGTAACAGGTTGTACTGAGACATCACCAAAATGATTCAGTTATCCTAAAAGTAACTCTTTCTATTACCTGTGGAAGAGTTATGTGTTATGAATTACATTTTCATTTTATTTCCATGGTAACCACTATGGCAACACTTGAAAGGATGGCCATGTTAATTACTTTACTGAAGAAGAGATAATGACCAAATTTTCCCCACTGAACTTGATAGAAAGTGTTCACAGCATCCACGGGAACAAAATAAGCAACCTGGAGGATTTTGTACTTTGGGGCTTTATGTAATGTTGGAGGAACATCCTTAGGAAAACCAGGATTACACTAGGAAACTGGACTCAGCATTACTTTTGAATTCATTCCCTTTCCTCTCTTTATGTTTGCTACTTCTTTGTTATATGAATATCCTTTGCTCTTGGCATTCATAAAAGAAATTCACCTTTTAAGTTCCTACAATGTACAAAGTGATTTCTCTATGTGATCTGACCTAATCTTCACAAAGACTGATGAGGCAAATACCATCGTTTTCTCCTGAGATACAAGGATTGAGTACATTCAGTCATTTGTCAAACATATAGATAACATTTCTTTAAACAATATGGACCAAACTTTACAAATGGAATTGAAATTTCTATGATTAAATGAAGTCCTCCTGAATCCAGAGCTCCATGTTATACCAAATGGTTATGTTCCAAATCTGACCTCTCTACACTTAGGGAATTAATGACTGAGCAAGACTAATCTCTTCCTCTCTCTCTCTCAACCTCTCTCTCTCTCTCTCTCTCTCTCTCACACACACACACACACACACACACACACACACACACACACACACAC
>CAJQZJ010009141.1:2564796-2592530 GCA_907164525.1 Lophiomys imhausi
ACACACACACACACACACACACACACACACACACACACACACACACATTAAACCAGAGATATCTTCAACAAATTTTCCATATCACGGCTTCCTATTATATTCTCTCCTCAAATGGAAGACTGAAAAGTTAATGAGATTCACTAGATCCAGTGGGGGAGATTCAGCTCTCACCCTGGACCATGTGTGCAGTTCCACCTGTAGGAACCTTCAAATGATAGTGATTTATGTGAGGGCAGAAGACATATCTTTCTAAGTATGCTACTGTAAAGCCAATGCATGGACAGTCTAAGCTCGAGCTCATTGCAATTGTTGACTACTTGCTATAAGAAGAAACAGAAAAAAAAAAAGGTATGCTAGGTAAAAAGGAAGGGAGAATTAAAAAGAGAGAGGAAGGAAGGAAGGATGGAAGGAATCTTCAGGGAATTCTCTTTATTCATTATTCTTTTCTCTCAAATGCTTTAACCTCCTATGGACTTTCTTTGCCTGCTAGGAGCACCACAAAACAACAAAACTTTCTACAACAGAAGTAATTCTGGGTATTTGCCCTAACCAGTATCATCTTTCCTAATGATATGATTACCTAGTATTTGAAATGTGGCCAGGTTGTAGGAGAAATAGAATTTTTAAGATAATTTTATTTAAATTTAAGTAATTTATTAGATTTACCATTATTGAGGGTATCCTGGGCCTAGAGGTGCCCCCCCCCCCTGCAAGGCTGGTCCACCATGATTGTTGTTATGACCTCTTATGCAGTCTGTACTCCTGTTGTTTAAGGCACAGTCCTTTGAACTTCTTTCCTAGAGTGGTCATTAAAAGGGAAAAAAAAAGTGTCACAATAAATGCATCATTTTTCAACAGCTTTAATAAAGGCCATTTCAATCCTGTAAGTACTGCTGAGAATTTTTTATCTATAGTAAGATCTGTATTTTTCCAAACACTCTCCATAATGACAAAACAGAACGATAAGCAAATAGCCTCTCAGACTATTATGAAGATTGCTTCAAAATCAGCTAAAAAAGCAACGAGGTTTAATTTGTACATTGCTTTTCATTCCTTTGGTACACAGAATAAAGAACAGGATGCAGAATAGCAGACAGGGGTAAAGAAACAGAGGAACACACAAGAGGAAAAAGGATTATGTCATCTTGTTTCCTCACACAGAACAGTGACAATTGTTTGCAGCTGAAATCATCACCACCAGGCAGACAGCAGGGTGCAGAGGGAAGAGCAGGAGGCTAGGAGTTATACGTTTTCTCTTACATTGTACAAAATTACCTGGGAAAGCTATATGCCTGTCTGAAGCTAAGCATTTTTTTTTTTTCTAGTGCAAAATGTAGGAAATATAGTCACTCCTTTCTGGTTCAGTTTGGCAGGTTTTGTATAATGTAAAACACCCACTATAACTTCCTCTTACTGTTAAGTAAAAGGAGGCAATTTCAAAACCTCACCACTCTCTAACTTCCAAGAGACAGACATACATTCCATGACAGTATACCAGTCCCACTGCCTTGGCTAGAATAGCCATTTCATATCTTGGCCTACTGAAATTGCCCTGAAAATATTTTCTTTCTTTAGATGGTATTTAGCTGAAAAAAAAATACTTGCTTCCACACTTCTCTTAAAGGCTGGAATTGTTAAACATCATAGTTCTGAGGATAATGTTAGGTATTGCCTTTGTTGGTAGGAGGAATAAGTGTTGGTAACAGAGCACTGGAATTCGAAATTAGGTGATCCCAATAAAGAAAACATCTCTGGAACTCTCCTACTGCCTAAGTACCCTGTAAGTATCTCCTTCAACCTTCACATTATACTATTACACTAACGAAGCAGATGTCAGCTAACTCTTAAATGTATTCCAGTTCTTAAAATCAATGTGTGCCTTAATTTTGAAAGCTGTGAGCCTTCGATAAATTTAAGTAGTTGTCCAGTGTATACAGAGCTGTGCTCTGGATGTACTATTAAAAGGAGGGCAAAGTGCTTGAGAGTTCTGCACTCTGAAGGTGAAATCCTAGGCCTGCAGATGATATGCATTAATGTCACAGGACATGCTGGGGGAAGCTGATTCTGCTTGCATCGAATATAAAGCTCCTATGCTTTCTAGCAGCGCCTCAGGGTCCTGTTATTGAAAATACTTGTGATATATGATAGAAGTTAGGTTACAGTGATCAATAGTGTTTCTACTATTAGCTGAAAAATACCATTGATGATAGGGCAATATTGACATTAGGGGAAATTTCTGACTTGAAAATTTTGTTTCCATCATTTTCAAAAACTCCCAGAAAAATGACAGCCTACAAACTACTTAAGGAGGATTTTTGTCAGGTTAAATCAGACTACAATAGAACTTTGATATTTTTGTTTAGAACAGGCTCTCACTATGTAACCTAGACTGACACCAAACTTGTAACAATTCTCCTGCCTCAATCACCTCAATGCTATAATTACAAGGACAAGAAAAAGTCACCATGTCCAGCTATGTAAAAGATTACTTAGCCATTGTATGTTATATATTGTGTGAGAAAAATAAAACATTTTTGATATATTTCCAATATAATAGTATCATTCCATTAGATAGACCTTGCATTGTTAAAACACCTAAATGTAAATTATAACCAAAGTGAAATATTTTTCATTTGACCAGATTTCTACTAGAATTATACCCACATAAACCGTATGTACTCAAGTACACAAGTGTAGTTGCTTCCTACACTTATCCATCTATATTTCATCTGTTCACCTCTATATTTTGTCCATCTATCCATCCTCCCATCCACTATTATCTATTCATTGTAGAAAAAATTGGATGTGGAAAGAACTCAAGGTATGTGAAATCTCACAGATATAAGCTCGAATATGGACTTTACTATTTAATTATGCCTTTGGCTTCAGTTTCTCTTATAAAAATGTAAATGTATATATATATGCACATATTATTGCATTTATAATACTATATATTTATTATATATGTGTATATATATAGTAGAAAACTAATTCTGATAGAATTTTAGAACATAATATTTGTTATAGGGATGGTTTATGAGATCAGTTTACAATGACTTAATCTTGGTGGTGATGTGAAAACGAGCCTTGTATTGCCAGTAAGTATTTCTTGTTCATTACTGTTAATTAATAGTTATTAAACTTACATGAAGGAGCTCCTTCTGCTACACAGTGATGCCAGTCACATATCCACTTTTAAAATAAGGACATACAAGTTGTGTTAGCTGGTGCAGGTCAGCTAATGAGCATTTTGATGTATCACGTACGGTGGTTCAGAAACACTTTTAGATTGCTCAGCATAATCTTATTATTTAGGCTGCCAAGCATCCACTATGCCAAATAACGTCTAGAAAAGTAGAGTGAAGTGTTGAAAAATAAGTCCTTGTTTCAAAAATCAACTACTTTGGACACCACTGAGAAGTCAGCCTTACTTACTCTAATGAGCAGGGGCTGCAGTAACAGAGAGATTGTCCCAACTCCCAGGATTGTTGCTCTGTATGCTTCTTTGTTCAGCTGATGCTTTTTAAACCAATTTAATTCATCTAGACTTGCCCTTTGAGAAGAACAAAATAATGAAATAATTGGATTAGAAGAAACAAAGTTAATCCAAGGAAAATCTTTACCATTTGCTAACCACCCATCTGATAAGCTAAAAGGCCATTGCTACATTTATCAGAACTCTTGGAACACAGTAGGTAAAAAATTGATAATTTATTTTCATTCTAAAACATTGGCTAGGTCCCTATTATACTTCATATACCACCTATTCTTGTTCAAATAAAATTACGCTGCATTGACTAGGCATGTTCACTCACATCTGTGATCCCAGCAGTTGGAGGCTGAGGCAGAAAGATTGCAAATTCAACACCAATCCTGACTACATAGTCAGGTACTAACTCAAAAATAAATCTAGGTCACTTTTTTCAACAAATCTATAATTCAGTACTGGAGGAATTGCTTGAACGGTGTGAATATTATCATGTGCTACATAACATCTAAATCAGCACTGTCTAGCAAATTCAGTGGTAGGGCCATGAAATTACACCATCAGCTAATATTGTGGCCACGTTTTCATGTGTAAGTATACACTATCATGTTTCCATCATGATGAAATTGCTTAATGATAATTTTCTAAGAATATATCCATGTCATTAAACAACCTATGACTTAAAGTATTTAATAAGTATGATGAAAAAGGCACAATGTGTATGTCCTCAAATAAAAGGTCATCTGAACCCACTCAGATGACACAGTGGAGGGATGTTCAATGCAAGACACAGTAGTCAGCCCTGAAACCATAATTTAAAAAAAAAAAACAGATGCAGCAAGTTATATTTATAAATCTGTGCAAATGTGTGTGGTGTGTGTGCTTAACAATAATAATCAAAATTTAAAAGGCCGTCAGTTTGATTGTGAAGCAGGAGGGGTGTGGGAGGACTTAGAGGAAAGGGACATGGGAGGGGCTGAAGGTGGGAAAAGGAAATGAGGAAGTGATGCAATTATGTAAATATTTTAATTAAAAAGTGTATTAGAAATTTAAAAAAGGGGGAAATATAGTTTTAAGAAACATGATTAACATGGGTCTCAGCCTGCAGTATTGGACTTGAACCTGAAATATTGTCTGGGTCTCAGGATTTCTTGTCAGGAGAGTAGTTTGGCCATGAGACAATAGCAAGAATCCTTCTTTTACTCTCCAAAATGCTCCCATTCCGTCATTTGCTCATTTATTCACTGTTCCGTTTTTATCAAATATCTGTGAATACTATGATCTGTTGGGCACTCACTAAACAGCATTGTTAATAAAACATATTTATTCTACTCTTGTGCTTAGTATGAATCTCATTCCATTCTCTGTGCCTATCATAGACTAGTACAGACTGGGAAATTTATAGAGAAATAAGTATTTCTGGTCCATGACTCTGAATCATGTCCAAGGGCATAGTAGCAGGTCAGGGATGGCTCAGGAAATGGCAGAAAATACCATATGGAAAGTAGAAATCAGAACACTTACAGAATCACACACTTTTGCAACACAATAGCTTCCAACAGGACAAACTAGCCCATGAACCCTTGACAGAAGAGAATGAGGTTGTGCCTGCACCACCAAAACTCCCTCCCTCAGATACTAGTCCTATGACCACACTGGGAGCTAGATATCCCGCACGTGACAATGAGGAGACACTTTAAAGAGATATCATTACAATAGACAGCATCAAGGAGTGGCAGCAGAAATATTTATAAATGTGCTTTTTGCAAATTGTAGTATTGCCTATGGAGAAAGATAAAAGAGCGGAAAGAATGGTTATAGCACTGTAGTCCCCAGAAAGCCTTAAGGGGCTTGTGTTTACCTTGGAACATGAAATAGAAGAAGTGAAAAGTCAGAAAAGTGAGGGCAGAAATAGTTGCAAGTTCATTTTAAGGACAAAGAAGAGAGTGTGCTGAAGACACAAGCTGGGGAAATCCTTGGCACGCCCAAGCTACTGCAAGGTGGCTGGTGAGGCTGTAACTACATCTCGGCAAGGAAGAGGTAGCATGTACATCTTCATTTACATTTATTGCAAAATGTTCTCTACTCAACTCAAATAAAAGTAATGTTAGAATTACTAAAATAGTATGAACTTTGGAGAAGCTTCCCATAAATTTCCCAGAAGGCACCAAAACCAAGCCAAACTGCTTAAAATGGTTTGTCTCCATCAAAACAGCATTTTTCTTGGTTTTCTGCCTTGGTGGAGGCATGAGGCCAGCTGGAAGCAAGGGTTCTAGATGGGGTGTTTAGCTGCTGCCATCCTTCCTACAGAACTCTGTACCCTTCTGCCTTGACTTTCTGCTTTACCATAGTTCAGAAGCCATGAGCTACTAACCATGGACTGAAACCATATTTCTCTCAGGTACTTCAAAGCAATGAGAAACTAACACAGGTACAATGACATAAAATGGCCAAACTGGTGAGACAGGAGAGTCGCAAATGAGTATGCGAGTGGGGTACTCAGTGTCCCACACCACCACAATAACAACAAGACAGTTCTCCTTTGTCACCTGTCAAGGAAGTCTTGGCCACCAGCACTGCCCTGGTACCCAGAGTGTTTGCTCTAGGTCAGACATATAGGGTCTGAGCCAGAACAAGGTTGCGCTGAGCCCTCTGGATACATTCTATCTCCTTTCAATTAAATGCTGGTGTTATGCTCCTACTTCCCACATCTTCCTGATAAAGTCATCACACTACGGATCCATCAAAGGATTGATTCATTTGTTAATTCAGAGTCCCTGGAATCCAATAATTTACTCTAAGTCTACCAGCTGGTATTTGGAGATAAAGCCTCTAATCATGTGAGACTTTGGGGGATATCTCAGATTCAAACAATACTTGTGTACTAGGTTACCCATCCAGTGTTGCCTCCAAGCCTGTGAATCTGCCATAGACTTGGCTCAAGTCTCTTCCTGTCTAGATGTTTTTTTTTTTTCTTTCTCAATTCCTTTGTATCAGTGTGAGACTTGTCTCAACCATTTTACTTTTAGCTGCACCTGCTCCAGCCCTCCCACTACCTGCCATATTTTTTCCTCAGAATATGTATTATCTCCTAGTGAACTACTTACTGTCTGTCCTACAGCTCCAAGAAAGGGAAGAGTCTTTTCTGTTTCCTTCACTACTTTATTTTTATTCATAGTTGTCTGAATAATGCCATAGTAGGCACTCAGGGGTATTTGTTGAAAGACTTATTTAATCCCCATGAAGAACCATGTAATGATTAGCTAGGAGTAATGGGGACTTAGCTTTCGTGAGGCTATGAGAAACACTTCCCTGACAAATGAAAATCTTATGTTGATGAATTTGGTAAATGCCGACAAAATGAGATCATATGCTGCATTAATAAATTTTGACAGTTTTTCATTTCATGAAGCAAAAATCAATTACATAATTTGTATACACTAGTTATTTCCCTTTCTATTAATCACTAATATTTGTATTGTGACAATTTGATGTTCACTTTAAATCACATTTTAATTTCAAAGTCAAAAATGAAGTTTTAAAATAAAAGGTCATATATAAGATAAAATTCTCTTCTTAAGACTGATATTGTTTGTTCTCTGGTGTTATGTAAACTATAGATTTTTATGTATTAGCATAACAACAAAATCACACTCAAAAATATGTCTCACTTTGCTGCCATTTTAAAATTTAAAATGCAAACCTAGATTGAAAACAAAGAGGATTTTCCCATATGTTGTAAGAAGTAAAGGGTAAAAAGAAACAGAATTGAAATGCCTCATTTACCCTAGGGTGTTTACATTTCCTGCCACACATGTTTATTTGCACTTGACATCTCCAGTCAGAAGTGTCACAGTCTGTGGGACAGCTGAGGACAAGCCTTGCTAAAATATCACTGCATGCACTTGTTAATTCTCCCCTGACTTTGATACACAGTAAGGTGACAATTTATTCTTTCCCTTCTCTGGAAGAATGCCATGCTTATAGAAACAAAAATTCCCTGTCTTCAATTATGTCTCACTAGATCCAGAACATAACTGGGGGACTCAGGATGTCATTTATATAAACTGGCTAAGGCAGGGAGTGGGATTAGGTGAAATCTTCAGCCCATGGAGCAAAAGTCTGATAGCAGTGGGAAATGGAAAGAGATCAAGCAACTTTGTCTTTGGTGTCTTCCTTAGGCATACTGATACAGAGGATCAAACAAGTACAGGGTTCTCTTGGACTACACTTAGGAGCTGGCATTATTTGGGTTAATGAAAGTATTCAGGTAAATGTAGGACAGGTGCAGTTTAAAGGAATGGAGAACAATGATCTGACGAGACTCAGTGGTTCCATTTGTCTCTTCTGATAAAAATAGTGAACTGTATAAAAATGACAAAATTTAATTTATAAAATTCCAGTGCTAACATTGAATTAGCACATGGTTATAGTGCTAACAATATGATGCTTTTTATGTATGTGGAAATTATTTATGTTCTGTTAGTCTCTATGTCTGAGGACAGTTTGATCACCCCTATTCTTTCTGTTCTTCCCCCCTCAGAGTGGATAGTTCAGGGAGACTTATTTGTTGGTCTTTTCATAAATCTCTTAATATCTCAGGGAGACTGTTTTCTAAGACCCTTCTAATTCTATTTTTAAATTTTGCCCTCATACCTGCAACAAGACAGCATCATGGTCATGAGCAAGCCAGTTGACCTCTTCGACATTGCTTTATTTGCAAAATGGGCATAAGGATACCAGATCACAGAATGTTATATAGAATGAAGTAGAACATTTTTTTTTATCAATGGTAGTTACTATTATCACTATTATTATTATGAAGAGTAATTATGTGCATACACCTTGTATGCCAGGGACACTAATAGACCAATGTTATCTAAACAGGATTACTGGCATCCCCGTATGATGTCAAAATGCTGCCTTTCATGAGAAAACATACTGAACGCTAGTATTATTATCTTGCAGAAGGAACTCTTTACCTCAAAAAGCTTTGCTCAGTCTCCTGAAAAAAGCACATGACATATTGGTCTCCACACTGACATCCAGTTTTTAAGGCTCAGGGGTAACTTGTACAACATCACTGTCACTTAGTAGATAGTATGTGCTTGATATGTTATGTTACTTTGTGGAATGCTGACTTTTGTACTCTGGTCTGCACATGAGAGATTGCTGGACATGGAGATGTCCCCTGGCCCTTGTGTCAGAATCCTTGGGAGAGCTGACATAGGTGAAGAACTCTGGGCTCCATCCTCAGCGAGTCAGGGTGGGATCCAGGGCTTTCTAAAAATCATCCTCTCCTCCATAATTAATAAATAAATTGATTCACCAATAGACTCCTCCAAGCTCTGGGGTTCCGTGAGCCAGATAACCTACTTCTGACTGTGCCCTGTACTTAGTTCCCACATCACCTCTACTGCCTGCCTTTGATTATGGTAGAAGGAAATAAATAGCTTTCTTCTGTTGTTTCTAATGTTACAACTGATTTTTACTGGGAATCAATTACTCACTGGAGCATAGGGACATGCTAGCATTCAAATTAGCACAGCACAGTTGAAGTATTTCATGAAATTGCTTCAGAGTTTACAAACCAGGGTTTTTTCCTATATACATCATAAGATGGCCAATCAATTGTGACCTACAGGGACTGGGAATTCAATACAGTTTTTCAGGAAGTTTTAGGATCTGTTCTATCACTTCAGGAGACCATGCTTAAACTCTATGAGAGCTCATTCACAAAACTGTGGCCTATGAATCTTGCTCAATTTAGGAATAATTCTCTTTATCTCAACCCCCAAATCAGTATTTAAAGATTAACACTGTAAATAAGTGAAAAGAAGCTGTTTTGAAATATCAGTGTGTAAAGGACATGTATTAGAATAATTTCGTTTTCATGGGATTACTGAGTATGAGCTAATAGGCCTCTGATTCTTGTTCCTTCTCCTGGGCTCTTTCCTTTCTATTGGTCTATCCTGTCCAAATTTGATGTGATAGTTTTTGTTTTATCTTGCTAATTTTATTTTGTTGTATTTTAATATTATCTCTTAGAAGCCTGTTCTTTTATAATGAGAAACAGAAAGGGAGTAGATCTGGATGTGAGGTAAGGTAGGGAGAGGCTGGGAAGGGAAACAATAATCAGGATATATTATGTGAGAAAAGAATCTATTTTCAATACAAGAGAACATACTATAATAAAAACATACTATACAGATATCTTTAAAAAATAAAATAGGGACTACATGGTCCTTCTGCATTCTTATTCACCAGCCTCCATAGTTGGAGGATAGGCACAGAACATTACCAACTGTGAACAAAATCTTAGAGCTGTGCTCATTGTGAAGAAAAGGAAGAAGAGTCAGATGTTTGAGAAGTTCTGTTTTGTCCTTGGCCCCTTCCACCAGCCACAGAAGATTTCTCTTATTTACCTTCCATGCAGAAAATGTAGGATAAATGGAAATCAGGCATCCTTCCAAAACTTTGATAAGTTGCTGGCAAGCTCTGATTAATTATTCTGGGGAATCCTGGTTTAACATAAATATGCTACTTCAACAAACATAATTGGAAAAAAGTAATAAATTTAATAAATAGTGTTCATTAACAATGTTCCTGTTGCTATAGATACTAAGTATACTCTTTCCTTCAAACATGTAAATGTATCTTTCGTAAATATTAGAGGATGTCTTCTTTACTGGCATGGGACTCAGAATTGTCTCCCACCAAGCCTGGGTGTCCTTACAATGTGCATTCTTTGACAGTGGTGTGTCCATGAAGAATAAAAAAGTATATAGACTGTAGAAATAATAAATTCAGTTGTTTAACAGTATTTATTTATTGTTAATTGATTGGTTGTGTTAATCTTTAACCTGCCATTATAAATGAATAAACACAGATACTAGAAGGATTTTAACAAGCCTTGGCCTGAATTGTGCAATCATAGCCCATCTAAGCTAGCTCATAATTCTATTATCCATATATGAACCCATATATACATACATCCCTTTGGACCTCTATTCTCCACGCTATGCCAATGTTCCTGGGCATGTGGAATGAGGTTCTTTTTTCTAACCCATGGTGTGCATCCTTCTTCTTCCAGCTCCTGGCTGGAATGGATTAATCCTCTGTGTAAAGCACAGAGTTCCTGTTCTGAACTCAGGAAGTCCTGCCTTTCTATACTATTTCTGCCCAGCTAATTGGCCATCAGCGACTTTTATTAACCAATCAAGAGAATGCCTCAGAAGGGGTGGTATCCCGATCTCAGCATTGAAATCAACATATCAGACCTTCCCCAACATCTCCCCTTTAAGTCTAACAAAAGGCTCCTTTTCTTAATAAAAATAAATATGATAAACATAATACAGTAACAATAACAATAAATGCAATAAAAACAATTATGAAAACTAAAAGGTATGACATACATTCTCAATGTCCAGTCCATATGTATTTAACTAGACATCTAGGAAATATATTCTATTACATATCTCTCTTGATGAGTTTAAGGATCTATACCTAATTCAATTTCCAACCTAATTTATATTATTAACTAAATCATCAAACCTTTAAAAATCCATTTAATCTTAAATCTTAGATTAAAAGGATTTTTAAAGGTTTGATGATTTAGTTAATAGATCTAAGAAGATGTTATAGATCTAAGAAGATGCTTTTAAAATTGTGTTGTAAGTTAGTATGAATGCTGAGTTAGATATAGAACTTTAAACTCATGGAGATGGTTAGATAGTAGAATGTTAAAGTCAGGTGCCAAATACATATGGACTGGACATTGGGAATGTACGCTAAGCCATATAACCCTCATAACTGTGGCCTAATTACCTCTGTTGTTTTGTATTGTATTTATTATTATAAGAGAAAGAGCCACTTGTTGGACTGAAAGGGGAAACTGTAGGGGGAAATAAGATATACCTTAAACTTTAAAAAAAGGGAAGAGGATGGGGGGGTTGAGGGTGGGAGGGTGGTACTGGAGGGGAGAATAGGGAGGGGACTGCGACTGAGATGTAACTTGAAGATATAAAAAATAAAGGAAAAAATCCTTTTAATTCCTAGATGGCTTAAAACTTATTGTGAGACTATAACTATGTAGTCTTCAATCACATCAGAAACCTGAGAAGGATAAATATATCTGAATAGATAGGAAGTGTAGACCAAGCAACTTCCAAAACTATGAAATGACAGACAACTGACTTCCTAGACAGTCCACAGTTTCTATAACATTGGAGCATCATCTTCAGCTTTCTGGCCAATCATACCTTAGAGACTTAGTTGTGGAGCAGGAAATAAGATTTGTCCATTCTGTTTTGCAGAATCAGGCCATAGATTTAACTGCATTGCAGCTTGGTCCACCTTTTGACTGTGTATAGTCTGTTGAGAGAATAGGGGTATTTCTGCCCAGTAAGAATTATCTCCTGATGGAGATTTTTTTTGATGCTCATCATCTAGTTCTAAATCCAATGGGACCTGTCAGGAGCTGACAGGCTCATATCGAAGAATTTTTAAAATAATAAAAATATCTTTAAATGCCATATTCTACAGATCTCTTGAGGTTTTTGAAGACCATCTATCCATCTCCATTGAGTAAGCAAATGTTGCTTGTCTCTAACAACTTAATATCTGATTAACTTAGAAAACATCTGAGATTAACTAACTTAATCAATATTTATTAATATCCTAAAGAGTTTGTTATAGTTGCTGTCAAAAGGACTAGAACTTCATATTACAATTTTAAGAATTACATAGGTACAATACCTAATCAAAATATAGCCTTAATTTTGTATCAATATACAAAGGTCTATAGGAATATATTCAATAATCTACCCTTTTTTCCTACCATTCTCATGTATCTATAACCTAAATTTTGTCTTAATAACAAGGACCTATAGGAGTAGATTCAATAATCTATCCTTTTATCATATCAATTCTATATTATATATCCATATTCTTCTTCTTTTTTCTTTTCAAGTCTTCTCCCCATATATAAGAGAGAAAGAAAGAAGGATAAAGAAAAAGATAGAAATCCATGAGCCTAACCTCCTACACCTTGTTTATCAAGACCATTTAACAATTTGTAACCATTCCCCCTAAACAACATCTATAATGCATCAAATGACCAAAGAATCATCAACCCCACTTTTGGGAATGGGACGTCGCTCTCTTAAAACTGCTTCCTGCTGAATTGGGATGCAGGAAACCTGTTTGGGGACCCAAATAAAATTTTAAAAAGGTTAATTAATTTAATAGTAACATTTGTTGTCCAATCTCCATGTGCTCAGCAATTTGAATGTCCTAAGCAAATTGTAGTCCGAAATTGGACTTTGGGTAGGAAAGTTGAGGGCTTTATTGAAGTCCTGTCTGGAACAATCTTTGAGGCTGGGCCATCTCAGCAAGCTGGTTGAAGTTGTTCTGGATGCAGGTTTTTGAGGAAACAGCTATTGAGTCAGTCTATGAGGCTGGATCATTTGGGTTACTTATCTTCTTTACACTCTGGTCCCATTGTTCTGAAAATATATAATTTCTCACAAGGAACATATAGTTCTGCAATTACCAAAATGTCTTGGATGTGCAGGATGCACAAATCAACTAAGGAATACTTTATGTTCTTTGTTTGAACAGAAGAAAGACATTTGTAAGTCTCCATTCATGCCATATAAAAGGATGGCATGTAATAGTATTACCTATATATGCTATATATAATTTGGTTTAAATTGAAAATACAGCATAAGACTGTATGGAGTTTAAGTATTCTCCTCTACAATTAACATACACTTATTTTTTTTTTAGTTTTTTTTTTTAATAAGTACTTTATTTTTTTTTCAAGTTACATCTCAGTCGCAAACCCTTCCCTATTCCCCCTTCTTGTCCCACCCTTCCACCCTCTTCCCCCCCAACAGCTTCTCTTTTCATTCCAACAAATGGTTCTTTCTCTTATAACAGTAAATTCTATACAAAACAGCAGAATTAAATATGCCACATTTATGAGAGTTAAATGGCCCGGTGTACCTTCCCAATGTCCAGTTCATACATATTTGGCCCCTGACTTTAACCTTCTACCTTCTAACCATCTCCATGAGTTTAAAGTTCTATAACTGACTTAGTTTTCATACTAACTTGCATCACTATTATAACCATCTTCTTAGATCTAGAATGCCCTCTTGATTCCTAAACAACTCAAAATTTAGCTATGAGTTATTGTGCAAAAATAAGATTGTATTGGTCTACGTCAGTATTGATATTTGTATATTGATACAAAACTAAGATTATAGTTGGCCACAATGGTATTGACCCTTGTATATGGACGCAATATTAAGACTGTATTGGGCTGCATAGGCATTGATCTTTGTATATTGATACAAAATTAAGAGTATATTTAGCCACATTTGAATAGATCTTTGTATATTGATGCAAAATTTAAGGTAACGCTTCCTAATGGTATCGTACTTAGAGATACTTAAAAATGAAATGTGAAGTTCTGGCCTCTTGATACCAACTGTCTTAAACTGTTTAGGATAGTTAAGAAAAACAAACTCCTAGTCATGCATGCATGACACCTTGTTAGCTATTAAGACAGTCTATCACAGATATTCTCTAAGCTACTCAGTAATCAAGTTGTTAAGAGACAAGCAACATTTGCTTATCTAAATACAAGAGATAGATAGGGCATCTTCAAAAACCCCAAGAGATCTGCAGAATATGGCATTCAAAGATGTGGTCTTAAATTAAGATTTTTTTTTTGATATCGTGACATATCAGCTCCTGACAGCACCCCCTATTCTACTCCAAGTAGAAGAAAAGCATCGAAGAATCTCCAATGTGAGATGGTTGAATTAGTGGCAAGCCTATCTCTTGACATGTAAAAACTCCTTGCTTCAACTGCAGACAGACTGCTGTCCAAAAAGGACAAAACTTGGTAGCAGGGAAGTCGACAGCCTAGCTCTGCCAAGTCAGGGTAGGTTAGTCCTTCACAATCCCTGCTCTACAATAAATGTCTGTCAGAGAAACAGGACCAAAAGGCTGAAGACTGATGCTGGAATGTATGGAGAGAAAATGGGAACTGTCCAGGTAGTCACTGGTTTGTCATTTCTTAGTATTGGAAGCTGCAGGCCCTGCACTTCCTATACAATCAGATATATTTATCCTTCTCAGCTCTCTGAGGTGGTTGAAGAATAGACAGCTTAACATACACTTATTAATTGATTAAAACAGGTTTATTTGTGTTGTTCTGGGGTTTTGTAGATTAGGTTGGCCTCAAACTCAAAAGGAAGCTATCTGTCTCTGTCTTTGTCTCCCATGTTTAGGGATCAAAGGTATGCATTTATATTTTTTCTTTCCTTTTCTCCTTTCTGTGGTGATTAAATTTCTATGTAGATGTATCTAGCCTTATTGACATAGGGTTTCTCTTTGTAGCTTGGGCTGTCTTGATTTTCTCTGTAAAGGTCTGTAGATTAGATTGGCCTTGAACACACAAGAAACCTGGTTTTTATTTGTATCCCAAGTTTTGAGATCAAGGTATGAATTTAAATAATTGAATTACCCTTATTAAGCAATAACATTAATTAAAACATTTTGTATTAGTTTGAGTTCCAATTCTCCCATGGAAACCCCATTCTTAAGGAGATTGGTGGACCAAAAAAGTCAGAAGTGCACACACCCTATGTATGCTCCTTGGACCTCATCAAAGATGTGATCAGTCAAGTGGTGCTCACCCAGACAAATCAAGGGAGTGGCCAAATGTGCCTCAAGATCCACCAAGGGCCCCACCCTGAGTTGTTACAAGAAATTGACTTCTGTCTCATTAAATGAACATAAAGTAACTTCAAGTCCTATACATTTTTTAAAAATATGTTCTCTGGGATGGAGAGATGCTTCATTGGTGAAGAGTATTAACTGCTCTTCCAAAGGACCCAGGTTTAATTACAAGCACCCACATGACAGCTTATAACTGTCAGTAACTCTAAGATCTGACACCCTTATATAGACATATATGCATGCAAAACACCAATGCACATAATTTTTTTAAAAATGTGTTCTCTGAAAACATACATATAAGTAACATTATACAGACTGGACAGGTTATATTTATGTATTTAAGAATATATATGTATATACATATATGTATGTGAGAATAATTAATGAAAAAACAGAATCCACAAATTGAAAGATAGCAAGAAGGAGTCTGTGGGAGGGTTTGGAGAGAGGAAAGGGAAGGAGTAAGGATGTAATTATAATCTCAAAAATAAAAAAAAATTTAAAAGATCATTCTCTGAATTTTTGCCTCTTTTATGATCCCAAAAACAGAAAGACCCACTCTGAATAGCATCCTCATAATTGCTTCTCTCCCCAGTCAAAGGCAGATTTTATTGCATTGTTCTTTATAAAATTTTGAAATATATCACACAAGGAAATAGCACATGCTATCTATATGCATAGTTTACATAGTAATAAATATAATTACCAGTCTATTCCGACTCAGGTTAACATTGAAACCTCAATGGAAAAAGGACAACATCTTCAACAAATGGTGCTGGTCTAACTGTATGTCCACTTGTAAAAGAATGAAATTAGACCCATACTTATCACCTTGTACAAAACTTAAATCCAAGTAGATCAAAGACCTTAACATAAGGCCGACACACTAAATCTACTAGAAGAGAAAGTGGGAAAATCCCTAGAAATCATTGGCACAGGTAACAACTTCCTGAACAGAACACCAACAGCTCAGGACCTGAGACCAACAATCAATAAATGGGATCTCATGAAACTGAAAAGCTTCTGTAAGGCAAAAGACACTGTTGTTTGAACAAAACGGCTGCCTACAGATTGAGAAAAAATCTTCACCAAACCCACATCTGACAGAGGGCTAATATCCAAAATTTACAAAACTCAAGAAATTAAATGCCAAGAAACCAAATAATCCAATCAAAAAATGGGGGACAGAGCTAAACAGAGAATTCACAAAAGGAGGAATTCCTAATGGCTGAGAGACACTTGAAGAAATGCTCAGCATCCTTAACCATCAGAGAAATACAAGTCAAGACAACTCTAAGATTCCATCTCACACCTGTCAGAATGGCTAAGATCAAAAGCTCATATGACAACACATGCTGGCAAAGGTGTGGAGAAAGGGGAACCCTCATCCATTGCTGGTGGGAGTGCAGGCTTGTGCAACCACTATGGAGGTCAGTCTGGAGATATCTTAGAAAACTTGGATAGCTCTGCCTCAGGACCCAGCCATACCTCTTCTGGATATACATTCAAATGACTCCTCACCAAATCACAAGGAAGTCTCCTCATCTATGTTTTTAGCAGCCTCATTTGTAATAGCTAGAAACTAGAAACAACCCAGATGTCCCTGGAACTAGAGAAGCTCATCCTGAGTGAGCTAACCCAGACTCAGAAAGATGCACATGACATCTATTCACTTATAGACAGATTTTAGCCATATAGTACAGGATATCTATACTACAACCAACACACAAAAGGGAACATAGACATAGACTTTTTTTTCTGGTTATGAGACACTTTTCCCTAGTGGTGCTGCTTTGAAGGCCCCCAGTGTATGAGGAGGCTCTTGGCCTTCATATGACTGCTGAACTGGGGTGGGGGACTGTTATATAGGGACACTCTACTCCAGAGAAGTGGGATGGAAGGGTTAGAGGGTAGAGGGTGGAAAGGCAGGACTGGGAGGGGTGGAAAGAGGACAGTATGATGGAGATGTAACCTGAACCAATAAATAAATAAATTAAAAAAGAAAAAAGAAACCTCAGTGGTCACTTAAACTTAGTCAGGCTCCCTGAGGAGAGATAGTATCTCACTTTGTTTAGAGAACATCTAAAGATCCTTTTTTCTTCTTGGCTTTTCCACCCACAGGTACTCTCCTGCTATAGTTTAAATGTGGCTACCCTTCAAGAGATGGGAATGATTTGGTTCTTGGTACTGGTCTTAGGTGAGCTGTTAAAAAGATGAACTCACACATAATCATTTCAACAGTCTTCAGTTCTTTCTCCTCATATGAGACAGAACAATACGTAAATTCTTAGGGCATAAACTAGGAAAACACCTGAAGGCTTCAAAAAGAAGTTTGTCTATGATGAATTTATATAGCATTTTACAACCAAGAGGTATAAAAGAAATTATTTGAAAATTACACAAATGAAAGTCCTGTGGTATGTGATAAAAGACTTCTTTGGATTTGAAAAGAGGTTTTAGAAATCTCTAATGCACATCACCATTGTATCCTTCTTTCCTTCCTGGACCACCACAGGTTGCCAGGATGGCTAAGAAATTGCATCCTGTTATTCTGCAGCTTCTGGCAGGGCTCGGGCTTTGTCTGGAACTGTCCCAGGAAGCTCAGGCCTTGACAGACAACAAACCTGAAATGTATACTCCTCTGCCAGAAGGTCCAGGCTACATCTGTTTCTGGGAAAAAAAAGGATGACACATGGGATGGGATCCATGCCACAGGATAACCTGAAGAAACAGGAAAAATGATACTTTTCTACCACCACGTGATTCAACTCTTTTAGCTAAGCAAGCAGTAGGGTTAGTGTAACCCTAGACTTCTCCGTCATGCAGCAAAATGTTATAGCTCTCTTAACTAAGCTGTCAGTGCTGGGCAGAGGAGCTTTGAAGAGCTTGAGGTTCATGAGCTGAGCCAAGTGGCCAGGAAAATCCAATGGCTGTTACAGGAACAGCCCGCAACTGGCATCGTGGGAGAAACAGGGGAAGCTTGGCCACCAGGGTGACCTGTGGTGGTGACCAAGAAGTGAGTCTGGCTAGGCAACAGATCCAGCAATGAGTTCTTCATGGGGGAAAAGCCCTTCTTCCCCAAACCCAAAATAAACAGCAGTCTTAGATAGTCATGGTGGAGGAATGGAGAGAGAGAGAGAGAGAGAGAGAGAGAGAGAGAGAGAGAGTTTATTATGTGAAAAGGGACCTTGGGCAATAGGAGGGGTTTTGGAGGTAAATGTGTTCAATTCTCTGGAGCTAAGAGTGCCAGGGATACTTTTACATACATTAGCATGGCCCTATCATAAGAAAGGGAACCCAGTACCTAGTCATCCCATAGGCAGCAGAGGGGGTTGGGGAAGAACTCCAAGTATGGTTAGAGGCATGGATAAATTTCACTAGTTAAAAGCCAAAGATATGTCATTAACATGGGGGTGTACCTATAGGAATCCCAGGTTTTCACTAGCTGAGTTTCTTATCAGGAGACACAGTTGGGCCTGTAACTTCTCTGAAGGATATATGACAATCCTCAAATAGCAGATGTGGCTTCAGGCTTCCCCAGATCAGGTGGAAGAGGGAATCCCACTGAGAAAAGGGAGTCCATCATCTAGCACTGATCTCAGGGCTTTCCAGTAATCCCAGGCTTTGACCTTACCAGCAGGGTCCAACAGCATCCAATGAAATGTCAATAGAAATGATTCAGAACTGCTGGAATTTTACAGATGAATGGCTCTACTAAGTTTCTCCTACCCTTCTCTTTCCAAATGTTTCTGTTTATTAAACATTCTTGTACCTTATCTATTATTATTTTAGGGAACATTCCTTTTAGCTCAAGATATGCCACATCTGCATATGATGGGAAATTCTATCTACATTACCTAAATACCCTGACCTATGCAAAGGATGCGATTGGGGATTTCACTTTGAGGTATCTCTGGGTTTCTTTAAATTGAAAATAGATTATTCTCTCGTACACTACATCTCAACCACAGTTTTCCTTCCCTCCACTCCTCCCTCTCCCCAGATCCATCCCCTCTCCATTTCCTCTTCAGAAAGGAGCAGACCTCCAAGAAATGACAGCCAAATAGGATAAAACAAGATACAATAAGTCAATGAAGAAAAAACCCTCATATTGAGGTTGGACAAGGCAACTGAATAAGAAGAGAGTCCAAAAATAGGATAAAACAAGATACAATAAGTCAATGAAGAAAAAAACCCTCATATTGAGGTTGGACAAGGCAACTGAACAAGAAGAAGAGAGTCCAAAGGGCAGGCAAAAGAGTCAGAGAAACTCAAACTGTTAGGAGTCCCACAAAAACACCAAGCTGACAGCTATAAAGTATATGGAGAGATATGCTCTTAACAAAGTGTTCAAATATGTTATTTATGTGTGCAATACTAGTAATTATGTGGTGATCAAATGACGATCACAATACAGAGTATTTGTGCACTACTACATCATTTTTCTCTTCTCCTTCATAAATATATTAAAATCCATAGTCATCTGAAGTTAGGCACAGGATCATAGAGAAGTTGAAGCAAATCAAAAAGGAGGTAATAATCTTAGTTATCTTCATGGCTGTCTTTCAAAATCAGTGTACCATCATTATACTAAGACAGTAACCTGCAAAAATGGAGTACACGCTAAATAAATAAAGAAAAGAGCTCCAACCTTCTAGAGAATTTCTATGGGTGTTTGTTGTAAACACCCGAGCCTTTTGGGTTTGTTTCTGAAATAGATCCTATCATACTAGAAAGTGGATTATAGTATTTCTTTTTCAATACTTAGGGCTGTGATGCCATCACTGTTCCCTCCTAATCACCAACCCCTATGCTTTTATATCAATGTTTCTATTTAGTGCCCATAGGCCACTCCTGATATAATTCCAGGTTCCTTTTCTCTGGAAAATCTGACCATTCCAAAAATCAATTACCTTCTCAAAAGCATCAATATTTCCTCTTCTTATTCCCAGTAATTCTTTGATTTTATAACCTATATGCTGCAGAATTCATATTTATTAATTGTCATTAAGATACTCCTCAGTAGTATCTTTTTATCACATAATATAAATTCATACAGTTATATTTCAATTAAAAATAAAATAAATATTAAATAAAATTATACACATGTATTTCAGAACATGTTTTAAAAGACATTTTACTTTCAGAGCTATTATTTCCTTCTTTTTTTAACATATTGTCTTCTAAACTACACAATGTGATTTTTACTCTGTATTTTAGAAATTTTTCAGATTATTTATTCTGATATTCTTTTTTTCTTTTTTGTTGAAAATATATTCTTCTACTACAATACATCTCAATCACAATTTCCCTCCCTCTGTTCCTCCTCCCTCCACCCCTACCTCCTCTTTCCCCCAGATCCACTTTCCCTCTGTTTCCTTTTCAGAAATGAGCAGGCCTCTAAGAGACAACAATCAAACATGATATGATACAATAAGACAAGACAGAAATCCTCATATCGAGGTTGGACAAGGCAACCCAATAGGGGAAAAAGAGTCCCAAAAGCACATAAAAGAGTACTTTGTAAATTTTGCTTATTTAAACTTATGGTTTGATCATCTATAATTGGAAGTGAGAACTTCAGAAATGCTCTGGATTGGAATCTTTAATAAGTAACAAAATTATTAATAGAGAATGATGCACACTCTGCAATGAAAGCTAATTTGACATTAAAAATCATGTAGAAAACGATGAAGAATTTGTATCTATATTTAATCTGTCTCTAAAGCATCAATACCCACCTTAAATCAGATTTAATCAAATATTGCAGACTCATCAGTGTTTATTCTATTCTGCCTATGAGTTCCCAGAATTGTACCTCCTACTCTCCTCCTTCCTGCCTCAAGTTCTATATTATTCACATGTGAATGAGTGTTAATATTATTATCATTATGTATTCATGTAAAAGAAAAATTCATTTCAGGTCCTCCTGAAAGTTAAGATATCACTCATCTCAGGAATGATTTGGTCAGTGGCTCTACAATTTTACCAAGATGTCAGGGCCTCTTTTCTCCCTACTCCACCACTTTATACTATGGCTTATTCCTTTTACGGTCAAATATCTCTAGCATCACCAACGATCATGCCACATGTGGCAACACCTATCCTGCTCCCTCAGAAATGCTTGGCAGGGGCTTTCTTCCATCCCAGTTTCATTTCCAAGAATTATATCATACATCCAGCCCAGGCAAAAACTAACAAAGAGATAAGACCTTAAAACAGAAGTTTTGATGTGTGTGAAATGGTTCTTCTTCATACACTCTGAGGAGATTCACAAGGTCAAACGATTTCGACAATAAATCTCAAATGTAGTTGTCCATTTTTTGCTATGACATTGTTCCCATGGATAATGTGAAAGGAGTGATGAATAAAAACTGATGCATCTTGCCACTGTTCAATCTTACACTGTGTTAGCAGGTCTGATAATCTCCAATTCTTTGACTTTCAATACATAGAGTCACCATTTTACTCAAGAATATCTTGAATAAAGCAATGAAAATGCAATGCTGATGATATTAGTGAATGTGATGTGTAATATTTATAACATTTTAGTTAGAATCATTCAATTCTGTGAACTAACATTATTCTAATGACCAATGCATTACATTACAAAGTTATACATATCCAAATGATACATTTAATGTATAAGATAGGTCATTAGATTTCAATGTGACAGTTAAGTTATTTAACCACGAACATGGTTCTATTTTCTCTAACATTTGAGAAACTAGCATTTGTTAAATTTTAGTGTTGTATCAAAGAAATCTCTTCAATTATCTAAAAACATTTTTATTAAAGTATGCCTTATTTTTGTTCTATATATCTATGACATGACCAATGTTTCTTTATGTACTTAAATAAAAAAGAACATATTATAACTGGATCATATTATTTTTATATATTATAAGATTGAATGCAGAAGTTGATGTTAGAATAAAATTGTCTTCAACAAAATATTAAAGATACTTTAAAAGAGAATGTCATTGTTACTACTTAATATTCTTAAATTTTGCGATTTGCATTGAAAGTGATACTGATGTAAACATGTTTGAGGTTATTTTATTTTAAAAACAGTTTGCATTCAAAGATGTTATCTTAAATTAAGATTTTCTTTTTTTTGATATCGAGACATATCAGCGCCTGACAGCACCCCCTATTCTACTCCAAGTAGAAGATAAGCATCGAAGAACCTCCACTGTAAGATGGTTGAATTAGTGGCAAGCCTATCTCTTGGCATGAAAAAAACCCCTTGCACCAACTGCAGACAGACTGCTGTCCAAAAAGGACAAAACTTGGTAGCAGGGAAGTCGACAGCTTAACTCTGCCAAGACAGGGTAGGTAAGTCCTTCATAATCCCAGCTCTACAACAAATGTCTGTCAGAGAAACAGGACCCAAAGGCTGAAGACTGATGCAGGAATGTATGGAGAGAAAATGGGAACTGTCCAGGCAGTCATTGGTATGTCCTTTCTTAGTTTTGGAAGCTGCAGGCCCTGCACTTCCTATATAAGCAGATATATTTATCCCTCTCAGGTCTCTGAGGTGGTTGAAGATAGACAGCTAGAGTCTCATAGTTAAATTTTGAGTTGTTTAGGAATCAAGAGGGTGTTATAGATCTAAGAAGATACTCTTAAAATTGTGTTGCAAGTTAGTATGAATGTTGAGTCAGATATAGACCTTTAAACTCATGGAGATGGTTAGATGGTAGAATGTTAAAGTCAGGGGCCAAATATGTATAAACTGGACATTGGGAAGGTATACTGGGCCATTTAACTCTCATAAATGTGGCATATTTATATCTGTTGTTTTGTATAATACTTACTGTTATAAGAGAAGGAACCATCTGTTGGACTGAAAGGGGAAACTTCTGGGGGGAAGAGGGTGGAAGGGCGGGATAGGAAGGGGGAATAGGGAGGGGTTTGTGACTGAGATGTAACTTGAAGAAAAAAATAAAGTATTTAAAAAAAAACAGTTTGCAAACAATTTTTCTCAATTCCAATTTTTTTAAACTATAAGTATTTCTGATGCTTTATATCTGATAAGATATAAAGTAAAAGATAGAAATTCTTCAGGTTCCAGTTTTTTAAAAGTACAGAGTTCCTGCTTAAGAACATTGTGACATTTTCTAGAAGCATATTTGTCTCTGGCATAGAGGGTATATGAATGCATGCAGTGTTTTGTCAGCCAATAAGAAATGAGTATCTTCTGTAATTACAATGAAAAATTTTCTGTGCCATACTGCCTACAATCTCAGTTGATTCATCCTATTGATAGGAATGTTGTCTTCACATGTCAACACCCAATCTCAGTGATTTTAATGCCCTCTTCCTCCACTCTATCATAAAACTCATAGTTGTACAACTCACCCTTTATCAATTATAACTCTCTAGTCTTATTTGTTGGAGAAATATGGGAGTAGGTTGAGGAAGTGGTGAAGTGTAAATGAAACTTTAAACTATGCTTATTAATAGTTATTAACTGCTACCACCCTATCAACCCTAGGAACTTTAGAAAGGGTATCAATCTTCAAGCACAGGTTCTTGAGGGCAACTGATCAGCAGTCTGTCTGCAAGAACACTGCAATACCAGTTATTCAGTGATCACTTGGCTATTGCATTGGCCTATGCCTCACTTCAGCTCAAGGCCTTGTAAGTTAGCCCAGACTGTAGTCCTTGGCATCATGGACGTGCCAGGGCCTCCTCTGTTCATCTGGGCCTTGTCACACCCTGACAGGACTCTGCCCCTGCTCCTGCCTGTTTTCGTGGTCTCTTCACAATCCATTAGCCTCTGCCTCAGAGCACTCACACCTCATGCCTCATTCATTCACTCATTGTCTGTGGGCCCATAGAGGGATGCAGCTTCAGGCAGCTCTGTTCCTGCCATGACTCTCCTCAGGATCTGCTTCTCATGAACTTTCTCTGGGCAGGTCCTATGCCATGCCTCTTGTGCCAGCCTGAGCTTACTTGTGGCAGATGCAATCTTCCACGGCCTTTTCTCAGCCTTCCCTTCCTGTCTCCTCAGCTGGTCTCGATTTATGTGCCAAGGTACCTGATCACTGCATTCTTACTGCCTCAGGGCTAGTGCTGGTACAGTCTAGGGGCTGGTTAGTACATCTCTGCTTGAAGTCTAGTCGTTTCTGTCAGCATGGCCTCAGCACCAGAAGTTGGTGTACATTTGCTTTGTACCTCCATCTCTCATGCCCCCTCTTTTTGGGCTTTGCCACCACACCCTTCAAGCAGGGAAGTGTTCTTTAAGTCTCTCAGAGCCCTGGCTTTCCAACTGTGCTCCACCTAACTTTGGCTCCACATGACTTCAGTTGCTATCTTTCTAGTGTCTTTCCAAGTGTGACAGTATCCAGCAGCTGAGGAGTAGTGACAAACAATACCAAGACAAAAGACCTTTCCAGTGTCCCAGGTTTTTCTTCTTATGCCCAGGACCACATATGCTACCAGGTGCCAGGCTGATTCAATAGAAATCCAATCTCCACCACAGTTAGGCTTCTCTTATGAACTGGACGATGGACCACAGAGGGCCACAATCACAGATGGTTATATTTGTTCTCAGTGAAGCCTAGGAATGAGGAGCTGAGAGATCTCCATGAATACATCTACCCTCAAGAAGCAGTTTAAATGTTCCATGTGTCAAGAGCTTATGCAGAGACAATGAGTTGGGGATGAGTTCACAGGGTTGTTTTGTAGCTCCATTTGCAGCACAAGCATAGAACTGTTTGTGGCTTATTCTCTACACAAGTGAATCAAACTAGAAGTCTCATAAAGGGTCCTCTGTTCATAGATCATTTCATATATGGAAAATGACAGTTTTCCACCTCAAATAAAAAGTTCCCAATGAGTAACTGTGGGAGGGAATGGTTGATGGAGATGTGCAAGCAAATAGTGTAAAAGTGGTCTAGCCATGTTCCTAAGAACTCAGGTACCACCTTTGCCTTGAAGAAAAGCAAGACTATGGAATAAAGTGAAAAGTTCCTTCCAAACTGGAGACATAAACCAAATAACAATACTCAAAGTTAAATGGGACTGAATAAACAATTTAAATTCTCTGGTAGATAAAACATGGAGGGCTCCAGGGATGAAAAATCTTCTTTTCTCTGAATTCTTAGAAAAAAAGGAAATTTCTGGCTGCCCCCATGATTCAGTACATTTAATAGAGTCCAAGAAAACACCTAGATGTTAATTACAGAGCAAAAGCAGCCACAAGACTGCATACACACTTGAGAAAATGACTGAAGAATGGGATTTACACTAAGTAAGGCAGTGTGCAGCCTGACTTTGCTCATAGGTTATCAGTAACAATATAAATGTGCCTATCAATGATATCATATACATTTGCCACACAATCCCAGTAATTAATTTGTATAATGCAATGTTGTACCTGGAGCTTTTTCCTTGTGGTGCAAATATTTCCAAGATTTTTCTGGGGAGCCACTAGAGATTCATAAGCCATCAAACAATATTCCATGAAATTAGTTATATGGGAAAACTCATAATAAAAATGCATGAATGAATAAATTGCAGCTTAGGGACATAGCAACAATTATACCTCAAGTTTGTTTAGCAGTTACCTATCCATAGAGCATCCTTGTTCCGTCATTCCATACATCTTTCACAGTGTCTGGTGTTCATCCATGTTCTGCATACTCTCCGTTGAGGCTCTCCTTCTAACAGATAGTACATCTGTGGGTAACCTGAAACACATCTTTCATTTCTTTTCCTTTTTCTGCGACAATAATATTCTGACCAAAGTAACTTCAGAGAGAAACGGTTCATTTTGGCTCATAGTTCAAAGCGCAGTCCATCATGTTGAGGAAGTCAAGGCTGCAGGAGCTTAAAGCAACTGGTCATACGACATCTACAACCAGTAACAGAGAACAGCTCAGCTCACTTTCACTGTTCCATGCATTCCAGGCTCCTTTGGCAAGGAGACAGTCTCATGCACAATTAAGATCGGTCATCTTGCATCAATTCACAATCAAGAGGATCCCTCACAGGTATGCTTGTAGGGCCATATTCCAGGTGATTCAAGATTCTGACAAGGTAGGTGGCAATCTACACAATCCTCACATATGATTTTAAACAGTTTGCCCTAAGTCTATGTAGAAGAAGAAGAAGAAGAAGAAGAAGAAGAAGAAGAAGAAGAAGAAGAAGAAGAAGAAGAAGAAGAAGAAGAAGAAGAAGAAGAAGGGACAGTAGGATATTTTTATCTACATAGTCTAAATTCTGGCTTCACAGCTGCTTGTTGCTCTGAGAACATTCCCTGTTACACCTGGAAATGCAGAATAGCTTTCAGAGCCATCTGGCTAGCTTGTTTCACAACATTTGTGCTTTGATATCACGATGTTCCCCCTCTGCCAGCATCATGCTGCATCTGTCTTAAGCATTCATCAAGCAGTGTTAGTGTTGTGTAACATGGTTTTCCTTCTGTACAAGCTCGCTGAAGAATGATGAGAACCACCTTAACCATCTTTGCTTTTCTAGAGAATGAGTCAAGTCTGTTATAAAAATAAATTAGCCTATGGAACTGTCTGTTTGAATTGGTCTTATGATGTGATTCTGAAAGGGAACAAAACCCTATATTAAGCCTGGTCATCCAGCATTTCTGGATCGGTGTTATGGGTCATCTTTGTAGGAAACTTGCATGCAATATTCATGAATTTCCCATTCATGAAGGATCACAAGTCACAGTTATCTTCAACTCTTTAAGAGACCACCCTTGCCTTTAGCCAGCTCAGAGATAGCCTCAGCTACTCCTTCCAAGGATACCCATATACAGGACAGGAATACAGGGGCAGGAGTGATAAGACGCTCTCAGATTAGTTCAAGACAATGCTAAAGAGCCATTTTAGTTCCAGGGATCCCAAGAGGAGTGACTGAAGCTATCACTGTAACAATAGGAGATCTTGGCTTACCCACACCTGCTTTCTCTCCTCTCTTTCCGAGATTTGCACCTCGCTAACAAACTTGCTGCTCAGCATCCTCCTCATGATCTCTGTCTCAGAGTCAGCGTCCTGCACATGAATTCTATCTCAGAGTCTGCTATCTGGAGAACGTAGTCTGAAGAACACCCTAATGTTTTTCTGGTTTTGAAACAAATTTGTTATAATTTACTTTTTGTGCTTTGATAAGACACTGACTGAAACCAACTTTGAGGAAGAAAGGTTTGATTTGGTTTACAATTGAAGTCTATCATTAAGGGAAGGTAACTTAGGAACTGAAGCAGAGACTGTTCAGTGAGAAATGCTGCTTAGGGGCTTATTCTCCCTAGCTTGTTCAGTTTGCTTTCTTATACACCCCAGGACAACGAGCCCATCATGGCATCACCAACACGACATGGCCTACAGTGGATTGGACTATCCTGAACTAATTAGCAATTAAGAAAATGCCCCAACAGACAAATCTGATGGAGCCAGAGTCTCTCTCTCTCTCTCTCTCTCTCTCTCTCTCTCTCTCTCTCTCTCTCTGTGTGTGTGTGTGTGTGTGT
>CAJQZJ010009141.1:2592930-2605059 GCA_907164525.1 Lophiomys imhausi
TCTCTCTCTCTCTCTCTCTCTCTCTCTGTGTGTGTGTGTGTGTGTGTAATATGGGAAGCAGGGAGGGAAAGAGAGAGCTAAAGCTACAGTAATATACAGAGACAGAGATTTGTAACAATTACAATTTCCTAAAGCAATAGTTGAACATAACCATTTTTCTTACAATGTCTTGAGTCCTTTGCCTATACATTATCACTTTTTAAGACTGTCAATTTGATGCCCATAAACCATTATCCTATGTCAAATTAGAAAAGAAAAAAAAGGAGTTGCTGGGCATGGTAGCACATGCCTTTAATCCCAGCACTTGGGAGGCAGAGGCAGGCGGATCTCTATGAGTTCAAGACCATCCTGGTCTACAAAGCGAGTTCAGGAAAGCCAGGGCTACACAGAGAAACCCTGTTTCAAAAAACCAAAAACAAACAAACAAAACAAAAAATGGATTTGGTTAAAAATATAGACTTGTTGAGTTTCAGGTTACAAGCTTTCCCACACTTTCTACTTTTGACCAAGATACTACTCATTACTAGCTTTATAATTATTTTAAAATTTAAGTAGGTGGATTTGTGAGTTGGATAGGAATAGAACTGAGAGGTAGGAGTTGAGGTTGGAGCCCCGTGGGAGTGCTAGTTGAAGGGTTGTTCAAGGAAACGCTGTGCTACTCTTTGCTCTGATATTTGTCAACCTTCACTCACTTTATTTTCTTATCTTGACATTTATTTCATTATATTTAGTTTTGATAATTTAATACACAGTACTGTATCTACAATATTTCCACACTACATGTTGTCTCATCCAATAATTACTCCTATGTACCCTCACTTCTTAAATTCATTTTATTTTTTTATTGTTACACACACACACACACACACACACACACACACACACACACAAATACAATCTGTGACTACACTTAGTGCTGCTCAGATAAATATGTGTTTAAGGTTGACCACTTGGAGTTGGGCTCATTTCTAGAGAAGACCAATGCTCCCATTCTCAGCAATCATTAATTGCCCTGTAGCTCTTCATTTATGGGTGGTGCCTTGTGAGATTTCCCACTTTGGCATGTCATCTTGTGTTAACATTGTGTGTATCTTGTTTAGACAACCATATTGCTACTATTTTATCAGTGCCATCCCCTCTCTTATACAGGAGATGTAACCTTGATCCTCTCTTTTACAATTCCTCCACCCCTGTGTGCCAGGATATTACCTAAACCTTAGAGCCTGTGTTATAGAGGTATTAGTTGGGACTGGGAACTCCACTGTCAGTTGTTCTTTTGACTAGATGTGGATTTCTGTAATAGTCTCCAACTGCTGAAGAATTAACTTCCTTTGATGAGGGGTAGGAGAGATGCTTATGTGTGCATATAAGGATAGGTATTCAGATGAAGTTGGGAATTATACTGGAAAATGAAAGTGGCAATAGTAAGATCTCCTTTAGGTTCCACAACCTCACCAAGCACGGGTAGTTGGCTGGGTGTACAATGGCAGGTATGAACTCACTCCTATTGAGTTGACCTTAGGTTCAATTAGATGGGTGCTGCTTACTTCCGAGATATAAGTGACTCTATTGCATCTTTAGGTGTATCTTGACATGCTGGTCATTGTTGTGGTTTTAGGCTTTACAGCTGGTTAGGACTATTGACTACTTTTCTCCCTTTGCAGATAGTATAGCATCTTTGTATGCTAGAGCTAGTCCTTAGGTTCAAGCCTTCCAGGTCAGTTCCTGCTCAATTTCTCAAGTCCTGTGTCCAAAGTATATGGTGTTTTCAGCAATAAGATCTTATTTTCAAATTCTGGGATGAAACCAAGGGCAATGACAATAGCTTATATTGTTTTGGGAGTCTCTTGGACACCTCTGGCTGACAGCTTGAAGAGAGGATTCCCATGCCTAGATATGCCTAGATAGTCTGTTGTTCTTTGGGGTAAGCATTATCACCCCAACTTCTTTCAAATTATTTATATGATTTATACTTCATATATTTTTACAATTTATCTATGTATACTCACATTCATGTATATATAATATGCAATTTTTATGTAATAAGACTGTGTATTTCCCTATGGCCTTTTCAATCATCCTTAGTGCTCTAATATCCCTCTCTCCTCTCTCTCTCTCTCTCTCTCTCTCTCTCTCTCTGTCCTTTCTCATTGCCTCCCCTCACCTCCCTCTCTGGATAAACTGTCCTCTGTTATTCTTATTTCTTCCTTGGTAACCCCTGTGTCATCCCAATCCCCATGCTAGAACTTCCCCCATCATCCTTTTATACTTCCCTGATTTCTTTAATAACTCCAGGTTATACACTCACATCTAAGGATTCTGAGTTAAGATACTCAAATTAGAGAATATGTGTGGTGTTTCTTTTTCTGAGTCTGGGTTATCTCACTCTTAAAAGTTCAATACATTTGCTTGAAAATATCATGATTTCATTACTCTTTAAATGTGAGTATAACTCCATTGTGTATATGTACCACATTTTCATTATCCAATCAGCAGTTGAAGGATACTTAGGTTGTTTTCATTTCCTAGTTATTGTGATAGGTTACTAAACTAATATCCATGGAGCAGGGTATTGAATCCTTTAGTAGTGCCAGGAGTGGCACAGCTAGGAAATATATATGGGTCATACTTTTAGTTTTTTTGATAATTCTCTACACTGATATCTTAATATCTTAGTGGAATTGGTCATCATGATACCTATTTTTACTGAGGCTCATATCATCTAGCTCTTGATTTGTAGCTGGAATTTTGTCTGCCAGAGATTGCTTTGCTGCCCTGGCATGTTACTTTCTAGCATACAACAATTTCTCAAGCTTGCATTAACATACACTCCACATAGGCTTTCTGATGCTCATACTCTTTTTAGAGGATTTAGAAGAGTGGACACTGAGGACAGAAAGGGTAAAAGGACAAGTGCAGAAGAAGTGATCTAGCATATCACACCATGGCAAATATTTTACCTGTCCTATTAGAATGCCACGATCATAGATCCCACCATTGCAGGAGCTTTTCTTGGAAAGCTGTTTCATTGCTATATATCTTTAAAGAACAAATGTACACATATTGATATTTTAAGAACTGATCTTTGTTTGGTCTTTTGGCTTTGGATATGCCATCCTTCTGTCTCGATCTATCTTGCGATTTCTTATCTGACAAATGACAAAGTCATATGACGGCAACAATAACAATGTTATATGTGTAATGGCAAATCCAATTTGATTTCTCATCATACTAGACTTTACTAATAGTAACTGTTAACACAGCAGGGCTTCTATGTGCAGTGCACTTTCAAATGTACTTTAATAAGCATTGTCTCATTTAATTAGGTGTGTATACAAAGTCCCATGTGTTAGTCACAGAAAACACATGTTTAAAAGGACATATCTGGCATATTTAAATAAACCTCTCATTGCTACCTGAGGTTTTAACCACCACCACCACCCCTGAACAAAACTTTCTGTCTTTGACTGTGGTTCACTGTTAAATGCTTTTTCTAATAGCTGGTTTGAACTTGCCAAATAGAGAGAGATGGAAAAGCTTAAGAAAATCTTGCGGTAAATAGGTTGCCTGGATATGTCCTCTTGGGAAACCTCTAATTCTGTTCATCTGTCTCTGTACCACAGGGATGCTAAGGACTGAAACATGCTTGGCTCTGGCTCCCAACACTTGCGTTAGGAAATTACTTCTGGCTTTTCTTGTTGGTTGTTGCAACATCTTGAGATCTAAGCTCAGTAAGTCGTAGCATCCACGGACCTAGATTGAGAGGTGATTAGATTTCCACACAGAAAACAGGCTGTAAGAAGAGGTAACTTTCTGGAACTCTGATTAGTGCATTCAGGTGACCTATGGCGCACTGAAGATAGGCACTCCACAATTTGCCGAGAACTGCCTTTTCACAGTTCATATATTTCTACACTGCAGTGCAGTTGTAGGTTTTAGCTCACAGACACTAAGAAGGGAAATTGGGACTTTTAGTTGAAGTGTGAGTGGTAGACTCCTTCATTAGTATACCTTCCCTAACTGGAGAAGACACCATGTATCATTTGCTATTTCTCTTTCAGGCTGGGCAGACCAATGCCTGTGTAGTATTGGACCAGCAAACAGTGGGGAAAACTGGAGAACTCTCAGCTGTGGATTTTTCTGGTTCCTCCAGCAATTTCTGATTTGGCATTCCCTAAGTTTTTTTTTTTCTGAAAGTTGCTAGTCATAAATACACTGTAAAATGCTGGTAGGTTTCAGAACCGACTGCTTAGCTTCTCCCTCAGCGTGGCAGTTCCATTTAGCTCATCCTTGTTCTCTTAGGCTCATTAGTTTCTTGACTGCTTCTATATGATATAAAATATAGAGTAAAAAATCCTCAGGTGGCCTCACTAAAGAGCAAAAGCACTTCATGTCTGACCCTTTTTCAGGCAAGTTATCAGAAGAGTCATGGGTGGTGCTGATCCCCCAATCCAGCTGCTGCCTGACTGTCTACCCCCTCCTCAATTACAGCTGTCTATCTTCCTGTTCCTTAAAGGAGCATCAACCAGTCTGGCCTAATCCAGAACACTCAATAATTCTTCTGGGTGCCAACCGATGCATAGGCTATATCCCAATATGTTTTCTACCCACTGCTTCTCCATAAAAAATTCCACTGTATAACTTTGGAAATGAAACCTGAAGTTTACAAAGAAGATTCTCTCCATCATCTAGTACCTCACAATTCCCAAATACAAGGGGATAGTGGTAGACCTTTGATACAAGAAGGAGTAACTACTCCTCCAAACCGTTATGGGCACAAAGTAGCATATATACATTGGCAAATTACCCACACTTCTTTGAATGTTGGAAGATAAGACCTAACAGATATTGGATGGCTTTCAGGAAGACAGGAATAGTCTATAAACTTTTTATAAACATTTACAATGTAGCTCCAATATAATGGGCCATTGTGGCTTTTCTCAGTATTATTTTTATCTGATGTATTTGTGAGTGCAAGTGTAGATGAATTTCCCATGTCATCTTTTCTTCAGAGATACAGCTGAGTGGTTCTCAGCACTTGTAGAAATGTCTGAACATACAGCTAGAATTCTCTGCCAAGTCACATTAAAAGTTTTTAATTAAGGGAAACTATGACACAAATGTACATGTATTCATGTGAATCTCAGTGCCTCAAACTATAAATGTGTGCCCAGCATGTAGACATTAACTTCCTGGTCATTCACAATTTAAAAGTCCCTTGCACCAATCCAATTATCAATTCCTTAAAAGTTCATGCAAGTTCTTAAGAATGCTTTGGGCTTTCACCTTCAATTTTTGAGCATTTTCAGCAACACTGTAAAGCAGGCTGAATATGGAAGCAGACAGAAGTTAATTATATTTTAGCACTAGGGCTCCAAAAAAAGATTATTTCTCCTCCTAGCCCATTTCAACATGGTAAGCACACCTGCGCCACCATAGAGTCGACGATCTCTTTACTTCCCACCTTCCAAGGAAATGTTGACAATTGCTCATATAGTTTGCTCTTTCTCCAAGATTTGCTTTCAGTTTTCCAGAGAGGGAGAAATTACTACATTCTTTGAACTTTTGTGGTTATTTCCCAACTTCTTGGATTGCATTTTCTGACTCAATGAAGAATCACTTTCTCTCCCCAAGTCAGTCTTAAGTGGGATTCCCACTCCTTTTTGTTGTAACCAACTTGCAGAACTTGTATCATCAGTATACCAAGTTGGACCCAGAACCAAGAGAATTTACTGCAGGCTTCTAAAATACATGGGTTACTCCCTAAAAGAGTTTGAAGAATGTGATTCACGAAGTGTATGATCTATATAACCAGAAATACATCCTAAGAGAAATTACCATACCATAGTTTTATTTTTCCCAGAGATACAAAGCATGAGAAATAATGTAATTTAGTGCAGTATAATGCAAAGAATAGAGCGTTACTCACATAAAACATCACATTCCTTAGTGGCTGACAAGAATTACTAGGGAATTCCTGCAGCAGCAATCTACATGAGCAATAACTACAGGATGTCACTCTCTCACCCGATGGCCAATATATACTATTTCAGCTACGGAGGCAAATGCCAAATCATAGAAGCTCATTTAACACAACACTTCACCAGTTCTCAGACTTCAGTATGCATAAAAATCACAGAAAGAGCTTATTAAAAATTCTGATCCCCACACCCTAGTCTCAGAGTGCTGAGTGGGTGCAAGTTTAATGAGCACCCCATGGAATCTGAAGCAGTTCCTTAATAGCCTATGCCTTAAACAATATTATTTCTGCATTTCATGTAAAAAAATAAGTGCAGAAGTATGTAAAATCACAGTGTGTTTGACATAAAATATTTGCTTATCAAATTTGTATAGAAGATTAGGAATAATAATTAGTAATGATTTATCAGGTATTTAATGAACACCTGGAAATAAAGTTCTGCCTTCCATGAAAAGAAATGTCTTACTGTGCACCGTATTTATACCTTTCCTCATTGTGTATCTTTAAAATATTTATTTATATAGTATAAGCTAGATATCCTTAAAATCCTTACTAAGCAGTTAAAGACAAAGAATGAAATGTGTAGAGAAGGGGGCAGAGGGAGTATAAGAAAGGAGAGAGAGAAAAAGAGAGTCATTTCTCTCTTGTAGCTTAATGATATATCACACTAATCATTTATATAGAAACAAGAAACAATCTACAATTAAAAAAATAGAGACATTTATTTGGTTAAGAAAGATTTTCTCCTGCATCCACTCAACATTCTAGGAGTTAATACAATAAGAACTAGAAGAGACATTTCAAATACTCATTTTTCTGTTCAGATTCTCCATGAATGTTTCCTGAATATTTATTGTGTGTCAAGCTCTGTCTAGGCAGTGTGAAAGAGTAAACTATATGGAACATGCCTGATTTCTTGGAGAATAATTTTTGGTGATTAAAGAAACAGAAACAGCAAGTACTGAGGTCTTCAGACAGATCAGAATCTTATACCATGTGGAGAACTTAGCTATTGGAATATTGGAATTTAAATGGAAAATGAAAAGATGCCCTTTTCATTTTTCAAGTTCACTGACAAAGTAGAGGAGGATGGTGGACACAAATAGGAAAACAAGTTGAGACTTCTCCTATATTTAGGGAGGTTTCATGGTCAAAGAATAAAGGAGGCCATTATCCTGAAACAAGTGTGTGTGCAGTACATGGTGTACATGAGGGTCATTTGTTGTCATTTTAAGTAGAACTGACTTTGAATCTTTTTGGATCCAGAAGCCAACACAGACTTCTTCTAGCATTCAATGTAATGGTACAGACTTCATGCTGCATTTATGTGGTCCCTTTGTACCAGCCAAATAGGATTGCCTGTACCTTTTACATTACTTTTTGTGCCTCTGTGATCCACCAACACTAATTTTTTTTCCTTCCATCTCAGTATGTTCCTAATTACACTCTATATAAATTTGAAGTCTTTTATACATTTTTTCCCTTCAGGTTTCAATAAAATGTAATATCCTACTGCTTGAAAAACACATTTTGACCTGCTACTTTATAAATATAGAGAAAAATAGAGTCTTGCTCCCTTTAATCAACACAGTTCTTTTTCACAGAGCTTCATAACACAGTGAGAGAAGCTCTGAGATGTTACCTGACCAACTTAAGTCCTTTTCACATGTTGACTCATGCACACGATGTATAACTTGAAGCACTCTGTGGAAGTCTGTACACTGATGGCTCACAACCTCATTCTTGTTCTGTCTTATTCTTTGTGTGTTTTCCAGTCTCTCATCTCCTGAGAAAATCCTTCTACATCTATTTCAACCACATAGTATAGTTAGGCTGTACTATATGGCTAAAATCCGATTATAAGTGAATAGATGCCATGTGCATCCTTCTGAGCCTGGGTTAGCTCACTCAGGATGAGCTTCTCTAGTTCCATCCATTTGGCTGCAAGTTGCATGATTTCATTGTTTCTGATGGCTGAGTAGTATTCCATTGTGTAGATGTACCACAGTAATTTTGTTGTTGTTGTTGTTTTGTTTTTTATCCATTCCTAGTTTGATGACGTCATTAGACCCATACTTATCACCTTGCACAAAATTGAAGTCCAAGTGGATCAAAGACCTTAATTTAAGGCCTGAAACACTAAATCTATTAGAAAAGAAAGTGGGGAAAAGCCTCGAACTCATTGGCATAGGTGACAACTTCCTGAAGAGAACACCAACAGCTCAGACTCTAAGAACAACAATCAATAAATGGGACCTCATGAAACTGAAAAGCTTCTGTAAGGCAAAAGACGCTGTCATTCGAACAAAATGGCAGCCTACAGACTGGGAGAAAATCTTCACCAACCCCACATCTGACAGAGGGCTAATATCCAAAATTTACAAAGAACTCAAGAAATTAAATGACAAGAAACCAAATAATCCAATCAAAAATGGAGAACAGAGCTAATAAACTGAGAATTCACAAAGGAAGAATCCCTAATGGCTGAAAGAAATGCTCAGCATCCTTAATCATCAGAGAAATGCAACTCAAGACGACTCTGAGATTCCATCTCACACCTGTCAGAATGGCTAAGATCAAAAACTCAAATGACAGCACATGCTGGTGAGGGTGTGGAAAAAGGGGAACACTCCTCCACTGCTGGTGGGAGTGCAAGCTTGTACAACCACTATGAAAATCAATATGATGATATCTTAGAAAACTTGGAATAGCTATATCTCAAGACCCAGCCATGCCACTTCTGGGTATACATCCAAATGGTTCCTCACCAAACCACAAGGAAGTTTCCTCCTCTATGTTCATAGCAGCCTTATTTGTAATAGCTAGAAACTGGAAACAACCCAGATGTTCCCCAAGAGCCAATGTCTTTACCAACATTTTCATGGCACTCATCCCAAGTACTACTCTTCAAGCAGAACTCAAAGCTCCCTGTAAGATATCCATTTTCACACTTAATAAACTTCAAGTATTCCTTTTTGTATAGAATGTTACAAAATGTATACCTACTAGGACAAAGCTACTATGTTGAAATAAGAAAATATAAAAATTATGTATTGACAAAGGCAAGGAGGATGTAGAGCAGATGGCAACTGATAAGACATGACAAATTATTAGCAGGCAAAAATTCTTTAGTTATTGAACAAAGAAAGTTAGATTTCAACATAACTAGTTCTAAACTAATACTTCGATAGCGATGCTTAACATTTTCAAATGCCTGCAGATGTGCAGCAGTAAGCCTCACATCTGTTCTCTTTGTGAATAGGCCTCACTCTTAAATATGCCCATATGCACAGACTTAATATTTTTCAAAAGGCTTTTAACAAAGAGAAAGGGAACTCAAAAGCTATAAAAACAGATAGAACTGGGAAATATCTCCAAGGCTATAATTAATTTCTCCAAAGGGAAACAAAGATGCTATATAAAGTAACAATCAGAATTTCAACCACAATAAAAAAAAACTCTTCAAAACTAAAACCATGTGAGAACAGGAACACAAACACACAGAGGGAGATACAGAAGACAGAATCTTGGAAAGTAGAACATAATGACAGAAATGGTGCATGCAATTTTTTATAATGACAAGGAATTTAAAGCCAAAGGTAGTGACACATGTCTACAGTCCTAGTACTTAAGAGGTAGAGACAAAAGGATTAGTGCTGAAGGCCAATGAGTTTAAGGCTAACCTGCACACAGAAGACCATGTCTATATAAAATAATGTTATTTTGAAAAAAAGAGAGAAAAAATTATGGAATTATGGGCAAAGCTAAAATCGTAAATAATCAGAAGAAATTTAAAAATGTAGAATATAGTGCTATCAAAGAAGTACTCTCAAAACCTGTATTTCTAGAAAAAAATAACCCATTTGAAGCCAGACTCATAGACTGAAACTCCTTACTGTGTTATATAATTGTCAAACCTCTGGATTTAAAGAAAAAAATCCTTTTATAACATAAATCCAGAAAATAAAAATATAGAGATTATTTTCAAAAGTTAAAAAATATATATATAAGTATACAACCTGATACCTTGTAAGACTAGGAGATAGAAATAGAGGAAGAAAAACAGAGATTCAGAGAGGAAGGAAATTCAATTGGAATGGTGATAAAGTAAAGCCTAGAATGAAATTATCACAGACTGGGAAGAAAAAAAGGTAATTATTTTAGTAGGGAAAAATAAAAGGAACTAGTAAATTACATGATATGTTTAATCATAAGAATAATAATACATTTCCAACTCTGCCAGAGTTATAGGGCAGTGGTTCTCAACCTTCCTAATGCTGTGACCCTTTAATACAGTTTCTTATGTTGTGGGTGGTGACCCCCAAACATAAAAATATTTTTGTTGCTACTTCATAATTGTAATTTTGCTACTGTTATGAATTGCATTGTAAGTATCTGTATTTTCCAATGTCCTTAGGTGACCACCTTAGTTGGCCTTAGATGGACACATACATCCTCAAAGGGCCGTTTGACATGCACATCCTCTAAGGGTCATGATCAGTGGGTTGAGAGCCACTCTTACAGAGGAAACAGAAATAAGTACATTAAAAAATACATAATGATATCATTGTAAAATGCAGGCTGAGGAAACAGAAATAAGTACATTAAAAATTACATAATGAATATCATTGTAAAATGCAGGCTAAGGCAGACTTTCTCCTCTCTTTCTCTCTGTTTCCCCAGACCCAATCCCCCAGTCTTATCTCTACCACTGTAGCAGAATACCAGTTGCAGCATTTTATTTCTGCTGCCCAAATCTCTTATGTATCCTGCAAGCCATCCCCTCCTAACTTTCCTATCCCCACTTTTTGTCCCACACACCAACTCCAGCAGGCACCTGCTGTTAACCCAAGAGCTCCTCCGCCAGGGCAACAAGTAGGCTGAAGGCAGATCCACACCTCTTTTACTGCTCCTGAGATCCAGTCCTCGCAAATTTCATCCCCAACTCTATAGCTGGAAATCAGCTGTGGTCCTGCTCTCCTCTCTGACCCCATCTCCAACAGATAACAAAGACCTTCTCCTCTAACTCCCTCCTTTGAGTTCATCCCAGTATACTAGTCTCCAACAATATCCAGCATTCTCTGTGAACACACCAACTGAAGAGGCCAGGAAAAAACATGCAAAACTCATAAGTAATCACACCTAAAGGAAGAGAGATCAAGAAATACTGAATCTCAGGGCTGAAATCAATTAAATAAAAACAAAGAGAAAAGACAAAGAATTGATAACAAAAACAAAGAGTTAGTTCTTTGAGAAAGTCAACAAAATAGACAAAACCTTGTCCAAACTTTTAAGGCAGAGAGAGAATATCCAAATTAATGAAATCAGAAATGAAAAGGAGGACATAACAATAAACATTGAGGAAATCAAGAGAATTAAAAAAACATAATTTAAAAACCTGTATTCTAACAAATTAAAAACTCTAAAAAAAAAATAGGTAACTTTCTCCATAGATACAATTTACCAAAGTTAAATCAGGGTCAGTTAAAAAAAATCTAAATAGACCTATAACCCCTAGTAAACTAGAAGTAGTTATTAAGTCTCCCAACCAAAAATACTCCAAGGCCACATGCTTTTAGTGAAGAATTCTACCAGACTTTCAAAGAATTAATACCAATACTCTTCATATTATTGCAAATATAGAAACATAAGGAACATTGATCAACTCATTTTATGAGGCCACAGTTGCCCTGACAACCAAACCACATAAAGTTTCAACAAAGAAAGATAATTACAGATCAATTTCCCTTATGAACATAGATGTAAAATTATTTAATAATATATTTACAATTAGAATCCAACAATTCATTAAGAATATCATCCACCAAGATCAAGTAAGCTTCATCCCAGAAATACAGGGATGGTTCCATGTACATAAATCAATCAATGCAACCCATCATATAAATCAACTGAAAGACCAAAACCACACAATCATCCTATTAGATGCAGAAAATTCCATTGACAAAACACAATACCCCTTCATGATAAAAGTCCTGAACATATTAGAGATACAAGGGGTATAACTCAACATAATAAAGGGAGTTTTCAACAAGCCTATAGCCAACATCAACTTAAATGGAGAGAAACTCAAAGCAAGTTCACTAAAATCATGAACAAGACAAGTGAATGTTGTCAACTCTCTCCATAAC
>CAJQZJ010009141.1:2605069-2682766 GCA_907164525.1 Lophiomys imhausi
TAAAATCATGAACAAGACAAGTGAATGTTGTCAACTCTCTCCATAACTATTCAGTACAGTACATGAAATTTTAGAGCAATAAGACAACAAACAGACTTGAGAAAGAAATCATGGAAACAACACCTAAAGCAATAACTTCAAATAATAAAACATATTGGAGTAACCCTAACCAAGCAAGGGAAAGACTTGTATGGTAAAAACTTCAAGTCTTTGAAGAAAGAAATTAAAGAAGATTACAGAACATGGAAAGATCTCCCATGTTCGTGTTTCAGTATGATAAACAC
Organism: Lophiomys imhausi; assembly: GCA_907164525.1. Lineage (NCBI taxonomy): Eukaryota > Metazoa > Chordata > Mammalia > Rodentia > Muridae > Lophiomys > Lophiomys imhausi. The sequence continues at coordinate 2,605,354 of CAJQZJ010009141.1, forward strand.
AACAAAAATGGCCATCTTACCAAAAGCAACCTACAGATTCAATGCAATCCACATCAAAATCCAAACACAATTCTTTAAAGACCTTGAAAGGACAAGTTTTTAAACTTCAAATGAAAAACAAAACCAAACCAAAAAGAAAAAAAAAACAACAAGATAACTAAAACAATCCTGAACAATAAAAGAACTGCTGCATATTCAACCATTCTCAACCTTAAGTTGTATTGAGCTATAGTATAAAAACCACATTATACTGACATAAAAAAGAGCCATGTTGCTGGGCAGTGGTGGCACATGCCTTTAATCCCAACATTTGAGAGGCAGAGGCAGGTGGATTACTGAATGTGAAACCAGTCTGGTCAACAAGGCAAGTTCCAAGACATCCAGGGCTATACGTAGAAACCCTGTCTCAAAAAAACCAAGCATACTGGAAGTGCAGAGACAGCAGTTTCCAAAACTAAGAAATGACAGACAACTGGCTATCTAGACAGTCCCCAATTTCTCTCAATACATTAGAGCATCTATCTTCAGCCTTTTGGCCCAGTGTCTCTGACAGACATGAATTGTAATTAATAGAAATTATGAAGGTTTTCCCGAGGGATTCCAAGAGGGCTGCCCGCAAGGACGCATTTTGAACATGGGAAAACAGCTGTAAAGCCACAGAGTTATAAGATGCTGAGCAACAATCTGAGTGGCACGAACCCACTGAATTTCACCCAGCAATCCAGGGACCATTAAAAGTCCCTGAGCAGGACTCTCCTCCCCTCTCTCTGACACTCAGCAAAACATGAACCGCAGAAGTCACTGGATCCGGGAATTGGGAATCATCACTAGGAGAGGGACAGGGTAAGAGCCACTCAAATCCCTGGTGGCAGCTCTGAACCCCAGACAGGGTTACTTACCAGCCTCCTGGGCCCCCAGATCCCATGCAGGCATTCAGGATATTTAGCAAAGGATTGACAGAGCTGTGGGAGCGGGATGTTCTCTGAGCAGAGCCACAGCGCAATCTCAGCAGTGGTGCAGCGGCAAGCGCCAGGTCCACAGCAACATTTTGGAAAGCGCAAGCATATTTGTGCTTCCCCAGAGGGGTGTTGGGCATGCATGCAGGCCCCTCTATTGGATTTGCGGTCACTGGGAAGAACACTGCAGCGGGACAGAACAGCGAGATACACTTCCAGGAGCAGGTTACACAGTAGCTCCACTGCAGTGTACTGGAACTAGGAAGACAGTGGCCCCAATTGCCAGTCAGCTCCAGACTGAGATAGGTGGAGTGGTGAGAGTGGCAGAAAGGCGGGCAGCCAGGTTGGAAGGCAGATTTGTTCTCCACAGGGTCCAAGTCCTGTCCTGTGCAGTTTTTGGGGTTACTATCAGACTCTTTTGCTAGGAAACCAGATCTTCAGCATATATAGTTCCATCCCTGGAACAGTGAGGTTTTGGCCTGGGTGGCACTGCTGTATGCCCTCCCTGTCAGAGTCAGATCCTTTCAGGACTCCAGCTGGTGGACTCAACCCCCAAACTTGGGACCTTGAGAGTCCACAGCACCTGTGCCTGGACACATAGGACCATACCAGCAGAGCTTCTACATGCTGAATACCCAGTGTGCAACAAAGAGAGCTCTGACTTGTGAGCAGTGAAACAATCCCAGGTCCATTCCTCATTGCTTGGGAGTGGGCTGCACCAGCTCACAGTGCTTCTGGCTATTAGATGCACATTGACTCTGAGAACCCCCTAAGAGCAGCTGGGGAGGATCACAAACACGGCTCCAACACATAAGATGCAGGGGAGCTACACCCCACCCAACAGTCTGCGGCCTGCCAACCTGCACTGTCATGTATACAAAGACCAATTGGATCCCAGGAACCAAGAGGAACACATCCCACCACAACCCCTCACCTGAGTCCCCAATTGGGACAAAACAGGAAGGGGTGAGCACTGGGAGAAACTGAGAACCTCCACACAAGGCCCCTTCCAGCCTGTGGAAAGCTACAGATCACCAAGTGATACGACTGCTACACCAAAGTGGCCCCCTTGGCACAAAGCCCAGAAGGCACCAGGAACAAACAGCTAAGAACAGCAAGATGGCTAAAGGGCAGCAAAACAACAGAACCAACAAAAGTCAGGGAAATATGACTCCAACAAAATGCAACTGTGCTAGTACAGCAAGTCCTGACCACTTCACCACAGCTGAAACACATGAAAACGATGGCAATTCTACATTCTGGAAAGTGATGGCGTCCTTTCAAGAAGAATTTAAATATATGAAGGAATTCAAAGAATCCACAATATTACAAAGTGAAAGCAACGGAGGATACAATTAGAGAGCTCCAAGCCAAAGTGGCTCAACTTGAAGAGGAAAGAGACAAGGATATGAAGGATTTAAAAGATATGAAAGATTTCCAGGCAAAGACAAGCAAATTGGAGAAGGAAATGAATAAAACAAATAAAATCTTTCAAGACATGAAACTGGAAATGGAAGCAATAAAGAAAACACAGTCAGAGATAAGAGTGGGAGTGGAGAATCAAGGGAAGAGAATAGAAATTACAGACATGAGTATCAAAAATAGGGTACAAGAGATGGAAGACAGGATCTCAGGCATGGAAGATTCAATGGAAGAAATCAGTACAACATCCAAAGAAAGTGAGAAAGCTAAAAAAGTCCTAACCCATAACACCCAAGAAATCAAGGACTCAATGAAAAGACAGAACCTAAGAATTATAGGCATAGAGGAAAGAGAAGACTCCTGAACCCAAGGTCCAGGAAACATCTTCAATAAAATCATGGAAGAAAACTTCTCAAATCTAAAGAAAGAGATGCCAATAAAATTCCAAGAAGCTTACAGAACACCAAACAGATTAGATCAAAAAAGAAACTTCTCTCACCACATAATTGAAACTCCAAATGTACAGAACAAAGAAAGAATATTAAAGCTGTAAGAGAAAAAGGTCAAGTCACATATAATGTCAGACCCATCAGAGTTACACCTGACTTCTCCTCAGAAACTTTAAAAGCCAGAAGGGCCTGGACAGATGTCCTACAAGCCCTGAGAGAACATAGGTGCCCAGCCAGACCACTATACCCAGCAAAACTCTCTATCAACATAGATGGAGAAAACAAGATATTCCATAACAAAATCAAATTTAAACAATATCTACCCACAAATCCATCCCTACAGAAGATCCTAGAAGGAAAATTCCAACCCAGAGAAGATAACTACACCCAAGAAAACAGGGGAAACAGAAAACTCAATGGCAACTAAACCAAAAGAAACAGAGAACAACCACCTACACCAAAATAAGGGGAAATAACAACCTCTGGTCACTAATATCCATCAACATCAATGGACTCAACTCCCCAATAAAAAGACACAGGCTTACAGATTGGATCCTTAAACAAGGCCCATAATTTTGCTGCATACAAGAAACACATCTCACTAACAAGGATAGATGCTACCTCAGAGTATAGGGCTGGGAAAAGGTTTTCCAAGAAAATGAACCCAGGAAACAAGCTGGAATAGTCATCTTAATATCAAACAAAATAGACTTCCAACTGAGGTTAATCAAAAAAGATGGAGAAGGGCATTACATACTTGTTAAAGGAAATACTTATCAAGAGGACATCTCAATATTGAACATCTATGCCCCAAATACAAAGGCACCTACATTGTAAAAGAAACTCTTCTAAACTTAAATCACACATCGATCCCCACACATTAGTAGTGGAGACTTCAACCCCCCCATTCACAACATGAAAAGATCATCAAGACAGAAAACAAACAGAGAAATAATGAGTCTAATACAGCTCATGAGCAAAATGGACCTAACAGATATCTACAGAATGTTGCACCCGAACACAAAAGAATACACCTTCTTCTCAGCACCACATGGAACCTTCTGCAAAATCAACCATATAGTCAGACACAAAGATAGCCTCAACAGATATAAGAAAATTGAAATAACTCCTTGTATCTCATCAGACCACCATGGAATAAAGTAGGACTTCAACAACAACAAAAACAACAGAAAGCCTACACACACATGGAAATTGAACAACTCTTTACTGGATGACTACTGGGTCAGGTAAGAAATAAAGAAGGAAATCAAAGACTTATTAAAATCCAAAGAAAATGAAGGCACAACATACCCAAACTTATGGGACACAAGAAAGCTGTGCTAGGAGAAAAGTTCATAGCACTAAGTAACTTCAAAAAGAAAATTGTGACAGCTCATATTAGTGAATTAACAGCTAAACTGGATGAATTGGAAAAAAAGAAGCAAATACTACCAAGTGGAGCAGAAGGCAGGAAATCATCAAACTTAGGGCCAAAATCAACAACTTAGAAACAAAAAGAACAATATAAAGAATCAGTGAAACCAAGAGTTGGTTCTTTGAGAAAATCAACAAAATAGATAAACCCCTAGCTAAATTAACTAAAAGGCAGAGGGGAAAAACCAAATCAACAAAATCAGAAATAAAAAGGGAGCAATTACAACAGACATTGAGGAGATCCAGAGAATATTTGGGTCCTACTTTAAAATCTATATTCCACCAAATTTGAAAACCTAAGCGAAATGGACAATTTTCTTGATAGATTCCACCTATCAAAGCTAAATCAAGATCAGGTTAACAGACTAAACAGTCCTATAACCTCTAAGGAAATAGAAACAGTCATTAAAAATCTCCCAACCAAAAAAAAACTCAGGACCAGATGGTTTCAGCACAGAATTCTACTAGACCTTCAAAGAAGAGCTAATACCAATACTCTTCAAACTCTTCAACAAAATACAATCAGAAGGAACACTGCAAAACTCATTCTATGAGGCCACAGTCACCCTGATTCCTAAACCACACAAAGACCCAACAAAGAAAGAGAACTTCAGACCAAACTCCTTCATGAACATAGATGCAAAAATACTTAATAAAGTACTGGCAGACCAAATCCAAGAACACATCAAAAGTATCATACACCATGATCAAGTAGGCTTCATCCCAGGAATGCAGGGTTGGTTCAACATACGAAAATCCATCAACGGTATTCACCATATAAACAAGATGAAAGAAAAAAAAACATGATAATCTCGCTAGATGCTGAAAAAGCATTTGACAAAATCCAACATCCCTTCATGCTAAAAGTTGTGTAGAGAACGGGCATACAAGGACCATACTTAGAAATAATAATGGCAATATACAGCAAGCCAGTAGTCAACATCAAATTAAATGGAGAGAAACTTGAAACATTTCCTCTAAATTCAGGAACAAGACAAGGATGTCCACTTTCGTCATATCTCTTCAACAAAGTACTTGAAGTTCTTGCTAGAGCAATAAGACAGCTTAAGGAGATAAAGGGATAAAAATTGGAAATGAAGAAGTCAAATTACCCCTATTTGCAGATTATATCATAAGCGATCCCAAAAATTCCACCAGAGAACACTTACCCCAATTTATAGAGCAAATAAATGGGCTGAGAAAGAAATCAGGGAAACAACTCCCTTCACAATAGCCACAAACAATATAAAATACCTGGGGGGTAACTCTAACCAAGCAAGTAAAGGAGCTGTACAACAAGAACTTCAAGCCATTGAAGAAAGATATTGAAGAGGCCATCAGAAGATGGAAAGAACTCCCATGCACATGGATAGGTAGGATCAACATAATAAAAATGGCCATCCTACCAAAAGCAATATACAGATTCAATGCAATTCCTATCAAAGTACCAACACAATTCTTTATAGACCTGGAAAAAGCTATTCTCAATTTCATATGGAACAACAAAAAAACAAGAATAGCTAAATCAATCCTGTACAATAAAAAAAAATCTGGAGGTATCACCATCCCAGATTTCAAGCTGTACTACAGAGCAATAGTAATAAAAACAGCATGGTACTGGTATAGAAACAGACCAGTGGATCAATGGAATCAAATTGAAGACCCAGAAATGAACCCACACACCTATGGTCACTTAATCTTTGACAAAGAAGCCAAAACCGCACAATGGAAAAAGGAGAGCATCTTCAACAAATGGTGCTAGTCCAACTGGATGATAACATGTAAAAGAATGAAATTAGACCCATATTTATCACCTTGTACAAAACTGAAGTCCAGGTGGATCGAAGATCTTAACATAATGCCGGACACACTAAATCTACTAGAAGAAAAAGTGGGAAAAACCCGTGAACTCATTGACACAGGTGACAACTTCCTGAACAGAACACTAACAGCTCAGGACCTAAGACCAACAATCAATAAATGAGACCTCATGAAACTAAAAAACTTGTGTAAGGCAAAAGACACTGTTGTTCAAACAAAACGGCTGCCTGCAGATTGGGAAAAAAATGTTCACCAACCCCACATCTGACAGAGGGCTAATATCCAAAATTTACAAAGAACTCAAGAAATTAAATGTCAAGAAACCAAATAATCCAATCAAAAAAAATGGGGAAAAGAGCTAAATAGAGAATTCACAAAGGAGGAATCCCTAATGGCTGAGAGACACCTGAAGAAATGCTCAGCATCCTTAACCATCAGAGAAATGCAACTCAAGACGACTCTAAAATTCCATCTCACACCTGACAGAATGGCTAAGATTAAAAGCTCATATGACAGCACATGCTGGCGAGAGTGTGGAGAAAGGGGAACCCTCTTCCTTTGCTGGTGGGAGTACACGCTTATGCAACCACTATGGAGGTCAGTCTGGAGATATCTTAGAAAATTTGGAATAGCTCTGCCTCGGGACCCAGCCATACCACTTCTGGGTATACATCCAAATGATTCCTCACTGAATCACAAGGAAGTTTCCTCATCTAAGTTCATAGCAGCCTTATTTGTAATAGCTAGAAACTGGAAACAACCCAGATGTGCCTGTCCCTCAACAGAAGAAAGGATTAAAAAGCTGTGGTACATCTACACAATGGAATACTACTCAGCTATCAGAAACAATGAAATTATGAAATTTACAGCCAAATGGATGGAACTAGAGAAGGTCATCCTGAGTGAGCTAACCCAGACTCAGAAAGATGCACATGGCATCTATTCACTTATAGTCGGATTTTAACCATATAATACAGGATATCTGTATTACAACAATGCACCAAAGAGAACATGGACATAGACTTTTCTTTTCTTTTTCCTGTCAATGAGACACTTTTCCCTTGTGGTGCTGCCTTGTAGGCCCCCAGTGTATGAGGAGATTTTTGGCCCTCATATGACTGCTAAACTGGAGTGGGGGACTGTTATGTAGGGACACTCCACTCTAGAGGAGTGGGAAGGAAGGGTTGAGGGTAGAAGGTGGGAGGGCGGGACTGGGAGGGGTAGAAAGAGGACACTATGACAGAGATGTAACCTGAAGCAATTAATAAATAAATTTAAATTAGAAAAAGAAATGAAGGTCTTCCATACCCTGTCTTGGCAGAGCTAGGCTGTCAACTTTCCTGCTTTCAAGTATTGCCCTTTTCAGACTGCATTTTGTCAACAGTTGAAGCAAGGGATTTGTTTTGCCCAATAACAGGCTTGCCACTAATGCAGCCATTTCCAAGTGGAGATACTTTGATGCTCACCCTCCACTTAGAATAGAATAGGGGGTACTGTCAGGAGTTGACATGTCTTGATATCAAAATTTCTTAAGTTAAGAAACCTTCTTTGAATAATTAGATATATTGATCCTCAGGTCTCTGATGTGGTTGAAGACTGGATAGTTATAGTCTTACTGTTAAATTTTAAGTTGTTTAGGAATTAAAATGATGTTCTAGGTCTACGAAGATGTTTTTAAGTTGTTATGCAAGTTAGTATAGAAAATGAGTTAGGTATAGAACTTTAAACTCATGGAGATAGATAAATAATAGAATATTAATATCAGTTTCCAAATATATATGGAATGGACTTTGGAAATGTATGGTATGCCTTTTAATTTTCCTAACTGTGGCCTAATTATTAAAAAAAAAAAAGAATTATGAGTTCGGGGGGAAGGGGGGGGGGGGGGGGGGGGGGGGCCAGGAAGGATAGAGTGAGAGGAATGTGATGGAGATGCAACTTGAAATAATAAATAAGCATTAAAAAACAAGAATGAATGAATAAATAAAAACAGACATGTTGGTCAATGGAATCAAATTGAAGACCCAAACATAAGACCACACATCTATCGACCAGACACTCAGGGAAACAGACCTAACAGCTGTGGAGCAGAGACCTGGAGTGCAGGCCAGCAGTGTGGGACAGAGATCGGGGGACCAAGTCAGAGGCCAGTGGCAAGGAGCAAAGGCCCCCCCCCGGGGGGGTTGGCAGCAGAAAGCAGAGGTCAGCACTGCAGGGCACAGCTCAGGGGCCCAAAGCGGAGGCCAGCAGTATGGGGCACAAGCCCAGGGAACAAAGCAAAGACCAGTGGCATGGGCCAGAGGTCAGGGGTCCGGAGCAGAGGCCAGCGGTGCGGGGCACAGGCCTGGCGTGGTGAAGGCCAGAGGCCCAGGCCCTGAAGTGGAGACCAGAGTGGAGGCCATTGAGGAGCCTGCTGCAGAAGCAAACACAAGCCATGCAAATACTCAAGGAGCAGCTCCAAACCTCAGAAAGGGGTGCTCACCAGCCTCGGGAACACCCAGCTTCCATGCTAGCATTACATACAGGAGAACTGTGGGTTCACCAAGATTTATCTCCAGCGGATTGGCTGTCTGGGAGACACAAGCATATATCTGCTTACCCAGAGAAGTGTTGAACATAAAGGTCTTTCTACCGGATATACAATCACTTGGAAGAACATTGTGCCCAGACAGGGCAGAGGGCTGCACTTCCTGCACAGTACAGTGTTCCACAGGTCTGATCACTGCAGAGCTTTGGGAGGCAGCCCCAACTGCCAGATAGAGGTACCTCCTGGCTACCTGAATGCCCAATATTCACACAGTCACTGCAGCACCCTAAAAAGGACCAGCAGTGCCACTGAAACGGTACAGAAGACATCAGGAACAAGCAGCTTAGGGCAACCAGATGGCTAAAGGTCAGCAAAAGAACAAAACTGACAAAAATCAGGGAAATAGGACTCCAGTGAAATACAGTAAGGGTAACACAGCAAGTGCTGAACATCCCACCACAACTGAAACACATGAAAATGATGACAAATCTATACTAAGGAAAATAATGGAATTCTTTCAAGAAAAAATTAAATCACTGAAAGAATACAAAGAATCATCAATTTTACAAATTAAAGCAATGGAGAATACCATTAGAGACCTCCAAGCCAACACAGCCCAACATGAATGGGAAAGATACAAGACAAGGAAAGATTTGAAAGAGTTGAAAGATTTGCAGACAAAGACAAACAAATTGGAACAGGAAAGGTATAAAATGAATACAATTGTTCAAAACTTGAAATTGCAAGTGGAAGCAATAAAGAAAACACAAAGAGAGACAGTCCTGGAAGTGGAAAATCAAGGGAAGAAGACAGGAACTACAGACATGAGTACCAAACAGATTAGACCAGAAAAGAAACTCCTCTCACCACATAATAACTGAAACTCCAAATGTACAGAACAAAGAAATAATATTAAAAGCTGTAAGAGAAAAGGGTCAAGTGATGTTTAATGGCAGACCCATCAGAATTACACCTGACTTCTCCTCAGAAACTTTAAAAACCAGAAGGAAGGACCTGAGCAGACATCCTAAAAGTCCTAAGAGAACATAGGTGCCCAGCCAGACTATTACCCAGCAAAACTTTCTATCAACATAGATGCAGAAAACAAGATATTTCATGACAAAACCAAATTTAAACAGTATCTACCCACAAATCCAGCCCTAAAGAAGATCCTAGAAGGAAAATTTTAACCCTGAGACAATAACTACACCCCAAAAAAACAGAGGAAGAAAAAAACACGACTGCAGCTAAACCAAAAGAAACACACAACCACCACCTACATCAAAATAACAGGAAGTAACAACCTTTGGTCATTAATATTCATTAACATCAATGGACTCAACTCCCTAATAAAAAGACACAGGCTTACAGAATGGATCCATAAACAGGGTTCATCATTTTGCTGCTTACAAGAAATGCATCTCACTAACAAAGATAGACACTATCTCAAAGTAAAGGGCTGGGAAAGGTTTTCCAACCAAATGGACCCAGGAAGCAAGCTGGAGTAGCTATCTTAATATCAAATAAAGCAGACTTTCAACTGAAGTTAATAAAAAAAGATAGGGAAGGACACTACATACTCATTAAAGGAAATATTCATCAAAATGACATCTCAATACTGAATATTTATGCCCCAAATACAAGGGCACACACATTTGTAAAAGAAACAGTTCTAAAGCTTAAACCACACATTGTTCTCCACACATTAGTAGTGGGAGACTTCAACACCCCAGTCACAAAAATGGACAGGTCATCAAGGCAGAAACCAAACAGAAATACTGAGTCTGTCAGAGGTAATGAACCAAATGGACATAACAGATATCAAAGAATGTTTCACCCAAACTCAAAAGAATACACCTCCTTTATAGAATTGCATGGAACCTTCTCCAAAATCGACCATCTAGTCAGAAACAAAGCAAGCCTCAACAGATACAAGACAACTGAAATAACCCCTTGTATCTTATCAGACCACCATGGAATAAAGCTGGACTTCAACAACAACAGAAATAACAGAAAGCCTGCACATTCATGGAAACTGAACAACTCTGTACTGAAAGACTACTGGGTCAGTGAAAAAATAAAGATAAATCAATAACTTCTTTAAAAAACCAACAAAAATGAAGGCACAACATACTCAAACCTATGGGGTACAATGAAAGCAGTGCTACGAGGAAAGTTTATAGCACTAAATGCCTTCAAAAAGAAAAATGTGGCAGTTCTTATTAGCAAATTAACAGAAGAACTGGAAGAACTTGAAAAAAAAGAAGCAAACACACCCAAGAGGAGCAGAAGGCAGGAAATCATCAATGTTAGGGGTGAAATTAACAACTTAGAAACCAAAAGAACAGTACAAAGAATCAATGAAACCAAGAGTTGGTTCTTTGAGAAAATCAACAAAATAAACAAACCTTTAGGCAAATTAACTAAAAGGCAGAGGGAAAAACCCAAATCAACAAAATCAGAAATGAAAAGGGATAAATGACAACAGAAACAGGAAATCCAGAGAACCTTTAGATCCTACTTTAAAAATCTATACTTTCACAAAATTTGAAAACCTAAGCAAAATGGATAACTTTCTTGATAAATTCCACCAGATCAGATTAACAGATTAAACTGTACTATAACCCCCAAGGAAATAGAAACAGTCATTAAAAGTCTCCCAACCAAAAGAAAGCCCTGGGCCAGATGATTTCAGCACAGAATTCTACCAGACTTTCAAAGAAGAGTTAATACCAGTACTCTTCAAACTCATCCACAAAATGGAATCAGAAGAAACACTGTCAAACTCATTCTACGGGGTCACAGTTACCCTGATTCCTAAACCACACAAAGACCCAACAAAGAAAGAGAACTTCAGACCAATTTCCCTCATGAACATAGACACAAAAATACTTAATAAAATACTGGCAAACCGAATCCAAGAACACATGAAAAGTATCATACGACATGATCAAGTAGGCTTCATCCCAGAAGTGCAAGGGTGGTTCAGCATATGAAAATCCATCAACATAATTCACCATATAAATTAGTTGAACAAAAACAAACAAACAAAAAAACCCACATGATCATCTCATTAGATGCTGAAAAAACATTTGACAAAATCCAACAGCCCTTCATGCTAAAAGTCCTGGAGAGAACAGGCATACAAGGATCATACTTAGAAATAATAAAGGCGAAATACAGCAAGCCAGTAGCCAACATCAAATTAAATGTAGAGAAACTTGGAGTATTTCTCCTAAAATCAGGGATAAGACAAGGATGTCCACTTTTGCCATATCTCTTCAACATAATACTTGAAGTCCTTGCTAGAGCAATAAGACAGCTAAAGGAGATCAAGTGGATCCAAATCGGAAAATAAGAATTCAAATTATCCCTATTTGCAGATGATATGACAATATACATAAGAGACCCCAAAAATTCCACCAGAGAACTCCTACAACTGATAAACACCTTCAGCAAGGTGGCTAGATACAAAATTAATTCAAAAAACTCAGAAGCCCTTCTTTATACAAAAGATAAATGGGCTGAGAAATAAATTAGGGAAACAACACCCTTCACAATGGCCACAAACAACACAAAATACCTGGGTGTAACTCTAACCAAGCAAGTGAAAGACCTGTATGACAAGAACTTCAAGTCTTTGAAGAAAGAAATTGAAGAGAACATCAGAAGATGGAAAGATATCCCATGCTCACAGATAGCTAGAATCAATATAACAAAAATGGCCACCCTACCAAAAGCTATATACAGATTCAATGCAATTCTGATAAAAATACCAACACAATTCTTTACAGACCTAGAAAAAACAACTCTCAACTTCATATGGAATAATAAAAAACCCATTATAGCTAAATCAATCTTGTACAATAAAAGAACATCTGGAGGTATCACCATCCCAGATTTCAAGCTCTGTATATATTGTATAGTATACTATACTACAGAACAATAGTAATAATAACAGCATAGTACTGGTACAGATACAGACTAGCGGATCAATGAAATCGAATTGAAGACTCAGAAATGAACCCACACACCTATGGTCACTTAATTTTTGACAAAGGAACCAAAACTGTACAATGGAAAAATGACAGCATCTTCAACAAATGGTGCTGGTCCAACTGGATGTCAACATGTAAATGGGTGAAATTAGACCCATACTTATCACCTTGCACAAAATTTAAGTCCAAGTGAATCAAAAACCTTTACATAAACCCCGACACACTAAATCCAATAGAAGAGAAATTGGGGAAAAGCCTCAAACTCATTGGCACAGGTGACAACTCCCTGAACATAACACCAATACCTCAGGCTCTAAGACCAACAATCAATAAATGGGACCTCATGAAACTGAAAATCTTCTGTATAGCCAAGGACACTGTCACTAGAACAAAACATCAACCTATAGATTGGGAAAAGATCTTTATCAACCCTACTTCCGATAGAGGGCTACTATACAAAATTTATTAAAAACTCAAGAAATTAAACACCAAGAAACCAAATAATCCAATCAAAAATTGGGAAACAGAGCTAAACCGAGAATTCACTCTAACGACAGTGAGACATTTGAAGAAATGCTCAACATTCTTAATTATCAGAAATTTGTAACTCAAGACAACTCTGAGATTCCATCTCACACTTGTCAGAATGGCCAAGATCAAAAACTCAAATGAGAGCAAATGCTGGTGAGGTTGTGGAGAAAGGGGAACACCCCTCCATTGCTGGTGAGAGTGAAAACTTGTACAACCACTATGGAAATCAGTCTGGTGATATCTTAGAAAACTTTGAATAGCCCTACCTCAAGACCCAGCCATAACACTTCTGGGTATACATCCAAATGATTCCTCACCAAACCACAACGACATATCCTCATCTATGTTCATAGAAGCTTTACTTGTAAGAGCTAGAAACTGGAAACAACCCAGATGTCCCTCATCTGACTAATGAATAAAAAAACTGTGGTACATTTACACAATGGAATACTACTCAGCTATCAGAAACAAGGAAATTATGCAATTCGCAGCCAAATGGATGGAACTAGAAAAGCTCATCCTGAGTGAGCTAACCCAGACTCAGAAGGATGTACATGGCATATACTCACTTATAATTGGATTTTAGCCATATAGTACAGGATAACTATCCTACAACCAACATACCAAAAAGATCAGTAACATAGACTTTGTTACCCATCAATGGGCCAATTTGCCCTAAGGGTGCTACTATATAGGCCCCCAGTGCAAGAGGATGTTCTTAGCCCTCATATGACTGTTGAACTGAGAGAGGCTGATATGTAGGAACACTCCACATCAGAGGCGTGGGATGGGTGGGAGAGGAAGGAGAGTGTGGGAGGATAGAATCAGGAGGAGTACAAAGAGGGCACTATGATGGAGATGTAACCTGATGTAATAAATAAACATTATAATAATAAAAAAATAAAGCTCAAGTCCAAGGTGATCAAAAACCTCAATATAAAACCAGATACACTGAACCTTATAAAAGAGAAAGTGGGGAATAACTTGAATATATCTGTGTAGGAGACAACTTTTGAGCAAACCACAGATAGCATAGGCAGTAAGATCAACAATTAATAAATGGGACCTCATGATTCTGAAAAGCTTCTGTAAGGTAAAGGACACCACCAAATAGACAAAGTAGCAGTCTATAGAGTGGGAAAAGTTGTTTACCAACTCTGCATCAGATAGAGGACTAATGTCCAAAATATAAAAATAATTCAAGAAACTAGATATCAAAAAACAAATAATCATTTTAAAGTGTGAAACAGATCTAAACAGAATTCTCAATAGAGAAATTTCAAATGGCTGAGAAATAGTTAAAGAAATGTTGAACATACTTAGACATCAGGCTGCCCAGTCACAAAACCTTTGATCTGCAATCTGTCCTACCTGCAAAATATGCTAGGGTAATGGTGGCACAGAACTTATTGGAGTAGCCAACCATGTCTGATTTGACTTAAAGCCCACTCAATCTGAGAGTGCTTGGGTATCAAGAACCAGAGACTAGATAGCCAAGAGACCTAGCATAAAAAACACTACTGATCTAAATCAAATCAATAAAATTGTATTCTGCTATATTTAAGATTAAATGCTCTATCCAGTCATCACCAGAGAGGTTTCCTCTAGCAGCAGATGGGAACAGAGACTGAGACCCATAGTCAGACATTATGCAGAGAGAGTGTGTCTAAATTGGAGGTCTCCATCAAACTCCTCCCCTCAGTGTTCAGGGAATCCTCCAGAAGAGGAGACAGAAGATTATAAGAGCCAGAGGGAATGGAGGTCACCAGAAGAACAAGGTCCTCTAAATCAACTGAGCAAGCCACATATGAGCTAACAGAGATGATAAAAGTGGTTCAGTTGAAAATTGTCTTTTCATAATTACACTGGTACAGCAATTAGTATGGATTTCACTAAGAATCCTGATATAATCATATTGCAGGCATGGGGGGAGACAAAAACAGCAGTTTTTCATAAATGGAGGATAAACGTGAGATCTATCTATATCAAGAGAAAACCGATAGATTTTTTCTTAATGAAATAGTAACATATCACACCAATTCTGAATGGGCAGAGTTTAAAAATAAGTTGAGAGAAATGAAGGGAAGAGATAAGGAAAGGCATATGGAGAACAAAAAGATTAAAAGTATCATGCTTTTCTACTCTTCTCAGAAACCTTTACACAGACTGTTGATTAATGAGCCACCAAGACTATTGTTCTACTTCCCATATGTACCTACAAGAGTAAAGTGTAGAACAACGTGTTTCACTATCTGGAAATGAGTACATTTTTAGAAATGGTGATCTGTTGTTGTAATTAATTTGAAGGCATGAGGGCAGATATGTCACTCACTGCAATAAAGTTCTTTGGGCATGCCATGTTTTTCTATTTAAAGATTTAAACAAATTATGTGATGCAATTAAGTCTTCAACTGTTATTAGCTAAAATAAATTCATGCACTAGACATCATGGTTTGAACATACAACTGAAACTACAACTTAGCTAACAAAGATATTTATTAGTAACTATGAACTGTTATATTAGGCCAGCAGAGCAGCCAGTGGCCCGGCGGGAAGTCTGTAGGCATGGCAAGCCTGACTTATTTTATTTGGAGGCCTGAAACTTGAGGTGGCCTTTCCCCAACTGAAACTAAAACTCTGTTAACAAATATATTTATTAATAACTATAAACTGTTATATTAGGCCAGTGGATCAGCCAGCAGCCTCCTGTCAGGAAGCTGGCAGGCCTGGCTTGCCTTAGCTGGCAGCCTGACCTGTCCTGGGTATAAGGCCTGGGACCAAAGACTGCTCTTTTTCCAATAACTAAATACACAAAGACCTTTCAATGTTTCAACGATTAAGCCTTAGCTGACTCTCAATTAGCTAATCTAAATTAATCCAACCAACTATTCTCAATCTACCATGTGACTTGCTTCAGGGCTCACAGAGATCACACCCAGATGTACTGCTGCTCCCGAGTCATGGCAGGAAGAGAGAGCTTCCTATCTTCCCAAGGTTCCTTAGTTAGACCCAGGATGTTCTGCTTCCCTATTATCTCACTGCCCAGCTAAATGGCCATCAGTGACTTTTATTGTCCAACTAGAGAGTGCCTCAGAAAGGGCAGTACAAGACCTTCCTCCAATACAACAGTGGTCCTAAAAACAGGAGGAAAACATAAGGTTTTTAATCAGAGTAATTATAATTATTTAGTCTTAAAAGAGCAAAGGACTTGTATCTTGTTCAATTCTATTAATTCTTGTGAAAAAAAATTAATCCAAGGTGAAACTTGAATTCAGTCATCAATGTAATGTCATTTGGAAGAAACAGCTGACAAAGTGTTTAAAAAAAAAAAGAGGTGTGGACTGTAGGGATGGCTCAGCAGATAAGATCACTTGCTTTCTTCAGAGGAACTAGATTCAATTCTAAGCACACACATTGTGTGGCTCACAACCATCTGTAGCTCCCACTACAGGAAATCTGATACTGTCTTCAGGCCCCTAAGAATACCTGTGTTCACATGCTACACATGCATACACACAGGTACACACACCTACGACACAGACAGACACACACAGAGATAGATGATAGATAGATAGATAGATAGATAGATAGATAGATAGATAGATAGATAGATAGATAGAGAACTACATAAATTGAACCAGGAATAATCCAAAGTAAGAAGCAAATACTGGTTTTGGTTCCAAAACCATAAATAGAGGAGGCATCAGCCAAGACACTATGTTTCTTTTTTCTTGGACTCAAAAGAAAAAAAAAAAACTGATATCTTTGGAACCTTCTGGGGAGACACATCTCTTTATGTCACCTGTTAGCAAAAAATAGAAGCTGTTGGTTTCTTGTGGGATGTGTTAATGTATCAGGACTAAGTTAGACATTCAGATACAGGGGCAGCGTGGCCTTGTCCTTTCTGCTATTAACTGATCAGTCATTTAGCCTGGAAACTTGACATCTTTTTTTTTTTTTTTTTTTTTTTTTTTGGACATTATTGGATAAAGGTAAGGAATTACTGAAATTTTCTCAACTTTGTGTCTATAGGACATTTTCCTCTCAGCCTGTGTGTATGTGAGTGTGTGTGTGTGTGTGTGTGTGTGAGAGAGAGAGAGAGAGAGACAGAGAGAGAGAGAGAGAAAGAGAGAGAGAGAGAGAGAGAGAGAGCGAGAGAGAGAGTCTCTATGTGTGTGTGTATTCCAATGGGAATTTATGACAAAGAGCTTTCTAGACTCTGCTAAAAGGGTCATGAGAGAATGGAACAGGAAAGCTTTTCCTTATGAAGAAGAGATTCTGGTGTGAATAAATGGGAATAAAATGACAAAAAGAATCAAAGGAATGTTTGAGTTTTGGGGGAAAATGTCTCAAGTAGGAGTCCTGTGAAAGTCATATCTGACTTAGATAAGATGTCTAATACTAACATTAAGTGAGAAACAGAACAAAGCATTACTGAAATCCCAAATTCTTATACTTTTTTCAATTTAGGAAGGAAGGAAGGAAGGTAGGAAGGTAGGAAGGAAGGAAGGTAGGAAGGAAGGAAGACAAGATTGTATAAGTTCTTGTTGCATTAAGGTCTTCAGTACCATGAATAACTCAATAGGTCCTGAGTACAATCTAAACTATCTGTGATACAGACTAGGTCTTGAATTGATTCATTTTCCCCTGCTAGTTAAAGAATTTCAAGGGAGGAAAATTTTTGAGCACTACAGGGAGTAATGAAGAAATCCCAAACACTGCAAACAGGAACTTACAGAGTTTGCAATTCAAGAAAGACACATATTGGGGATGAGGAAAAGCACACATGCAGTGGACACACAGAGCAAAAGACCAGGAAGCAGACCAGGAGAGCCAAAAAGTCAAGTCTCAGGGTCCACTGGCAGGAGAAAGAAGTCTAAAACACTTTGTGTTAAGTCTCCAAGCTTTTTTCTCATATCAAGAAGGTGAGGAAGAAGCCAGCCATCTTGGAACTTCACTCCTTGTATTGCATAGCCATGTCCTCTCTCCTTATCTGTCTGTCTACCAGATGATGTCTCAATCCAATATTACTATTGTAATAGCATTCTCTCACCTATATTGACATACAAAAAACACATGCGCATGCATACTTCTTACTGTCTTGTAAATTCACAAAACAAATGTCTCGTTAAAGTATTTTTAATTCTAGTACAGCCATCATGTTAGTCACTAAAAGTAGGATAAACATACTACAGTTACAAAAATATGATCTTAACACTATTTGTGCTCCATCTATGTAAGTATAGCCCCAGGCATCTACCTTAGAGATTCATTCTTGCTTTATGTCTTAAGAAATAACAGGGGAAAAAAAGTTTTACATTTTCAAAAACTATTTCACTTACTCATTAAAGGAGTTGGCCTGGCCAATGAATTGGTTCCAAAAATAAAATCTTTTTGGTAAAAGTAGTCTTCAATATCTGCTTTGTAATTTTTCTCATTCATTTGGATCACAAATTAATGTTTATTATAGATTTGGAATTCTGCTTATGAGAAGAAGCGTGTTCTCATCCAGTGTCCCAGGACCTTTGCTGAGGAGCACTGAATTTGTAGGACTATAGGGAATACTTAGGCACCAGAATGTAGTAATGTAAGAAGCAGCTGTTCCGCTGAGTCAGCCCTCTAGAAAACAAGTGTTCTGCTGGTTGCCTTGCTCAGTCACTCTGTTCTCACAAACTCTCTATACATAAGATGTTAGCACTCACATTGGAAACTGTCATTTATTCTCTCCACTGCTTTTCATTGCCCACATTAATGTACTAAGGCTTACTCCACAAAACATGAGGAACTTTGAGCTGTTTTGGGCTGCACAAAGTTTTTCCTTAGATCCTATCTCTACTCCCACAATCATACAATTAGCATTCTTTATGTAATAGTCCAAATCAGGATACACCAAAATCAATGTGATCAATTAATATGAGTCATTATGTTAAAAATCAACAGTGGAATAATAGGTCAGTCTAACACAGAGTGCTCCTTGGTGTCCCCAAATAAGCATATTCTGCCACCTACCATTCTCTTCATCACAGTGAAATCAACCACAGCATGAATGTAAACCATACATGCTTCCTCCCAATCTATGCCTTTATTGACATCTATAACAGACTATAATTCCTTAAGAAAACAAAACTCAGTATATTATACAAAATATCCCAAAATATTATATATCTAATTTCATTAATTTTTTATTGTTGTGTTACAAATTGCTCTAAAATTCTATCATCTTACAACTGTGGACCAAGAATACAGGCCTGGCTTGGCCCCATGTCCTTAGTTCAAGATCACCTAGGCCAGAGTCTACTTCCAAGCTCATTCCTGTGATAGCCACCCAGATTTTCATTTGATATTGGTCAAAGACATCAGAGTTTTTTGTCTTGTGGACTCTTCTATACAGGAGCTTACAGTATTGTTTTTAAAGCTTTCTAGAACAAATAAATGAAAAGGAGAAGTGACTGAGACTGTAACCTAATGTCAGAAATGATATTCCATCATTTTCCATTTTATTTACACAGTGAGCCACTATAGTCTTCATTGTATGGGTGGGGATTATCCAACCAGTGCAGTAAGAGGTATGGATTGATAATTTACCATACTATAAATTAGATAGAACACGCAACATGGAACTCCCTCTTCCCACTCATTAAATTATTTGGCATGCTAACCTAAAAAAAAATCCATCTGAAGACTAGAAAGCTGGATTTATTAAATAATTAAACATCTAAAATAATAGCTTGTCTTGAATCTATTGTTTTAATGGTCTCATGTGTGTAGCTGTGTAGCTTCTCTTAAAAAATGGACTACTTAATTCTGGAAAAATGTCAGTTTTTTTTTTTTTTTAAGAATACCAGCAAGGTACTAGGTCAGTAATTACATTTCCTCTTACAAATTACATTTATTTGTTTTTACCAAACCCAAACCCAATAGTAACTATCTAGAAAATAAGTAAAATCTAGGAAACCAAAATTAAAATGTATTCACTACTTAAAAGTAACTACTGCCAACTGGTTAGCCATTTTTTTCAAAATTAGTTTATATTCATAGTCTAAATGTATTATTTCACATTTAGTTATAGAAAGTTAAAACATTCTCCAGAGGAGAACAATATTAGAAAAGCTATTTTATAAATCCAATGTAGACATTGTATATTTACACATACACACAGGACCAGAAAGAAAGCACTTTAAACCACCATTTGAGAAATAGTGTAATGTGGGCCCGTGATGGTATTTTATTCCTTGTCAAAATTCTGCAACTGCTATAATAGTTCAACAGAATCTTAATCCCATAAGAGAAGAAAATGCTATATTTTCTCTGTCTAGCTGATTTAAATAATTATGACAGGAGTTATGAGCTTTAAAATAAAGATATAAAAATCAACAAGTCTTTTTTCACTTTAGTCTCTTAATATATTTGTTTATAATTTCAGCTAATTTCTATCAAGTGCACACATAAAATTTGAGCATGCCTTCAACAACTAAAAGTTACCAAGAAAAGCTACTTACCTGCTCACCTACAAAAAAAAAAAAAAAAAAAAAAAAAAAAATCCAACTTCTCTAGACCACAACACCAAGAAGGAATGAGGAGATCCTATCTTTATAGCAACACATTTTGGTTTCTCTGGCTCCTTGAATTTCAACATCTTCTTCACAAATCCAATCAGAAACCTACAAAAAGAAAAAGAAAAGTAAAACCAACTCTTTAAAGGATTTTGAGGAAATGCTGTTTAATTGATTTTAGATATAGTTAAAATAATTGTGGCATCGACTAATATAAGACATATTCAAATAGCTAAGCAGGGGTGAAATCAGAAATGGGAAACTCAGATTAACAATTAAAACACAGAAGCTTTTTGTGTATTATATAAGAACCTGGAGCCATGTAGGCCTATTCATAGGCAGAGACAAGCATTCACTGATTTTCTGGGGTCAAATAATGATTACATTGCACAGCTAAGGGAACTTGCTAGGTTCAAGCATTTCCTGGACATGGGTGATTGAGAGCTGTACGCTCCCTATGCGGTATTGATGGACTCATGTAGTTTCAGTGTCCAGCAGCTCACCACAGGGCTACCGAGACATAGCTCCTTCAAAACATATTCAGAGCTGTGCTGCCGAATTTGATAGAGTAGGAACCAAAAAAAACTTGACCCCAAGTTTTCTCCTAGTCACACAAGATGTGGTCTATGTACCACTAAGTTAGAGAATTGTAACAAAAGCCTTCCTAAGACGAGTGACCCTCATCAGGTAAATGATATTTCGTTATGTAGAGATGACTCTCTTAAAAAGAAAAAGCTTTTTAAGGAATTTTAGGAAAATCGACTTATCTGTCTTTCGACTTTGCTTGATATTTCACAGTGCTAAGTAACAAATCAATAGATGATTAATTTTATATAGGTTTGGAGAAATAATAGCTCAACTTTCTTCTGTTGTTTCTTGAAACAAGTGTGAGTCATAGAATGTAAGACATTCTTATCCTAGCTGGATGGGCACTGCCTCTTACTATACTTCTTAAATAAAGTGCTTTGACAACGTCTAAGGCCCAGGTCTCCAAAGCATAGCTAAATCATTAGACACTGGCGAATCACAAAGGAAGCACACATCTGACATTGGAACTGCAATAAAAGAAAGTCTCAATCTGAATGGAGCCAGTGCCAATTAGGTTGATCCTCCACCGTCCTTCCCTCTCACAGGAGAGGATCAGGAAGGATGAGATCTCTATGAAGGAAGAAGTAACTTTGACAGAAGTAATAAATCTGTGAGGTTTTTGTGATCCCAAGTAAGTAATGTAGTAAGTTCAAATTATATCCTATTACAAATTATAATAGAATAAATTTTTCAGATGGACTGGGGGTAGTTGGGGATGTGATATTACTGGGAAGGAACAGGTGGGGGGAGGGATGGAAAGAGAGAGTGTGGGGAGAAACAGCAAGAATTTGGGAGCATCAAATATTATAAATCCACTAAACTATGAGGATTGTGTGCTATTTCAGTGAAAATAATTATTCTGGGACACTTAGAATAAAAACAGATGTTAGAGAGATGGCTCAGTGGTTAAAAGCACTTACCACTCTTGTAGAGGACCTGAATTCCATTTCCAGCACCCACACAGCAGGTTATAACCACTTGTAACTCCAGTTCTGGAGGATACATCACTAACTTTCAGACTCCACAGGTTTCTGCTGCCAAATGTCATAGATAAACCTGGTTAGCCCTTGTGTGGCTGATGAACTGAGGGGAGCTGATATGTGGGGTCCCCACACGGGAGGAATAGGATAAGTGGGAGAGAGGGTAGAGGTGGGAAAGTGGGACTGGGAGCAGAGGAGGAAGGGGATTGTGATTAAAATGTAACTTGAAATAAAAAAACTATTTAGGCACACACACATCCAAATAAAATAAAGGGATGAATAAATTCTTAAATCTAAAAAGAAAAGAAAAGAAAAGAAAAGAAAAAACCCAGTCACTTGAAACCACTATTGCCTTGATATCAAAACTACACAGAGGCTCAACATAAAAAAAAAAAAACTATCGACCAATACCCCTTGTGAACATAGATGCAAAAATTGTCAATAAAACACTTGCAGATCCCATTCAAGAACACATGAAAATGTTATCTACCATTATGAAGTTGGCTTCATCCCAGATATGCAAGGATGATTCAATATCCATAAATGGATAAACATAATCCACCAAATAAACAGGACAAAATACAAGAACCACATGATTATCTCATTATAACCAGAAATAGCCTTTGACAAAATCTATTTTCCGTTCATGATAAAAGTCCCAGAGAGACTAGAGATAAATAGGACCTATCTCAACATAAAAAAGTCAATTTACATCAAGCCCACAGTATATATCAACCTCAGCTTAGAGACCCTCAAACCATAGCTAACAAAATCAGGAAAAAGACAAGGAAACTACTGTCTTCATACATGTTTAATACAGTACTTGACATCATAGCTACAACCAAAGAAGATGGAGGTAAATATGAAAAGTCAAAAGTCTCTGCATTGGCATTTGATATGATTATATACCTAAGAGACCCTAAAGACTCCACCAGGAAACTTCTACAGCTGAAAAATACCTTCAGAAAAGTAGTAGCATACAAAATTAACACTCAAGAATTTATAGCCTTCTTAAACACAAATCACAAACACACTAAAAAAGAAATCAGGAAATAATACCTTTCACAATAGCCTCAAAAATATATATTGGATTAACTCTACCTAAACACTCATTTGAAGTATTGAGGCAAAAACAAAACAAACAAAAAAGCAAACAAAACATCAAAGAAAAAAACCCCAGAAAACAAAAATACTAACCCCAATCTAAGCAACAAAACAAATGACACAACTTGGTCCTTTCAAAAACTGTTAACAATCACAGTTTCCTACCTTACTTTATGTGGAGCCAGACTGAATCCATCTTGAAAAAAGATTCCATTTAGTATTAAGTTTGACTCAGAGCTGACCTCCAGTTCCAGAACAACAACAAAATGTACCCGACCTTGTATTCCAGGGGTGTTCCCTCGTCATCACCAGACAGCTTACTCTTAGAAAGCACCCACAAAGTCTAAACAAACTTTCTGATGGTCAAGCTGACCCCAGCTGGTTAGTCAGTAACAACGAACCAATCAGAAATGGACATGACTAGCTACCTAAATGTCATCCAATCATATGGTAAAGAACCTGCTTCTTTGTCTGAGTCTCTATATAAACTTTGTACTTTTGGGTCTGGGAGCTCTCAACTCAAACTGCTGTGTCAGTGAACGTTGAGAGTCCAAGCTCTGAGCTTGCATAAACAACCCTCATGTATTTACATCAGAGTTGGGTCCTGGGTTGTCTTTGGGGTCTCGAGAACTGGGCAGAACATTTACACACATAAAACAGAGCCCAGAGTGGCAAAAAGGTGGGTTTTCCCCCATATTCTTTTTGAAATGGACTTAAATTACTCACCTATGGGCTGAAGCAAATATTCATCTTTGTCAAGATTAGTAAAATGACTTTAGGATTGTTTGAGATAATTCACTTTACAAAACTGGAAAAGAAAACATTATATCAGCCACTTCAAATGATATTACTAATGCTAGGTGTAATTAATTTTTATAAACATCAGTACATTAACTAAATTATCCTGGTGAAAGGAGAAGGGGATAGAAAAAGAAAGATAATTAAATGTTGTGAACATTTTCTCTGTCAAATATTAGGGAAAGAGATTGATGCAGAGGCTCCCATTTTTCCTGATGATACTGTCAAGATATAGAATTGCACTCCCAGTTTTATGAAGGGGACTGAGGCTTTTGGAGGCTAAATAATTTTTCCTAAAATACATAACTAGTGAATGTTGTCTTTGGAATTCCCATTCTGATTGTTTGAGTCTAAAGCCTTCACACAAATCACCACATCTCCCTGTTCCTCTCTTCTTCTCTATTACGTGTTCTTCCTCTTGTTGAAGTTATAAACATCTAGCTAATTAGAATAAAGGGAAATGGATGTAATTCTATTTCTGTGAAGTACAAGAGTTATAGATTCAATAGCCTAAAGAACAAAACTATTTGATCCTTTAGAGGTTAGCAAAAGAGAGCCACAATATTATCATTAAAATTATCAATTTTTAGCCGGGCGGTGGTGGCGCACGCCTTTAATCCCAGCACTTGGGAGGCAGAGGCAGGCGGATCTTTGTGAGTTTGAGACCAGCCTGGTCAACAAAGTGAGTCCAGGACAGCCAGGGCTACACAGAGAAACCTTGTCTTGAAAAACCAAAAAAAAAAAAAAATCAATTTTTCTTTAAATTGTCTATCAAACTGAATGTCTTCCAGAAAATAAAGATAATTAAATTTAAAAACTAATCATCTAAGTCTTATAGTTGTGTATAAGTGAAAACAGAGAGTATAACAAATTATGATGTTTTGGTATCCTCCAAATGATTCTAATGTTGCTTAGATTTGTTTCTCCTGGTCAAGAGACTATTAGACCTGACATAACTTGATAGAGCAAGACAGAAAAGTATCGCATTTCAATACATATTTGAGCTTTCAAATCAACAGGCTGCATTATCTCCTAGAGAGTAAAAAAGATGGTAACACTTGGGCACAGCCTGTAGCGATAATCTTTGGCTTAGGTGATGGCTTGTTCCTGCAGCTGGAATGGGTGAAGTTTGTTTATAAGAAAATAGGCTATGAAAAGGAGGAAGGCCACAGCATGGCAATAATGTAAGGCAAGATGAAAGTTTGTTTTCAGAGGAGCTGAAGGGAGCTATGCAAACCTTGCTTGGACTAGAAAAAGAAGTTGAAATGCTGAATCTTGGGTATTCTTTCTTTCCATTAACAGAATACTTTCTCTAAATGAAGTCTTTCCAGATTGGAGATATAATCTATATTAACATACTGTAACTTTAGTGAAAGCTGAAATAGGGAACATTTACATGACTGCTTCTGGGATAAAATAAAATAAAAGTTAACATTTCTCTCAGTATACTAGGCTTCCCAGAGGGCAGGCTACAACTCATTATGTTACATTAATATGAAGACTCTTTCTGGTGTTCTATGGTTATGGAATTTATCACTGTTTTCTTGCTCTTAAAGTGAAGTTATGCACAAATACCAAACATTCTCATGTTATTATGTCATCATCCATTAATGGCACCATCGGAGAAAACAGGTCATGCCACTAGATGTCCAAGGGAATACAAGGCTGGATTAATGTAGCATACTGTCATTGTTTTTCTCTTTGCAGAAAACTGATTAGATTTCCTGAACTTCTAAAAGTATTTGTTTAAAATATTTTTTTAAAGATTTTATTTATTTGTTATGTATACAATGTTCTGTCTGCATGAACCCCTGCAGGCCAGAAAAGGGCACCAGATTTCATTATGGATGGTTGTGAGCCACCATGTGGTTTCTGGGAATTGAACTCAGGACCTCTGGAAGAGCAGCCAGTGCTCTTAACCTCTGAGCTATCTCTCCAGCCCCTGTTTAAAATATTTTAAATAGCTGGTAATCTCACCATTTGGGAGGCAGAGGCAGGCAGATCTCTGTGAGTTCGAAGCCAGCCTGGTCTACAAAGCAAGTCCAGGACAGTCAGGGCTATTGCACAGAGAAACCCTGTCTTGAAAAACAATATATATATATATATTAAATAACATGGTTAAATGCGCCTGGTTTTAGAATCCTTGTGAACCAATTAGATTTCAGATGGGAAGTGACTGGTGAGATGGCTCAGGTGGTGAAAGCATTTATGAATCTTAACTAGGGACCTGCTTCAGTTCCTATCACCCATAAGGCATCTCATATCACCTACAATTCTAATTCTACATGATCTTACATCCTCTTCTGTCCTCCATGGGTACCTGTACCCTTATGGTACATATAACTCATGCGTGCACACCCACACACATATACAAAAAGTCAATCATCCAGCCAACATATACTTTTTAAAAATCCACGTTACCAGATTTGAATCTTATCTTTTATCTGTTTCACTACTGCTTTCTCGTAAGGGTTCTACCTGACTTGTGTGATTGTCTCTACCCATGTATTGTCAGAGACATGAGGATCTCATTTTCCTATGTCTCTTATTGGACGACATTATTTCCATCAGGATAGCCCTTCTTCATCATTTAAGCTTATTATCTTCCCAAAGCCTCATCTCTAAATGCATTACATTTTGGACTACAACTTTAACATATGGATAGTAGGGGAAATTCCATCAACAAAAAACCTTTATGTTGTAAAGAGAAAGATCTGAGAGGGTAAGATGAGTTTAAGAGCTAGAAATAAAATTAGAGAATGAAAATGCTTCTTTGATTTAGACAAAAATTCAACAGAAAACTGAATCTTTAAATAAGTTAGTATAATTTAGCATATATTTAATTGACAAATCATAATTGTATGTATTTATGCCATATTATGTGATGATTTGAAATAATATAGAAATATTAAAATAAATAATTAGATTGATTTGATATTCTGGTTATTTGCCAATGAAATATAGAAAGACTTAATGCAGGGTGGTTTCCTCCAAATACTGAAGATCTGAGTCCTGGTTTTATTGGTCTGCTTCACACAACAGGTATCTTAATGACAAAGCTGTTCACCAACATTGCCTTTCTATAGTACTGGAAACTGAGTTACTTCTGTAATACTTCTGAATAAAGTGACTGCAGGTTTGATATGAGGGAACACTGCCTGGATAGTAATTGAGTTTGGGTTTTCAGCAGAGGTGGAAACTGTCCTGGTGACAGGTTTTCATCTTTGGTGAATACCTTCTTCCAACTTCTAGCACAATGTTTGTTGAGTACTAAAAAGACATTTAGTAGAGGCTTCCAGAGCGTTATTGTGGGGACTGGAGGGGGTGGTTATAGCAATTCTGTGTTGGGAGTAGAATAAGTTCTAATTTTCCAAAAATATATGGTCTATTTTTAATCACAATTTGTCACAGACAGCTATGACACTGCCTATTGAAGTTCATTTTGATTTTTCACTTCCTGAGCTCAGTAGACCTATCATCCTCTTGGAGACTCCATGCTTCCCATTAAGGATCAACTTGATGCTCTCTATATGTCTCTTCCTCCAGGAGGGCTGCCATACTTAACTTTTTGTTTCAACATACAGAGTTATGTTTAAAACAAGCCCCAATTCTCAGGAGAGATTTTTCTAAAGCAGGGTGTTGAAGTCTAATTAAACATTTAACTGCCCTATCATTTTCTGATGTGCCTAAATCACTCTTAAAAAGTGTGCAGGAAACAAATCAGGCTTGGAAATAACAATTAGGTTTTAGACATTAATAAAGACACGAGCATGCTAAAATACCAATCGCCACGAGGGAACTGAAATCACTTGCAAAATAATGAGTTTGAATCTTCTCGTCTAAGTGTTGCTCTGTACCGTCAATCCTTTCTGGGTGGTTTTCTCTATGTTGAGCAGAGAGATATAAATCTAAAGGAGGTTATTTGGAATTAACCACTGCAGACATCTGCCAAAGGCCTACTGTGTGCTGAAATATTAGAAAAATGGCACAATTTATTCATTCCTCAAAATTCCAAAACAGAAAATTTTATATATTAAATCATCTTCAAACCTGTAGAGACAGCTGTGTTGTAAAATTCTGAATCATTTGATTTTATAAAAGAAAGCATATTCTGATATTCTGTAGTCAAAAGAAATCTAGTACAGATTTGGGAGGCAAATAAAAACTCTATCATCTATCTATCTATCTATCTATTAATCAATCAATCTATCTATCATATAATCTATATCTATTCTCTCTTTCTCTGTGTGTGTGTTTGTGTGTGTGTGTGTGTGTGTGTGTGTGTGTGTGTTGTGTATATATTTCGGTTGCTGTGTACAAGTGAATACATGCTTGTGGAGACCAGAGCTCAACCTTAGGCATTTTTTCTCTATCTCTCTATGTCTTATCACAGTGAGAATTCAACACAAGGCTCCCAGCTTATGTAGCAGGCACTTTGCTGACTGAACCATTATCCCAGCCTAGGAAATAATATTTTTAGTTAATCATTTGAATCATCATACAGAGTGTTGTTTTCCTTTAATCTCATCAGAAGTGGCTTCACATTGGGTTTTAATTGCAAATAATCCTGACAGATATTTGTAATCAGACAAAACAACACATAAGACTGATTTTTTTTTATAGATTTTATTTTGGATTTGTACTTATGAATTGCAAATTGCAAATGTTTATTGATTAAATTCATTAAAAAGAGATGAACACCATGGTCAAACTCTCATAGTTAGAATAGAACAGGTTAGATTGGTTACTATGGTTATCTATTTTAAAAGACCATAGTCTAATACAGAAACAGAATAAGGTGCATGGAAAAGGACCTCAGAGAAGGAACAGCAAAAGAAAAAAAAAACTGTCAGATGAGGGGAACAATGTGATATAAGGGTACAAAGTTGTGAGTTGAGTGCAGAAAGACTGATGTAGTGGAGGCTTCTCCAAAGTAGGCAAAGTGACAGTGAATATGGTTGTCATAATAGTGGGTGAGACCTCATGGGCTCACATGGACAACATTAGACCATGTGGGTTCTGGACAGACTGTAGGAATGAAGCTGTGGAAATGACACTATGTTCTCATTCTACTCATGTTATCTTCAATTTCATATATACACACATGAAACATATATATGCATTTGTTTATTTATTCACTTTACATCCTTCCCTCCCCTTTTCCCAGTTCCACAGTCTCACTCTTTTCCCCCTGCCCCCTCCCCTTCTCAGAAAAGGGGAGCCCTCCATACCATCCCACCCCAGTACATCAAGTCACATCAGGACTGAGCACATCCTCTTCCAATGAGACCACTTCCTAGGGGACTCACATGACAACCAAGCTGCCCTTTGGTTACATATGTGTAGGGGGTCCTAGGTACAGTTCATACATGCTCTTTGGTTGGTGCTTTAGTCTCTGTGAGCCCCCATGGGCCTAGGTTTCTTGACTCTGTTGGTTCCTGTCCTCTCCAGGTCATTTTATCCTTCCCCCAACTCTTCCACAAGGCACTCCATGCTCCTCCTAATGTTTGAAAGTGAGTCTCACAACTGTTTTCATCCTCTGCTGTGTGGTGCCTGTCAGAGGACAGTTATGCTGTGATCCTGTCTACAACCACAGCAGAGTATCACTACTAGTGACAGGGGTTGGCTCTCTCGCATGGGGTAGGAAGCTGTAGACCTGTGACAGAGTAGGTCCTTGGGAGGATATGGGGGTAATTCTAGGTAAGACTCCTAGCAGCAAGGGACGTAGAAACTAAGGAGACCACCTTCTAGCCAGGTAGGACTTCTAGTGGAGGGAGGGAATCACCAGCCTACCCACAAAATCACTGACCCAAAATTTACCCTTTATAGAAGATGTGCAGGGATAAAGATAGTAGAGATTGAGGAAATGTGTAACCAATGGCTGGACCAATGTGATCTTCAATTTTAATAAATCATTGCTATTCATTCCATGTAAGCAACATCTACCATATGCCAAGCCATAAAGGGTAAAGTTACAAAGAAGATGGGAGCACTTCTTCAAGTTGGATTCTAATATTTATTTAGTAGCTGTGTGATGTTAAGCACTTGTTTGACCAATGTATGATGCAATCAGTTCATTAAAAAATAAGAATGAATCTACTTCATGGATATTAAATGGTGAAAATTAAAAGATACAGTAACTGTGACAATAAAATGAACCTAGCAAATTCCAAGTCATTCAAATATTAGTCACTGGAATTTTGGGAATTTAATTTTTTGAGACCACTGTCTTCTCCAAGTGAAATAAAAATCTCCATATTCTATGAGATTTTACAGCTACACGTCAGACCACAGGGCACCAAATCCTGGTCAGATAACCACCATCCATACAGAAGTCCTGGTGAGTTTGCTCTATTTTTGGCTCCAATCCTAAATTGTACTATCCTCAGTGAGTCATTTAATAGCATCTGCTTCCCTCTCTGTGAGTTAACTTTTGCTCTTTAACTCCTGGGTACTGCAGGAGGCTTTGGTGATAAATGAAGGTGAAATAATTGCTCTAGTTAATGGGCTACTCCAAATGTACAGAATTCACTTTAACTCACTGATTGAAAGCTAGAAAAGAAGGAAGTTAAATGTTCCTTTGCATGTGGCCACTGCACAGGTGACTCTGTGTGGACCACCAGTGTGTACAGATGGATTCTAAATAAATATGGCTTTTCTGTCTTGCATTGATTTTATTCATTCAAGAGGACTGTACTAAGAATACCTCGTGTCTTTTCCTAAAATTGAGAAGGAAGCTTCCTAAAGGAACTACTGAATTTTCATTCCTTTTACAGCAGATAGATAGTCTAAAGCAGTGCTTAAGACCTTCCTAATGCTGTGACCCTTTAATACAATACAGTTCCTCATGTTGTGGTGACCCCAACCATTGATACCTCACAACTGGAATTTTACTACTGTTATGAATTGGATACTTGAAATATGATGAAATCAAAGAGTCAAGAACAAGCAATACTTGCTATAGCTTGAATGGACCTCATAGGTTGAAGAATCTGAGCATTGGTCTTCAGCAGGAAGCAGATCTTCAGGTTGGGTTTAACTGGAGAAAGTGAGTAATAATCAGTAAATACCAGGCTTTGAGATCTGATAGCCTGATCCCCTTCCTAACTTCTCCCTGATTCCAGCCTGTAGATGATTAGTTCCCTGGTGCTCCAACCATCATCCCACCCTGACATGACGGACTCTTAAACTGTCAGCCAAAACTAACCCTTCTTCCATTAAATTGGTCCTTTTCAATATTTGTTTTACAGCAATGAGAAAAATAAGTAATACAATATTCAGTCAGTCCCTTCACTGGACATTTGGTAGCATGTGAATTTCAAAATGCAAATTCAAGTGTTTAAATAGATATTTGGTGACTACAGAGATGCCACACTTAAAGTTAAATTTTCTATCTCAAATACAAAACTAGGAGTGAAAACTTCGCATTATATGGCAAGATGCTATATCCTATATGGAATATAATTTCTAAAATTTTAGAGCAGTCATAATGGAAAAGAAAATCCTTTTCCTTTGTTTGGAATAAAAATCTAAGGTCAGTATTTGAAACTTGATGAAGTAATCTCTCGCCTCATCCCCAAGTACAGATAGACTCAGTCTGAATTTTTTCACTTCTAATCATTGTATATTCTTATTGAATCACTTATAGTCTTTTAATCCTATCGTGATCTCCTTTTTGATATGGATTACCTTGTTTCTTTTTTCTGCACTCTCTCGTTTCCTGGTTGACTGATACTTCCAGCCTCAAATTATTTGTCACTCTCCTGGAACAATTCATCTGACATCCTACATCTAACCAAGCATCCTCTTGTGCTCATTCAGTACTTGCTTGCCTGTGTGCCAAGTCTTCTGTATTTGTCTGTTTTACTTGGTAATAAGAAAACTGAAGACATGAGCTTTAAACTATTTATAGTTGATTCTAAGGTCCAGAAACCATGTGATCCCTGGACCAGGCACTTAGAAAGTATGTGTAGAATGGTGGCCAAATGAAAGAAGAGGCTACTTACATTAAATATATCAATGGATTCTTGATCTTTTCAGCAGTTCACTACAATACTGCCTAGGTCACCACCACCACAGAAACATTTTGCAGAAACCCTGGAATAAATTTTCAGAGATTTAAAGTCATCCTGAGAATTGTCAGCTCCTGGACACATGAGGTTTCTAACATCAACTAGGGTTATAAGTTCAGTGGCAAAATGATGTGTTTGACAGGCTGCACATCAGTTGCTTTGTTGATGATTGTGAACAGAATGGAAAATGGAAAACTGATTAAGCCTGAAAGTATTTTTTTCTAGCTGCAGAACATAGACATTAGATTGTAAGCAATTCAAATCAAAGGAAATTGTGAACTGTAAATATGCTAGTAAAAAATGGTCTTTATGTGAATCATCATTTAAAGAACCGACTGATGTTTCTCACAAATCAGAGCCTGGTTGCCCAGCAACCACTCTATATGAGAGAGTTGCATAATGTGATTACCTGTTTGATCATAATCTCAAGGGGAGGACTGCCAGGCTGAAGCCATAAGGCTTGCAGTTCAACTTAGATTAGCTCTAGACTGTGAATAAGCATCATTGTGTTCAGGCTGTCAAAAGACCACAGGATGGCTGTGAATACAGTGATGCTGTGGATGTCTATAAGACTTGGGGTTTCACTGTGTACATATACTAGCTTGCTTCTTCTGTCTCAGGCCTCTCTCATTACATTGACCCATATATAAATGAAATGGGCATTCCCAGGTTGGGCAAGCAGGAAGATCAGAAGAATATGCGTGCTTCTGTAAGGCTTGAGTCTCAAATAGATACTCACCTCTCATTTTTACCACCTACTCACATAAAAACAGAGCAGTGAACTGTAAGGCAGATATTTTATTAACATTTTAAAATTAACCCACATGAGAAAATAATACTTTTTTTTTAAATACACATACTTACTTAGCCTCTCTGCAGGGTTCTTCCTGAACCAGAATGTTGGGCTCTATGGTGAATGACTATTTTGGTGGAACACCCTAAAATATTTCATGTTAAATAATTGCTGACTGAAGAGGCTAAATGAACTGAAATAACTCAGAATCTCATAATTAAGGATATTCCACTCATAGTGACACATAACCATAATCCTAGACTTAGTGACAGAAGTGTGAGTATTTTTGTATGGTGTACACAGTGAATCTCAAAAGCACAAAACAAACAACAAAAAAAATGATGAAGGCATGATATTGTAACAAACCCCCAGACCTCAGTACATCTGATGCCTTGGAATCTAGCACAAAGACAATGCTACCTGTCAGATCAAGAGCAAAGACTTAATCCAGCTAAGCCCACAATTCTAGGAAAGTTTCTCAATGTTCTAGCCTTGCTTTTTGGCTTCTGGGTAACTGTTTTTGCTCACTGTTGTGTTTCAACCCTGGAAGTTCCTTTTGTGCTTAAAAAGCCCACCCAGAGAAAGGCTTGGGACTACACTTGGATCCCAACAGCCAGTGTAGTTGCTGGTTGTCTAATAAAGGCTCTCTACTGGCTTGAAAATTAACTAATTAATTAATATGCAAAAATATATCAACCTATATAATTAACAAACCAATAAATAAATGAAATCAAGTACATTGAGCATTACCATATGCAGCTGAGCATGGTGGTGTACACCTTTAATCCCAGCACTCAGAAGGCAGAGTCAGGGAGATCTCTGAGTTTGAAGCCAGCCTAGTCTACAGAATGAGTTCCAGAATGGCCAAGGCTACACAGAGAAACTCTGTTTCAAAAAGTTACCATATGCTCAATATTCTATTTATTTGAGTTCATACACTGATTAATTGTATACTTTTATGAGATAGGTACTAGATATGAACTCAAGTTTTTGCATAGGGCAACTAAAACATAAAAAAGTTTAAGCAACTCATTTTTAGCCCAAATATCTACAGCATGCCAAATGTTATATTCAAACCAGAATTACTGCAAAGACCATTGTCTTTCAGGATAAAAAAAAAATCAAAGAGCCAATAATTTGTTATAAATGCCTTTTCCCACTGGAAATTGTAGAATCACAAACCTAACAAAATATCAAACTGTCATTCACAAAGTTAGCTATAATTTCAAACAGTTAGTGTAAACAATTTGCACAGTCTTTAATACAGAATATTGTTATTTTCCAATATAAATTTTTAGTTATTTATTACTGTTGAGTGACAGAAATTTACATTAGAAAAACGATGCTATTGGTTAGCCACCTATCAGTATAATTTTAGTGAATAATGATCAGTTTTTAAATGTTTACTCTTATTCCATGTTATTTTTCACTAATTACAGAAAAGTAATTTCATTTCTGTTTAAACTCCAAGACATAGAACCTAAAAGAAAAAAAATCAGTATGGGTAAGAACACAGTGCAGCTGACAGTTTCAAAAACAGCTGGTGGAACTGTTAACTGAGTGCACTAAAGTGAGTGCATTCGGGGCCTTCAACAGACTTATGTTCCTTGAAGGATTCTGAGAAACACACATCAGAGAAATAATGAGATCATCAGGCAAGCATGGTCATTAAATAATGTTCTCTGAAACACCATTTAGTGGTGAAGAAAGTCGGAAATAACGCAAAACCCCAAATTAGGGGACAGCTATGTAGCTATTAAAGAATATCTAAAGAATTAATAATGACTTGGAAATCTCAGCATAACATGAAGGAAATTAGTACAATATAATGCTCAATGAAAGATTCTTTTATTCTATTTATATCTATCCCATCCTGAAAACATGAGTCTTCCAGAGACAGGTATACACACACACACACACACACACACACGAGAGAGAGAGAGAGAGAGAGAGAGAGAGAGAGAGAGAGAGAGAGAATTTATGAAATATATAAACTAGTAACAGTACATTGGTGCATGATTTTATAACAATTTATGTGCTTTGTTCTTAGCCTCTTCATTTATAGTTTTGGTGATAATTTATTTTTCTTAATAATGAAATATAAAGAAATAACTAAAGTATATGTTAGTCCCAATGATTCTCCTTGAACCTTATTTAGGTGACCAGAAAGCTAATATAGCAATGAGCTATGCTCAGCTGTTATTAGGTGACTCAGAATGACTAGTGACATTCAAATATCACTATGAGGATTTTAGTTTGAACAAAAAATTCTATCTTAACACAGCACTATGTAATTCACAAAGCCCTTTCCTCTTGATCCTGAGACAAATTTGAAGTAGATAAATCTTACCTCTCTGGCTTAAGCAAAGGCAGAAGCTTCAGTATTTGATGCACAAAGGAAAGTTCATATGATTCACCTCTCATAGATCCAGCAGGGTAGGTTACCTGCTAGGAACTCATGGTGAGCCAATGATGAAGACGCAGCCCAGGTCCAGGACCAAGCTTCTTTGAGCCTAAATCCAGCACACTCTCCATTCATCAGAATCATTATATGGTCATTGTGGGAGGGCACAGAAGGGAGAGGAAGCATTTTCATGTTCCTGAGCCTCTGCTTAAGAGAAATAAAGGAACACAGCCAGTGTGGAGCACACAGGCTTCAAGAAGGCTAGACCTGGAAGTGCTTCCATAGCTGTGCTTTCGCTGCGTGACCTCTTAATGAGGTTTTTCCATCGCCTAAGCCTTAGCCTTCTTGTCTGTAAAACAGGAAGGAAAAAGTTGACATCTCTAACGATGTTACAATTATTAAATAAGACAAGATATGCAATGGGTATGAGGTGCTACGTGGACTTGCTCTCAGCAACTATGGCTCAGCCTCTTCCACCCTCTCCCACTGTAGTTCTGCTCCTCCAATGGTTGTAGCTTGGTTGGAGCCTGTTTATCTTCTCTTTATATTAAAAGAAAAGAAAACATTAATTTAAACGCTACCTTGAAAAGAAGTAAAATTGGGAACAATGGGCAGAAATCTTTAAAATATCACATTCTCTTGATCTCTTGGAATTCTATACATTTACAAAAAAGAACATTCAATCTAATATAAGTCATCAAACCTCTTTAGATACTAAAACTAAGAGACTGTTTGGGTAACGTAGATTCCTCTGTATGCTCAGTTTGGAGAATGTTTACTAAGACAGTTTTTGCTGCTTGTGACCCAGACCTTTTCAAATATTTTGTTTTTCCGACTTTGTTTTTAAACATGAAGCATCTGCCTTAAAGAAATACAACAGGAACAAACTGCACATGCATTTTCTCTTGTCACTCAGAGGGCTTTTATCCTAAGTCTAAAAGCTTTCGGCTGAAGTGTTAAAGCTGAAGACGCATTTTGAATAGTAAGAGAAATTGGGCAGACTTCACTCATCTGTAGCTCCGGTGGCTGGCACCACCATTCCTTTTTAAATTGATTTTTTCCAATTCATGTGAAGTCATCAAGATTGTAGATTTTAAGCCTTTTCAACAATGTATCAACAAAACTTCCAAAAGAGTGAGAGTAAAAGGAACTTCCACTTGCCTGTTTTAATGTTCTCTGGGACACTTTGTGACTCCATCTGCCCTCCTAGGCTTTGTCCTGGAAGCTTCTAGCCTACTGATAGTCTAATCTGGGTCTAGAATATTTTCAGTCTCTGAGACTTACTGTTGAATAAACTCACCCTCTCTAGTTCTTTCTGTACTGTGGATGGCTAGTTCAACTTAGCTGTTGTGGCTTAAACGCCTCTCCAAGAAGAATGATACAAACTGGCTTCACTCAGCTTCTGATGTTTTGCTCTGCTTGGCTTCAAACTAACTCTAGCAATCTGTTCTAATCTTCTGGCTTCTTCTCATTCCCTGGCTCATCTGTCTTCACCTGTGTATAGCTCATTCTTTCTTCAATCTGTCTCTGTAAAACTGCCCTGGTAAACCTCCTGCCTTCCTTTCTGATGTCTGTTTTATTTCCCTTAGAGGGATTCAAGCATCATCCCTGAGTCCTCCTTGTTATTTAATTTCTTTGGGTCTGTAGATTGTAGGATGCTTATCCTGTATTTTATGGCTAATATCTGCTTATGAGTGAGTACATCCCATGTGTTCCTTTCTGTGGTTCCTCACTCAGGATGAATGGAGGCTGGGAACTGGAGAGGAATCTAACATAACTGACATCTGAGGGACTTTATCCAGCAGATAATGGAAACAGATGCCGAGACCCACAGCCAAACATTAGATGAAACTCAGGGAGCCTTGTGGAAGAGTTAGGGGAAGGTTCAAGGGAGCTGGAGGACTCAAGGAAACCACAAGAAGACCCACATGGCTAATAGACTTGGACAGAGCAGGGTTCATGGGGACTGAACCACCAACTAAAGATCTTGCATGGACTGGTCCTAGGCCCACTACACATACGAAGCTGACGGGCTGCTTGGTCCTCAAGTGAATCCCCTAACAATTGCAGTGGGGACTATCTCAGACTTGGTCTCTGTTGCTTCCCTCTGGACCCCATTTTCCTAGCAAAGCTGCCTTGTCTTGTCTCAGTGGAGGAGGCAATTAGTCCTGATGCAATTTGATGAACTGGAGTGGATTGGTACAGGACGGGGGGGGGGGGGGGAGCGGTAACAGGGGAACTGGGTGGGAGAGTGAGAATGGGAGGAAGAGAGGGAGGAGGGTTTCAACTGAAATGTAAAATAAACAAATAAATAAAAATTTAAAAACTACTTCCTCTCTGCGCTGCTCTCTTTTAAGTCACTTCTCTTTCCTCTCTGTTCTCATGAGTTGGACATATCACAATCTGTCAAGTCTTTCTCTGATTTGTCACTTTGTGTGCCACTCAATTAGACATCACATTCAAACATAGCTGCTTCCTTCTACCAACTAAGTTTACCTTTATTGTTTGGGATTAAAGATATGTACTAAGAGGGCATCTGTATTCCAGCCAGAGGGATTAAATGTGTGTGTTAAAAGCATGTCTGTATTCCAGCTAGACTAGCCATGTTGTTGAATTTAAATCCCTCTACAAGTAAGTCTTCAGAAACACTTTCAGTCATTTGGATTCTTGTTCTGGAAGAGCAGCATCCAGAGACAATGAGAGCATCTTAACAGATGTCAGTTCCCAGGGAAGCCATAGGTGCTAGGCCAATTTTGAACTATCTACATGAATAGAAAAGGAGAAAGAACAAGGGAAGATCTCATCCAAGTGGTGTATTCTAGCACAAAACTCTTGCCAACAAATTCCAGGTTCTTTTTGACTCCCACCCTCTGGCCACATTTGCTACTCTCTTAGTCAGAGCTTACAATACAATACTGATGCATATCTCAAAGAACCAATTCTTTAATACCCAACAATTAAATTGGGGTAGCTCTCACAAGCTCAGCTGAACAAAGCTGAAAAAAAAATCTGGTGTTTTTTTTTCAAACATAAGTATTCTAAATCATTGGGTTAAATGGGATGAAATCCAATAAAATTTTCACTTTATCGTTCCTGGTTATTTTTTCCTCATTTGAGACATTTATTATCAGATAACACATAATACTTTTATACACTTTGTGGTTATCTTTGCGTTGATGGTTCCCTGAGCATAAATTTGGTATGCATGCTAAATCATGAATAAAAAAAGTCAGTTGATTTTCATGGTCTTCCATAGTACTAAATCAGTTGTATTCCAAGAAAATACATTTTTATGATTTCTAATTTTTTTCTTTTTCTTCCCTTTTTACAACTAATTTTTCATAACTTATATCACTGGTAATATTGCTGCCTCACTGTATTACATATTTTATATAAAAGCTTAGAATAGATAGACTACTGCCTTGGTCCAATTTGTTCTAATATAACAGAATATCTGAGACTGGGTATTTTATAAGGAAAATTTATTGGTATTCTCTGCTTATATGTCTATATTGTCTGAAGTCAGAGATATTGTTTCTTTTAGCATCTGTATCTACACCAGTGCATGCTACACACCAGGTGTTCAATCAACACCTGGCAAATGACCCACAATTCTTCAGGAATTGTGCTTTTTTTTTTTATCTTGTGGCTGTTACTGCTTGTATACTACATAAGAGGACATTACATACTTGAAGAAGTTCCATTCTTGCTCAAGGTCAGTTAGTGGTAGAGTCAGAAACAATCCTACATGATGTCCTCAGAATGTCCTATTTGTCATAACTGCCAGTGTCCCAGCACCCTTCTCCTCTAATGCTGGAGGGACCCAGCTCACTTGTTGAAAACAATAAATTAGTTCTCCAAGATGTGTATATTTGGAGGATTTTTATAAAAAAAAACTTCTACCCATAAATTTACCTGCAAAAATTAAATATAATTACTTATAATCTTGGATATAAATGGCTTGTTGTCAAGTTAAATTATTATTTTCCAGATAAAAGAAATGCTCTTTGGTCTGAGGACATTCTCTTCCCTAATATTTTCCTGTGCCTTTAGCCATTTTCTAGAACCTTGTTCTCTTTAACAAATTTAAAGGCTTGAAGTAGTGGAAGATGAAAAGAAAACGGGACATGGTAATTTGTAGTTTGTCTCTCTACACTTTACAACACCCTTGAAGCAATACTTAAATGTGAAGACAGAATTTAGGAGGAATAATAAAAAATGATGGAGGAAATATAAAACTATATCTGAAAATATCTAGATACACACAATGTAGTTAGAAATACAGAAAAATAATGCTACAATAAAATTTTGAATAGATTTTTTAAAATCTACCTCTTTCTTGATTAGTCGTGGTCTTCAATTCTTGAATCTGTTCTTCATTAATAAATTATATACCATAATACCAATAGCATCTTTTATAATTTAAAGAGATCAAATAATTGTAAAGTGGTTCATCCATCAATGGATAGCTCTTCAAGACAATCAGTAAAGAGCTCCATGAGATAGATTGTCTGGTTCTGTTCATGTAGGGGCTGACATTGACCATTTCTCCCTGCCCTGGAAGAATACTTGATGATAACTTAGCAGGAATAAGAAACCAAGTCAAAGAAGTATCCACATTGATATACACACTAATCAGATGCCATCTCTGGCCTGTTGGCCCTAGAGATAATTTTTTATCTCTGAGTAACAAAGTCTTTAGTTGAATGATTATGAGCTCTAATTTAAATTAATACTCTTTCTAAACCTTGGTTTCTCACTACTAAGGAGTTTGAAGAAATTACAAACAAGACAGATCAACACATTCCTAACTTACTTCCATTGTGGATAAATAATTTTAAGATATAATAGGGCAGCTTGAAGTTGTTTTAAGGACTTGCATGCTGGCATGTATTTTCCCACATAACTGGACATAAGATTTTAAATATGCTCTAAAGGCCAGAAGAAAGTGGCTTAATTTCATTAACAATATTAAACATCCCAGATAGTAGACAAGGTGGTAAATTCATTGTTAATGCTTCAACTATAACATAAAATAAAATGCCAGTATAGGTATCATCAAAAACACATTTTAAGGAAAAAAGCAAAATTCATAAAATTACAAATATTATAACCTTATGTTTGAAACAAAGCAGAGTCCAGGAATTATTTGTGCATTAAATAATTTATGGGTCTTTAAAACATAATCTTGTGGTCCTGGGCTTGATAAAAGTAAACTACATTATAAATGCAAGAGAGTTTGTAGAACTATTTTGTAGACATCTCTTATGGGCTTCTGGCAATGAATAAGTTTGAAATCACCAACCTAGGCCCCCCTGAATATATGTAGCAGATGAACAGCTTTGTCTACATGTGAGTCCCTCAACAACTGGAGAGGGGGCCCTCCTTGACTGTTATGGCTGCCTGTGGATCCTGTTCCTCTAACTGGACTGCCTTGTCTGGCTTCAGTGGGAGAATGTACTAGGGTAGGTTGGTACCCATGGGGGTACTCCCTCTTCTCTGAGGAGAAGGGGAGGCAGGAATGGGAGACAAGAGGGTGTATGGAGACGGGTGGGAGGGGAGGAGGGAGGGGGTACTGCAATCAGTATATAAAATGAAGAAATAAACATAAACAAATTAACAGGATTTTTTTTAAAAAATAAAAGGAATATTATCCACTTGTAAAAAGAAAAAAGAATAACATATATTTTCTGTATGTTTATCATTGGATGCTTACCAAATATACCAAAGTATTCTCTTCACATTATTTCCTGATTCTCTGAAAATAAAATGAGCTTGATATAGATTTTTACTCCAAGTTCATGCAGGAGGAAAGAGACATACAGTAGTTAAAGGTTGCAATGGAATGCACTAGGGAGTGAAGGAGCCAGGCTATTAACCTCAACTTGTGATTGCCAAGCCTAGTCACAGTAATCACATGTCAAATCTACAGTGTTCAGTTTTACAGAGGTTGTAACACTAGGAAAAATGTATATTTCGCACTGTTAAATTGTTTAACAGTAGAATCATTTGTTTCTCAAACTCTGTCCTCTTCAAAAATCCAACTGCACTTAGATGGCTGAGATGGACAACAGATAGTTCTAATATTAGCAATGGTTCAGTTCTCTGACTCTTTAACTCCTAAATGAAGCATTTATTTACTGTTTCAATCAGAACAAAAGCCCTATTTAGCATGAACATGCTTCATATCATCCACTGTGTAATTTCAAAAGCATTGTTAAATAAATTGGTTTTTGAAAGACTACAATGTAGGCAACCATTGATAATGTCTATATAAATATTAAATCTTTGTCTTCTGGCTTGTTTCTTGCCTAGTTTTAATCAGACATGGAAAGTCGTTGTTTTCAAGATTAGTACATTTTTGCATATTGCATGCATCTAGTAATGATGTAAGAGTAGAATTTAAAGCACTGTATGTGTATCTACTCACTCATTTCATCACTTCCCACTTAAATAAGCCCTTGATTATGGCACATTCCCTAAGTCTGGATAATGAACAAGCACTTCAGAGTCTTCTACTTTTAAGAATCCTATTGAAAATACTGCTTAAATAGACATTCTTTAGCATTGTTTTCATATACTGTCTATTGCTCTTAGCACTACTTAGTTTTCTGTGACCCACACATGTGCACATTCATACACTTACAGAGTTGTGCCATTACATTTGAAAAAAGGTCATACAGTCTTTATTCCTGGGCATTTAAATTAAGATCAATCACAAAGCAGCAGCCAAAGAAATATAAGAATTTTCCTCTGCTCTTGTTTGAATATGGTCCATCTCTAACATTCAAGCTGAGGTTTGGTCTCACCACGGACCTGCTGAGTGATTCCTTTGGTGGGGCCATCAGAAAAAACTAACACTTTTTTTTTTTTAATATCTACACTGGTTCCCAAGGCCGTATGTTGTTTTAAAAGAGTGAGCCTTTTTGCTCCCCAGGCTCTTTCTTCCCATGTTGCCCAGTAATCACTCTCCAATCATTATCTTTTTTTTTTTCATTTTATTCAGCATGATCTCTCACTAGACACCCATGATAGTAGCACACTCTAGCACCTCCAGAACTGTGAGCTAAATAAATGTCTTTGTTTCATACACTACCAAGCATCAAGTATTCTGTGATAGCAATATTAAATACACTAAGGTGTACTCTTAGCTCTCCTCTGTGTTTTTTTTCTGAACTTTCTCTTGTTTCTCTCTTTTTACTCTTCCTCAATGTACAACTGGATTCAAATAGTCTTGTTTTTTTCTTTATTTATGTGAGAAGAAGCCCACTGATTGTTTTCTGGGTATTCCATTATTCTCAGTATATTGCTATTTATCCTTTATCCCTTGCTATAAACTCAGCCAGCACAGAAATCTATTTTCCCAAGTCTATCACATGAGTGTCTTCCCAAGAAA
Organism: Lophiomys imhausi; assembly: GCA_907164525.1. Taxonomy (NCBI): domain Eukaryota; kingdom Metazoa; phylum Chordata; class Mammalia; order Rodentia; family Muridae; genus Lophiomys; species Lophiomys imhausi. The sequence goes on from CAJQZJ010009141.1 coordinate 2,648,180, forward strand.
GGAAACAGGAAGTTCAATGGGTGAATCAGCATGCTAAATGAAGAGTGGGAGCTTATCAAATTTTATTTTCTTTTTTTCCTCCTCCTCCTCTTCTTTTTATTTTTATTCTTATGATTAATTTAGGACTACCCAGCACCCTTCTTTTGAGTCCAGATCCAGTCAAGTTGATGACCAAGATTAACGTTTTAATTGCTGTTTGTAATATAAAGTTGTAGATTTACTTCAAAAGACAGTTTAGCCTTTTTTTAAAACACTACATGAGCTGTTAGCACAACACTGAGCAGTTATATCTTCCCCTAAAGTTTGCCAATCACATGCTCACCCAAACCTTACACACAACTTTTAAGACATCTGTATTAACAATTGCAAAAATTTGGAATCAATCAAGACATTATAAGTAGGTAAATAAACAAATAAATAATATACCCAAACAATGAACTATTGCTCATCAAATAAACAAATGAAACACAAAAGCAAGGAGGAAAAATATGCAAGCTATATTTTGAAAGGAAAGCATGTCTTAGAGGGCTAACTATCATGATTTCAACTAAAACACTCTAGAAAAGATAAAAAATATAAAAAGTGCAAAGGGCATTGTTTGCCAGAGTTTAGCAGGGAGGGAAGAAAGAATAGGCAGAGCATAGATGCTGTTTAAGGTGGAAGAACTATTCTATTCTGTAGAGTAATAATGGATACTTGTCAATATGCTCCTTTCAAAACTATAACATCCCCAACACTAAGAGCAAACTCCAGTGAATTTGGGTGAAAATGATATGTAAATGTTTCTCAATATTAATATATACACCAACAAGCTGTGGATGATAAGAGTGAGTTTGTGCATGAGTGACCAAAAAATGGTTCTGCCTTGAACCCAACAATACTAGTAAAAAACAAAACTAAGACATGAGTTCTATCAGCCCCTCTGTAAGACCTGCATAAGACTTTCCATCAATGGGTGGGACTCAGGAAGTCACACCCCTCGGTGAGGGTTTATAGCTAATGAAGGGTGAACCAGAGACAGTTTCTTCAGTATGTACCCAATTGGTAAGTTGTCTGTGCTCTTGTAAAGAAGCCCTTAACAATGTTTCTACATCAGCCCTAATACGACTCATTGGTTCACACAGACATAAAGTAGAAGGATTGCACAGTCAGTTAGCATATGCTACTCATACAGCACTGTCAAATCTTTTATCTCAGAGACATAGCGCGATTCCCACTAGAGTTGGGTCACCTTCCTAAAAGTTCTCAGATTATACCACATTTGTGGAGTCCTGGTTATCACCCTGCATGTTTAATTCAAATGATAGTTGCCAGTGGGGTTATGGGTCCATTATTTTTCTGTGCTTAATGTTCCTGAGAAAGCACAGAACTATTTAATAGGCAAAGTAATGCCAATTCCCATGAGATAAGAATATTCATTTGAAATGCTGGTTTATAACTATGCTGTTAAAATATTAGAATATTTGCCTTACAAAAATGGACAGTCTTTGAAAAATGCTATAGTGCTATTGCTAAAAAAAAAAAAAAAAAGTGAGCTGTGAACAAAGAATACAAATTTAATACCAAGTTGGCAGTCTTGGCTCACATCACAAAGCTTCTTTACTTACAAGTATGGCCAAAATGGAAAATGATTTATGTTACCAAAAGAATTTATCTTAAACATAAGACCTATATAGTACCACCAAGTTAAGCACTTGAAACAAACATACTTGGCTTCAGAAAATACTGTCCATTAAGGGATGGAGAGAAGACTTAGCAGTTCAGAGCATTTGCTGCTCAATTATAAGGGCCTGAGTTTGGAACCCAACACCCACGTGAGATGCTAGGAGTCTCATGAATTCCTGTAACTCCAAAGTTATCTGGCACAGTGACCTGGCCCTTTTCTGACATCCTCTCTTGCTTTTCAGGCTCCATTTCCCTAGGGAGAGAGGAGTAAAAGAGACCTCAGCCTGGGGGTGAAAGACACCTCAGGTGACTGTGAGCAGGACAAGAACAGACTCTCCCCAGTTAAAGCTTTTTTAATTGGGGGAAGCAAAGGCTATTTAAATCTTTGGAGGATGTTAGGAGCTTTCTGGGTAAGTATACATCTTTGGGCAGGGAAAAGGGTGCTGGGAATAACTCATTTACTTGAAGTGGAATTCCAGGTGGTGCTGGACATGACCTTGTAATAGTAGAGGAAGTTTAACCCAGTCAGGTGCAAGGGTGGGGGCATAAGATTACATAGGGACATACAGGCCAGGGCATGGGGAGATGGGGAGCCCTCCTACTTCTGCCACTCTCAGGATGAGATTTCCAGGGTATGGACCCTCCCATGGCTCCCCTGCCCCACATTCCCCCTCTCATTTTCTTCCTCCCCCCTCTCTATCAAAAAAAAAGAGAGAGAGAGATACCATCTCTTAAAATTACAATGTGTTTATGTAACACTAACTCAGATTTAGTTGCTAATATTTTAGGTTGAGTTAATTTATCAGGTCACAAAAGCACAAACACTTCAGTGGATCTCATAGAAGGGTATAGAGAAGAGGTTGAGACAATCAGAATAACATAAAAAGTTAAAAAACAGAGGTGGAGTTCCTCCCTTTTGGAAGCTGGAATAGTTGTACGTTTATGTTCCTTCCACTAAGTATGACTTAAAGACTGTGGGCCTTTTATACATAAGCAAGAACACCACAAAATGAGGCATGGGGAAGACACATTGGCTGGGAATCTGTGTCACAGCATAGTTTCGGATTGCTTGGTTGATTGTTTTCTAGATTGTTAATGTTCCTTGATGTCTACAATTATTGTCTCTAAGTTTCAGGACTCAATCACTTCCTCCATTCTTTGCTGTCTCTCTTAAAGGGGAGTATCCCCACTAATCTGCCTTCCTGTGCATTCTGAGGCTCCACCAGTCTTTGTTGTGCATATGAGTGTGAGAAATCTCTTATTATTCTCAATAAATGTGTAACAGGAAGTCTCCAAAGAATCCATGCCTTCTCTTGATCCCACAAAGCTTTTAAGTAAGTGCTACAAACCTAAGCATGGTGTTTTGAAACGCCACAGTTTATAGGTGCACACTGATTCAGCAGGTTGCATTTACGTATTTATGTATATATAACAGCTCGTAACAATAATAATCAAAGAAAAAGAGGCTATAAATGTAAGACAATCAATACGGGATGGGTTGGTGAGAGGGTAGCTGGGAGGGGCTCAGCAGGAAGAGGAAACATGATGTAATTCTACTTCAATCACTATATTTTAAAGAGTAGTTTGGAAGGGAGGAGTGTTTTTTAGAAGAGGAAAATTTCTTAAATTGGAGTTAAGAAATGGAAATGTTTATTCAAATGTCTGTGGTAGAAGCTTGCCTGTTGCTTTCTTTGTCGATTCCCAGCCCTTGCTCAATTGTTGAACCTTAATTTTATTTTAGAGCAGTCTTGTCCTCAGCTAAAAGATGACATTTAGTGTGTACACATTGAAATTGAGTTAGCTCGATTAGTCAGGTTTTGGCTGTGATGTGTAAGTAGAAGGCTTGTGTCTCATTTTGTGTGGGACCTTGAGAAAGTCATTTTGAAGAGATTACTCTTGTGTTTTGTTGTACTGTTACCCCCAGGCTAGAGGTGCCTTAGTGGCTTGGTGGAGTTTGGTGGCTAAGTATCTTAGTCCCCAAGGGTAAGGACCAAACACTAAGGATGGTGGAGGAGGGACACAGAAGTAGCCTGGCTGTGGCTAAATGCAATGTCTTCCCTGATAAAATCACCCTGCTAGGGAATAGCTCTTACATGGTGCCTGGTGAAAAATTAACAGTAACAGCTCATGTCCACTAAACAAATGTTGGCTCAATTTTATTTCTTTAGGATATGTGACTTTCCCAGCAAAGATTTTAATTTGCTTTGTTCATTTAACTTAACTCATTGTGAGCTAATTTTCTGACAAAAAAACATCACCAGCATGTTTGCATTCATATGTATAATGTGCAAATGGCTCTGAAAACTTCAGGGTAAAAAAAAAAATTTCAAAATGGGCTAAATGTATTTATTTAATTAAGCAACACATTACCAAAAACTGGAATGGTACAGAAAAGATAAAAATGTACTAAGGACATGAAGTAAATACATGAAAGAATATAATTATTTAAAATATTAAATAAGATGAGTTACATTAGGGGAATGACAACTATACCACAGAGAGATAAAATGGTACTTTACCACAAAAAGATATTACCATGCACCTATACAACTAACTTTTTAGAAGTGACAACAAGAATTGCTGTTAAGAATTTGGCAACATCTCTCCCTGGCAATGAGACACTTTGCCCTAGTGGTGCTGCCTTGTAGGCCCCCAGTGTATGAGGAGGCTCTTGGCCTTCATATGTCTGCTGAACTGGGGCGGGGGACTGTTATGTAGGGACACTCCACTCCAGAGGAGTGGGATGGAAGGGTTAGGGGGTAGAGGGTGGGAGGACGGGGCTGGGAAGGGGGAAAGAGGACAATATGATGGAGATGTAACCTGAAGTAACAAATAAATAAATTTATTTATAAAAAAAAAGAATTTGGCAACATTAGAACTTTCAAAAAATTTCTGATATTAAAGTTTAATGGAAAAGTCAGCCCATCAGATAGCTTAGAATATTTTAATACACATACAACCACACACTATTAGCTTAGCAATTACAATCTTGGCATTTATTTTCAAAAATTGCAATTGGTTACTCATAACAGATTTTTATAACACAAAACAGAAAGCAACAAAACCTGAAAACCCCAAAATGTCCATTAATAAATTAAAGAATAGTTCCTTGAATGTTAAACAATTATTAAACAGTGGATACTAATACCACAGTCTATTACTCTACAATGAGAAAGAATTAACTATTTATATGTATAACAAATGCTCCCAGGAGCATTATGTAAAATGATAATCAGAAAGTGGTAATGATTTCATCTGTTTAACATTCTCAAAATAACAAAATTACAGAGATGGAGATCAGTAGTTGGCAGAGGAGAGTTGTGGGGAAGAAACAGGGATGGCTGTTATAACAAAGCACAGGGGTGTCTTATGGTGATGGATCACTGGTACTATGTCTTTGTGGAGGTGGCAGCAGGAATCTGCATCTGCAAATAAATGGTTTAGGGCAATAAAGCATACATACTCTACTCATGTCAAATTCCTGGGTTTATATTGAGTAAGAATTGTGTGATATGGAACCACTGGAGAAAACAGGTGGATGCACAAATCTCATCTGCACTACTTTTAAAATACTCTGGGAAACTGTTTTAAAATTAGGTGTTAATAAAAGAATTGAACCCAAGTTTATGCACTCACACTCTATAGAGTTTACCTGCTTCTTTGGAAACCATAAAAAGCTGCAAATGGGGCAAGAGCAGTGACTGAACAGTTCAGAGACTCTACTTCTTCTCCAGACATATACCCATGCTGGGAGGCTCACAACTGCTTGCAACTCCAGTTTCAGATGATCTGAAGCCCTCTTCTGGCCTCTGTGGGCAGCTGCATTATATGGCAGACAGGGGCACACACACACTCACACACACACAGAACCAAGTTCCATAGTGTAACAGTTATCACAGATGCTGTACATGCAGAAAGTCCTAGGTTTGAGACCCAGTGCAACCAGTTGGAGTGGTGTTTACCTTTTGGCCAGTCGTGGTGGTGTACACCTTTAATCCCAGCGCTTGAGAGGCAGAGCCATGTGGATCTCTATGAGTTCAAGGCCAGCCTGGTCTACAGAGTGAGTTTCAGGACAGCCAGGGCTACAGGTTTTCAAAAACCTGTCCCGAAAAAACAGAAAAAAAAGGAAAAGAAAAGAAAGTTACTGTAAATAACAGAAAAGAATCAACCACATCAATGCTACTCTTAAAATTTTCAGTATGTGTACCCCTCTGCTCCCACAGGAGTACTTGACTATAAGAAGCAGCATATCAAGAAACATGTTTTCACACCATTCGCTGTTTGTTCTGAAGTTAAAGATAAAATAAATAACAAGTGCAAAGACTTGAAGATCTGTTAAACAGAGTTTGAAGTTTTTTTTTTTTTTCTGAAGAGACAGAGAGTAAATATTTTAAGCTTTGTGGGTTGTGCAATGTTTGTAGTTTTTATTTGTTTGTTTTGTTTTTGTTGTTGTTGGTGGTGATTTTGTTGTTGTTGTTGGTGGGTTTGTTGTTGTTGGTGGTGGGTTTGTTGATGGTGGTGGTGGTTTTGTTGTTGGTGGTGGTGGTTTTGTTGATGGTGGTGGTGGTTTTGTTGTTGTTGGTGGTGGGTTTTTTTTGGGGGGGGGGGTTTTTGCCACTAAAGGGCTCTGCCATTGCAGAAAAGTGCTACAGCAATAGGCATAGCCATCAACATTACTGTGCCTTCAGCTACTTAAAAAGAAGCACACGCAGGTCAAATCTGATCTGCAGGTGGTTGTCTGCTGACCCCTGGTATCAAGCTCCCTGCTACACAAAGCCTTATTTTTGTATTTAGATCATTTGCCTCACACAGATAATACAGCAGAAGAAATATTGGATTTAGGAGCTATCTTCCAGCTTTGTCACCAGCTGTGCCCTCCCTGAAGTGTAAAAGAAGATAAGCAGCAAACCCTCTTCCAAAGCCTGAAATGTTTAAATCTTGTATCGATTGGCTAGATAACTCATGTGGAGCATCTTTTCTCAAGCTGTGACATCTGACACAGATTTTATTACTGCAAACATTTAAGCTCACCCTTACCAGGTGGATCGTATATACACAATGGTCCTTTATCAACAGCAATGAACACATCCTCCTTATCAGAATGAAAAGAGTTGGTGTGGTAAAGAAAAAACTTACTGAAATAAGCATGAACATACAACAGGTTTTCCTTCATATTTCATATTTTATATGTACATCTCAACTGAAAAGTGTGTATGGGCCATTTTTTAGAAGAACTGTCTAAGCATGTCATTGAGATATTTTTTATTTACATGGCATGTGTGATACTTAATCATGATTGTCAAACTTATAGGATTTAGAGTTATCATAGAAACAAATCTCTGGGCATGTCTGTGGGGAAATCTCTAAACTGAGTTAGTTGACATAGATGATTCCACTCCCCCTAAATATAGGCAGTACCATTCCACAGACAAGGTTCTGAATAAAGAAGAAAAAAAATCTAGTTGAATATCAGTATTCATCTCTGTCTCTGGTTCCTGATTGTGGACGTGGTGTCATCAATCACCTTGCACTCATACCATTAGAATGGAGTGTGTCCCCTCAAATTGTGAGTTGGAATAATCCCTTCATTTCTTAAGTTTTTTCCTGTCAGTTACTTGGTCACAACAATAAGAAAAGTAGCTAAGACAAAATGACTACTTTAAAGATATGATCCCATATTCTGCAGATCTCTTGAGGTTTTTGAATACCACCTATCTATCTCCTTATATTTAGATAAGCAAATGTTGCTTGTCTCTTAGCAACTTGATTTCTGATTAACTTAGAAAATAACTGTGATAGACTACCCTAGTATCTAACAAAATGACAATCAATATCTGTCAGAGAAATGGGGCCAAATGGCTGAAGATTGATGCTGTAATGTATGGAGAGAAATTGGGAACTGTCCAGGCAGCCAATGGTATGTCATTTCTTAGTTTTGGAAGCTGCTGGCTATGCACTTCCTGTATAATCAGATATATTTATCCCTCTCAGGTCTCTGATGTGGTTGAAGACTAGATAGCTAGAGTCTCATAGTTAAATTTTGAGTTGTTTAGGAATTAAGAAGGTGAATTGTGATGCAAGTTAGGATGGAAGCTGAGTTGGATATAGAACTTTAAACTCATGGAGATGGTGGGATAGTAGAATGTTAAAGTCAGGTGCCAAATACACATGGACTGGACATTGAGATTGTATGCTAAGCCTTATAATTCTCATAATGGTGGCCTAATTATTTCTGTTGTTTTGTATTGTATTTGTTGTTATAAGAGAAAGAGCCATTTGTTGGACTGAAAGGGAGAGCTGTTGGGGAAGAAAAGATATATCTTAAATTAAAAAAAAAAAAAAGGAATTGGATGGGAAGGTTGAGGGTGAGAGGGTGGGAGGGTAGGACCAGAGGGGGGAGTAGGGAGGGGATTGTGATTGAGATGTAACTTTAAAAAAAAGAAATGATCCCATTTAGCAAAAGGTAGTATCTGGGAAAGACAATTCAAATATATTAGTAGCAATGAGCAAGCAAATTTGGGAAACCAAACGAGCCATCATCAACCATAGATTGCATTTATGTAACCATTAGTTACACTTGTGACTTTTATAATGCACGGAGACAAAGGAGTCAGTAATAATTATAAATTATAAGAGTATTTGATTTTTAATATACATTTAGTAAAATTTATTGGAGTTAAACTGGAATTCTTTTTCGTAAAGAAAATAGAATTAAAATATAAAATAATGAACACTGAGTCACCGAGACAGTTCAGAAAATAATGAGTGTTAACAAAATGTGTGTATTTGGCAAAATAGGTTTATTTCAAAGATGATTTCCAGTTTTATAAGCTTATAATGTCAAACTGCAATATCTACTTCTTGAACATATTAGCCAAAACGATTTTAAAATGTTCTTCGTAGGCAGTATACAGTAGTAGAGACTCAACAGATGCTGAGACATGAATGAAAAAAATAGAAAGAGCTTTTAATAGAGCATGAAGACATGTTTATGGATTTCCACAGATGAAGAAACCAGCATGCTCAGATCTCTGACTCACCTACAGGTGCTTCTCTGTGGAGTGCAAACAAAAGCTTAAGGTTCTTGGTTCTAGGTTCTACGGTCCTTCCAATTTGCCACTCCAAGCCTACACAGAGAGAGTAAGAGCAGGATACAGACAAGATATAAATGCTGTATTCATGAACAAAATCAGGGCTTTCTTTGAAACTGGAGCAGAAAGTCAAAAAATGCCCATGGGTTGGGGCAAAAGAGAAAGAGAGAGAAGGAAAGGGAAATAAGAGGGAATAAAAGGAAGGGGAAGGAAAGAGGCATCATAATACAGATCATCCTAATCAGAAAGAATGCCTGCTATTGATTCTTGTTTGTTTAACTGTTTTATAGAGCTTTGGGGGATTATTTTTAGAATTCCATACATGAGGCTTCACTCACATCACTTCTATGCCTCCTTCTTCCTTCCCATTCCTTCCTCACCCCTCTCAAATTCATGATCGCTTGTGTAAATTATTTTTATATGCATATGTATATGCACATATATATGCACGTACAGGTGTAACCTGAGGGTCAATTAGCTTGGCTCATATGGGAATGTATTCAGGGAGGACCACTTGCTATAAATTTTTTAAAATTATCATGCCAGATCAGGAAGAATGGTAGCAATGCTATAGAAGGATCCAGGGATTGACTTTCATTTTCAGGGGCTAGCAATCGCTTTACACAGTTACTTTACCAAAACTATCTAGACATATACAGCTAATTAAATTTTGTGGCACTCTGAATGAATCCTAATGAACATAAAAGACCACAAGGTAGCTTGCTAGCTTATTTGAATTCCTAAGGATATGACCCAGCCCTTCAGTCAAAAATAATACATTTTTTAAACAAACCACATCCTTTATCGACAGCCTTTGTTGAAAATACATAATAATCAAATAGTAAATAGTTTGGCTCTCAGAATGATTTATAATGAATTTTTTTCTGATTCGGGGGGGAATGAATTGAGTAGATTCATTGAAGTGAAGATTCTCAACTATATTGTTTCCTTGTTTAATTAAACAGATGCTAGATAGTTTTCAGAGTAGCATTTCAGAAACCTTTCTTGTGTAGAATTGCTTACAGCTGTTAAACATTTTGCTCTTCTAAATAAAAAGAAAACTGATATAATCCTGACTGAGCACCTATTAGGTACAATGCACAATTCCACTTGGTCTCCCTTAAGAAATCACTGACTAATCCTCATACACTTCTTTTACATCATTGAGATTTGGCTTGCTATGACAAATAATTTCTCCATGTTCAATGAGTTGTATGAATGTTGTTCTCAGTAATGGGGCACCATTGTTAGTTTTCAGAGACTAATCCTTTGTTTTAACAACAGCCTGGGTTGTCTGGGGATTTCCATGGTATTCCCTTGGTCAACAATTCAATTGAAAGCAACCCAGCCCCACCACTGGAAACCTTACCTGGCTACAGGAGATGTCCAGTTAAGAGACTGTATCCCCATTACTAGGAGTTCTCATTAGGATCATCTTCATTGATTCCAGGAAGTTTCCACTGTACTAGGTTTCCACACACCCCCCCCCCAAATACTCACCAATTCCAGGTCTCTCTCCCAGAATTCACTCTCTCCACCCCATTTCCCCTCTAACCTGAACCCTCTGCCTACTTCCATCCCAACTTGCCTGCAGTCCACCCATAAATATCTATTCTATTTCCCCCTTTCAGAGAGATCCCTGGATCCCCATAGACTCCTCCTCTTTACCTAACCACTCTGGGTCTAGAGGTTGTATTGTTTATTATTCACTTATAAGAGTGAATAAATATCATATTTTTTTCTTTCTGGGTCTGGATTACCTCAGTCAGGATAATTTCTTTTCTAATTCCATCCATTTGACTGCAAATTTCATGATGTCATTTTTTTAACAGGTGAGTAATACTCCATTGTGTAAATGTGCCACATTTTCTTTATTCATTGTTCTGTTGTGGGACATCTAGACTATTTCTATTTTCTGGTTATTATGAATAAAGCTGCAATGACCATGATTAAGCAAGCATCCTAGTGTTAGGTTGAACATCCTTTGGGTATATGCTCAAGAGTAGTACAGATGAATGTTGTGGTAGATTGATTCCCAACTTTCTGAGGAACTGCCATATTGATTTCCACAGTGGTGATTCAAATTACAAGTTTGCACTCCCACCAGTGATGGAAGAGTGTTCTCCTTGCTCCACATCCTCAATAGCAAGATCTGTCACTTGTGTTATTTATCTTACCCATACTGACAGGTGTAAGATTGAATCCAGCTACCAAAAGATAAACATGGACACCAACTCAGCAACAACACCTTTGACCTAAAATCTGTCCTGTCTGCAAAATATTCTAGGGCAATGGTGGCACAGAATTTGTGGAAGTAGCCAATCAATGTCTGATTTGACTTAAGGCACACTTCATGAAAGAGATCCCATGTCTGACACTGCTTGGGTAAGCAAGAACCAGAGATCAGGTAGCCCAGTGACTTAGGGTAAAACTGAACACTACTGGTCTAAAGAAATGTATTAATAAAAATGTCTCTTAATTATAATCTGCTATGCTCATAGATCAGGGCCCTATCCAGTCATCATCAGAGAGGCTTAGATGGCAATAGATGGGAACAAATGCATTGACACATAGCCAGGCATTATGAAGAGGGAGTCTAAATTGGATATCACCATCAAGTCCCTTCCCTCATGGGTGTGGATATTTCATGGAAGAGGAGGCAGGAAGATTTTAAGAGTCAGAGGGGATGGGGGACACCAGGAGAACCAAGCCCTCTGAATCAACTAATCAAGGCACATATAAGCTCACAGAGACTGGAATAGTAAGCACTGGGCCTATATGGGTCTGCAGCAGGTCCTTTGTGTATATATTATAGCTATTAGCTTAATATTTTTATGGAACTCCTGGCTGTGAGAAGGAGTGGGTCTCTGACTCTTGTGCCACTCTTGGGACTCTTTTCCTCCTGTTGAATTTCTGTGACAAACTTCAATATGATAGCTTTGTTTCATCTTCCTATATTTTATTTTGTCATGTTTGGTTGTTATTTCTTAAAGGCCTCTTCTTTTCTAATGAGAGACGAAAATGGAGTGGATACAGAGGCAAGGGGAGATCCAAGGTTCTAATATGATTAGAGTGAGAAGAAAAAAACTATAATTAGGATTCATTGTATGAGAAAAGAATCTATTTTCAATAAAAGGAAAAATGAAGAAAATTACAAAAAAGAAAAAAATTTTCTTAGGAGGCCCTCAAAGGTTCACCAAGTATGTTATTAACAAAGTTGCTTTCTTTAAACATCTTAGCTCATCAAAACAACATGCTATCTCATTATTCCACTGGAAAAATACACTTTCCTGAATCCCAAATGCATAAAACAACCATTCAAATTTTTAAAAACTAATTTTAAGATCTTCCTGAACCAAGAGCATTTAGTGCATACCCAATCACTTTAACTGTTGTGTTGGTGAACTCAAAGCCTGTGGCGTTTGATGGCTCTATTGCAAGCACCAGCAATTTAGTATCTTAGAAAGCTGTGTTTCATTTTGTTTTTGTTTTTTCTTGTTTGGGTTTTATTTTTAACATCTTGCAGGTAGCCTGTCTACACCATAATTCTCCATCCTAAATAAAAGCACTTCTAACATCTATAATTTTGGTTTCTTCTCTTGGGCATCCAGTTTTTCAAACAGGATCTTATCCTGGAATCGGTTTCTGGTGCCTTTCCCATTGGCTTATTTAAATTCTACTACTCAATCTGTCTAGAATAGTTCTTCCTTCTCCATTCCTTTGCCTCATCATCATGTCCCAACTGAACAACTCATCTAACATTGTTACATAATTGCTTTTCTTCTAGTCATCCCCCCTTCCACATTAGATAATATATATTGTTAGGGTATTTACCCTTCAGATCTGATCATTGCCATTTTCAAAATTGTTAAATGGTCCCCTGTCACTGTAAGTTATGGCCTAAACTTCTCTGCATAGCTTACAAGTCACTTTTAAAATCTAGTTTATTGCCTCATGTCTGGTCTTAACTTCTCTCACATACTTAACTAAACACTTTATTTTCAAATTCTTGGAAAAGTTTCCACTCATTCACTCATATCCCCATGCCCACACATGTTATAAATGTTCCTTGCATTAAATACTGACTTCTTATTGTTCATCCCACAGACTCGTAAATGAGTAATAAAATAAAAATATGTGTGAGAACTGTTTGAAAAACAAAAAAAATTATTTTTACTTCAACAGCTTTATAAAACTACTACTCATTCCAGAAACTAAGTTGCCTTGGAAACTTGGTGTGCAAATCCTGTTTTCTGTTAGATTCCTCAAGTTTAGCTTCATGAAATTTCTTTTAGAAACAAGTTGGGACCAAATGGTAAGGATGAATGTGTGACAGATAGTCTTGCCATGATTGTTTCCCAAGTAACTTTCAGTTTCAATGGATTTTCTCTGTCAAATGACAAAATAAATGCATGATAATGTCATTGAGTTATTTTAGGTCAGTTATTAGGTAGATCAGTCATCAGGGTTTTATATACATTAAGAAGAAATTATGAATCAACTATAGAAAATTATATGGCCCATAGTTGGTTGTGTATAATTCTGTTACTGGAGTCTCCTCTTTCCATCTTTACACTGGAGATTCACCCCAGAGAAACACCAGTTCAGCTCTGGGAGACATTAAAGTACAGAGTGTCTGGGAATTGGTATCAAGAATGCCAAGGCTTCTAAAAGTAAATTGGAAGTACAAATGAAATAAAGAAAATGGGCTATAAATTCTTTACCCTGTCAGGTCCATACTATATAAGTTGCTACTATTTTTATCTTTTCAACTTCCTAATCCATGTTACTTCTGAGTCATTATTTTGTTTATTATTAGAGAGGCTTTGGAAGCATGTAGACTCAAGTTTCTTACAATGAATCCCGTTGGCTTTATCTAAAGAGATATCTAAGTGACTCAACTTTGTAGAGCAAGATCAGTTTTCTACCAGCAATCTTTCTAATATAATTTTCATTTATTGGTTTAATGATAGGGTTTCATGTAAATCTTCATTCAATGGAGATAAAAATAGTTTTTTCAAAAAGTTTAAAATAATTTATTAGTACTCCCTTGATTAACAAATGAGGAATCTGAGGCTCAAGGATGTTAAGCAGCCCAACATGGACAGGAAAGAGACAAGGCAATGAAATATTCAAAAGATTTGAAAGATTTGCAGACAAAAACAAGCAAATTAGAAGAGGAAACATATAAAACAAATAAAATGGTTCAAGACTTGAAATTGGAAGTAGAAGCAATAAAGAAAACACAATCAGAGATAATCCTGGAGGTAGAAAATCAAGGGAAGAGAACAGGAATTACAAACATTAGTATCAAAATTAGGATACAAGAGATGGAAGACAGAATCACAGGTGTGGAAGATTCGATTGAAGAAATCAGTACAACAACCAAAAAAAAAAAAAAGAGAGAGAGATAAATCTAAAAAAGTTCTCACCCATAACACCCAAAAAATCAAGAACTCAATGAAAACACGGAGCCTAAGAATTATAGGCATAGAGGAAAGAGAAGACTCCTGACTCCAAGGTCCAGGAAACATCTTCAACAAAATCACAGAAGAAAACTTCCCAAACCTAAAGAAAGAGATGACAATAAAATTCCAAGAGTCATACAGAACACCAAACAGATTAGATCAGAAAAGAAGCTCCTCTCACCACATAATAATTCAAACTCCAAATGTACAGAATGAAGAAAGAATATTAAAAGCTGTAAGAGAAAAGGGTCAAGTAACATATAATGGCAGACCCATCAGAATTACACCTGACTTCTCCTCAGTAACTTTAAAGGCCAGAAGGGCCTGGGCAAACGTCCTACAAGCCCTAAGAGAACATAGGTGCCCAGCTAGACTACTATACCCAGAAAAACTCTCTATCAACATAGATGCAGAAAACAAGGTATTCCATGACAAAACCAAATTTAAACAGTATCTACCCACAAATCCAGCCCTACAGAAGATCTTAGAAGGAAAAACCAACCCAGAGAAGATAAATACACCCAAGAAAACAGAGGAAGCAAAAAACTCCACTGCAGTTAAATCAAACGAAACACACCACCACCACCTATACCAAAATAATAGGAAATAACAACCTTTGGTCATTAACATCCATCAACATCAATGGATTCAACTCCCCAATAAAAAGACACAGACTTACATAATGGATCCGTAAACAAGACCCATCATTTTCTTGCATACAAGAAACGCATCTCACTAACAAAGGTAGACATTACCTCAGAGTAAAGGATGGGGGAAAAGGTTTTCCAAGCAAATGGACCCAGGAAGCAAGGTGGAGTAGCCATCTTAATATCAAATAAAATAGACTTTCAACTGAAGTTAATCCAAAAAGATACAGAAGGGCACTACATACTCATTAAAGGAAATATTCATCAAAATGACATCTCAATATTGAATATCTATGCCCCAAATACAAGGGCACCCACATTTATGAAAGAAATTATTCTGAAGCTTATACCACACATCGATTCCCACACATTAGTAGGGGGAGACTTCAACACCCCACTCACAACAATGGATAGGTCATAGAGACAGAAATAATGAGTCTAACAGAGGTCATTAGCCAAATGGACCTAACAGATATCTAAAGAACATTTCACCCAAACACAAAAGAATACACCTTCTTAGCACCACATGGAACCTTCTCCAAAATCAACCATATAGTCGGACACAAAGCATACCTCAACAGATACAAGAAAATTGAAATAACCCCTTGTATCTTATCAGATCATCATGGAATAAAGCTGGACTTCAAAAATAACAGGAATAACAGAAAGCCTACACATTCATGGAAACTGAACAATTGTCTACTGGATGACTACTGGGTCATGGAAGAAATAAAGAAGGAAATCAAAGACTTCTTAAAATCCAATGACAATGAAGGCATAAAATACACAAACCTATGAGACATAATGAAAGCAGTGCTCCAAGAAAAGTTCGTAGCACTAAGTGTCTTTAAAAAGAAAATTGTAACAGGTCATATTTGTGAATTAACAGCAGAACTGGAAGAACTGGAGAAAAAAGAAGCAAATACACACAAGAGGAGCAGAAGGCAGGAAATTATCAAGCTTAGGGCTGAAATCAACAACTTAGAAACAAAAAGAACAATACAAAGAATCAATGAAACCAAGAGTTGGTTCTTTGAGAAAATCAACAAAATAGACAAACCCTTAGCCAGATTAACTAAAAGGCAGAAGGAAAAAAAAAAAAACCCAAATCAGCAAAATTAGAAATGAAAAGAGAGAAATAACAGACATTGAGGAAATTCAGAGAATCTTTAGGTCCTACTTTAAATATCTGTACTCCACCAAATTTGAAAACTTAAGGGAAATGCACAGTTTTCTTAATAGATTCCACCTACCAAAGTTAAATCAAGATCAGGTTAAAATATTAAACAGCCCTAGAATCCCTAAGGAAACAGAAACAGTCCTTAAAAATCTCCCAACCAAAAAAAGCACCAGGGCCAGATGGTTTCAGCACAGAATTCTACCATATCTTCAAAGAAGAGCTAATACAAATACTTTTCAAACTTTTTCACAAAATAGAATCAGAAGGAACACTGCCAAACTCATTCTATGAGGCCACAGTCACCCTGACACCTAAGCCACACAAAGACCCAACAAAGAAAAAGAACATCAGACCAATCTCCCTCATGAACATAGATGCAGAAATACATAATAAAATACTGGCAAACCAAATCCAAGAACACATCAAAAGTATCATACACCATGATCAAGTAGGCTTCATCCCAGGAATGCCAGGATGGTTCAACATACATACGAAAATCCATCAAAGTAAATAACCATATAAACAAGCTGAAAGAAAAAAAAAAACATGATCATCTCACTAGATGCTGAAACAGCATTTGACAAAATCGAACACCCCTTCATGCTAAACGTCCTGGAGCGAATGGGCATACAAGGACCATACCTAAAAATAAAAAGGCAATATACAGCGAGCCAGTAGCCAACATCAAATTAAATGGAGAGAAACTTGAAGCATTTTCTCTAAATGCAGGGACAAGACAAGGATGCCCACTTTCACCATATCTCTTCAACATAGTACTTGAAGTTCTTGCTAGAGTAATAACACAGCTAAAGGAGATCAAGGGGATACAAATTGGAAACAAAGAAGTCAAATTATCCCTATTTGCAGACAATATGATAATATACATAAGCGACCCCAAAAATTCCACCAGAGACCTCTTACAGCTGACAAACACCTTTAGCAAGGTGGCTGGATACAAAATTAATTAAAAAAAAATCAGAAGCCCTTCTTTATACAAAAAGTAAATGGGCTGAGAAAGAAATTGAGGAAACAACACCCTTCACAATAGCCACAAACAACATAAAATAACTGGGAGTAATTCTAACCAAGCAAATGAAAGACCTGTATGACAAGAACCTCAAGTCCTTGAAGAAAAGAATTGAAGAGGACACCAGAAGATGGAAAAATCTCCAATGCTCATGCATAGGTAGGATCAACATAAAAAAAAATGACCATCTTACCAAAAGCAATATACAGATTAAATGCAATTCCTATCAAAATACCACCACAATTCTTTATAGACCTGGAAAAAGAAATTCTCAACTTCATTTGGAATAACAAAAAAACAGAATAGATAAATCAATCCTGTACAATAAAAACAAAACAAAACAAAAATCATCTGGAAGCATCACCATGCGAAAGTCCAGGCTGTGCTACAGAGAAATAGTAATAAAAACAGCATGGTACTGTACAATAAAAACAAAACAAAACAAAAATCATCTGGAAGCATCACCATGCGAAAGTCCAGGCTGTGCTACAGAGAAATAGTAATAAAAACAGCATGGTACTGGTATAGAAACAGACCAGTGGATCAGATCAATGGAATCGAATTGAAGACTCAGAAATGAACTCACACACCTATGGTCTCTTAAATTTTGACAGAGAAGCTAAAGCCGTACAATGGAAAAAGGACAGCATCTTCACCAAATGGTGCTGGTCTAACTGGATGATGACATATAAAAGAATGAAATGAAATTAGACCCATACTTATCACCTTGTACAAAACTTAAGTCCAAGTGGATCAAAGACCTTAACTTAAGGCCTGACACACTAAATCTAGTAGAAGAGAAAGTGGGGAAAACCCTCGAACTCATTGGCACAAGTGACAACTTCCTGAACAGAACACCAACAGCTCAGGATCTAAGACCAACAATCAATAAATGGGACCTCATGAAACTGAAAAACCTCTGTAAGGCAAAAGACACTGTCATTCGAACAAAATGCAACCTAAAGATTGGGAAAAGATCTTTACCAACCCCACATCTGACAGAGGGATAATATCCAAAATTTACAAAGAACTCAAGAAATTAAATGCCAAGAAACCAAGTAATTCAATCAAAAAATGGGAACAGAGCTAAACAGAGAATTCACAAAGGAGAAATCCCTAATGGCTGGAGACACTTGGAGAAATGCTCAGCATTCTCAGTCATCAGAGAAATGCAACTCAAGATGACTCTGAGATTCCATTTCACACCTGTCAGAATGACTAAGATAAAAAACTCAAATGACAGCACCTGCTGGTGAGGTTGTGGAGAAAGAGGAACACTCCTCCATTGCTGGTGGGAGTGCAGGCTTGTGCAACCACCATGGATGTCAATCTGGTGATATCTTAGAAAAATTTGAATAGCTCTACCTCAAGACCCAGCCATACCACTTCTGGATATGCATCCAAATGACTCCTCACCAAACCACAAGGAAGTTTACTCATCTATGTTCATAGCAGCCTTATTTGTAATAGCTAGAAACTGAAAACAATCCATGTCCCTCAACCGAGGAATGGATAATAAAAAAACTGTGGTACATCTACACAATGCAATACTACTCAGCCATTAGAAACAACATAATCATGCAATTTTCAGCCAAATGGATGGAACTAGAGAAACTCATCCTGAGTGAGCTAACACAGATCGAGAAGGATGCACATGGCATCTATTCACTTATAATCGGATTTTAGCTTTATAGTACAGGATAACTATACTACAACCAATGCACCAAAGGGAACATGAACATAGACTTTGTTTCCTATCATTGAGACACTTTGCCCTAGTGGTGCAGCCTTGTAGGTCCCCAGTGTATGAAGAGGCTCTTGGCCCTCATATGACTGCTGAACTTGGGCGGGGGACTGTTATGTAGGGATACTCCACTCCAGAGGAGTGGGATGGAAGGGATAGGGGTAGAGTGTGGGAGGGCAATACTGGGACCAGTGGAAAGAGGGCATTGTGTTGGAGATGTAACCTGAAGTAAAAAATATTAAAAAAAAAGAAAATGAGAAGTCTTACATAACTGACACTTGTTTAATCATTATGTGATGTATTTCATTGTTGGTTTTAGCTTTTTGTTTTTGACATTCCCTGGTTCACTTTATTTGTACTTTTAGAAAATGATTACTAAAAATACCGGGGGGTAACTCTAACCAAGCAAGTAAAGGACATATACAACAAGAACTTCAAGCCCCTGAAGAAAGAAATGGAAGAGGCCTTTAGAAGATGGAAAGATCTCCCATGCTCATGGATAGGAAAGATCAACATAATAAAAATGGCTATCCTACCAAAAGCAATATATAGATTTAATGCAATTCCTATCAAAATACCAACACAATTCTTTATAGACCTGGAAAAAGCTATTCTCAACTTCATATGGAACAACAAAAAGCCCAGAATAGCTAAATCAATCCTGTACAATAAAAAAACATCTGGAGGTATCACCATCCCAGATTTCAAGCTGTACTACAGAGCAATAGCAATAAAAACAGCATGGTACTGGTATAGAAACAGACCAGTGGATCAATGGAATCGAATTGAAGACCCAAACATGGACCCACACACCTATGGCCAACTAATCTTTGACAAAGAAGCCAAAACCACACAATGGAAGAAGGACAGCATCTTTAACAAATGGTGCTGGTCCAACTGGATATCCACTCGCAAAAGAATGAAATTAGACCCACACATATCACCTTGTACCAAACTTAAATCCAAGTGGATCAAAGACCTTAACATAAAGCCGGCCACACTAAATATACTAGTAGAAAAAGTAGGAGAAACCCTCGAACTCATTGGCACAGGTGACAACTTCCTGAACAGAACACCAACAGCTCAGGACCTGAGATCAACAATCAATAAATGGGACCTCATGAAACTGAAAAGCTTCTGTAAGGCAAAAGACACTGTCATTCGAACAAAACTGCAACCAACAGACTGGGAGAAAATCTTCACCAACCCCACATCTGATAGAGGGCTATTATCTAAAATCTACAAAGAACTCAAGAAACTAAACGCCAAGAAACCAAATAATCCAATCAAAAAATGGGAGACAGAGCTAAATAGAGAATTCACAAAGGAGGAATCCCTAATGGCTGAGAGACACCTGAAGAAATGTTCAACATCTTTAATCATCAGAGAAATGCAACTCAAGATGACCCTGAGATTCCATCTAACACCTGTTAGAATGGCTAAGATAAAGAGCTCAAATGATAGCACATGCTGGCGAGGGTGTGGAAAAAGGGGAACCCTACTCCATTGCTGGTGGGAGTGCAAGCTTGTGCAACCACTATGGAGGTCTGTCTGGTGATATCTTAGAAATCTAGGAATAACCTTGCCTCAGGACCCAGCCATACCACTTCTGGGTATACACCCAAAGGACCTCTCAGGGAGACATAGGGAAGTCTCCTCATCTATGTTCATAGCAGCCTTATTTGTAATAGCTAGAAATTGGAAACAACCCAGATGTCCCTCAACTGAAGAATGGATTAAAAAACTGTGGTACATCTATACAATGGAATATTACTCAGCTATCAGAAACAATGAAATCATGCAATTTGCAACCAAATGGATGGATCTAGAGAAGCTCATCCTGAGTGAGCTAACCCAGTCTCAGAAGGATGCACATGGCATCTATTCACTGATAGTAGGATTTTAGCTATATCGTACAGGATATCTGTACTACAACCAACACACCAAAAGGAACATGGACATAAACTTTTTTTTTTATCTTTTTCTTTTTCGTTCTCCTTTTTTTCTTTTTTCTTTTTCCTTTTCCCTTCTCTTTTTCCTCTCTTTTTTTTGTTGATATTCTTTGTTTTTGTGGGTTTGTGTGTTTGTTGGTCTTTTTTTTAGTATTCCCCCAGTAGCAAGGAGACATCTTTCACTGGCAGTACTGCCTCGTAGGCCCCAGGTGAATGAAGAGGCTCTTGGCCCTCATATGACTCCTGATCTGTAGTGAGAGACTGTTAGGCAGGGACACTCCATTCCAGAGGAACAAGACGGAAGGGTCAGGGGGTAGAGCATGGGAGGGTAGGGCTTGGAAGCGGGAAAAGAGGACAATATGATAAGGATGTAACCTGAAGTAACAAACAAATATATTTATTAACTAAAAAAAAAAAAAAAAAAAGGGCAGGTGGCAGGGCTGAAACACTGTGAATGGAATAGAGGATACAGCCGTTCGGCCTGGTTTTGCAGACCTCCAGGTGTCGAGAAGACGTGGAGCTAAGGTAAAATACAAAAGAATTGTGGTGTTGGCCCATGCCTTTGACTTCAGCGGAGACGGGGGGAGCCTTGTAGAGTTGGTGGTCTTATGTATTCTGGAGTCATACGGAGCAGGGTAGTGAGGGTGCACACCCTTGTTCCCACCATTCAAGAAGAGTACACCCTTGGTCCCAGCACACTGGAGACAGAAATGGGCAGATCTCGGAGCTCAGGGTCAGCCTGATGCAGGGCAAACTCTAAATAGAGAAAGACTTCGATTCTTGAGTGGTGGAACACATCTTTGATCCCTTCAGATGGGAACCACAGGTCTCTGATCCCAATAATTAGAGTTCAGAGACACACACATGGGATTTGGAGGGACCTAGGTTTGGAGGCTACTTACAAAAGGCCTTCTCGATGCAGGCAGATTGTCCTTTGGGATCTCAAAATATATACACTGGAGCTAGTTTAGCTCCAAGGTGACAGAATGAATTCTTCTTTAACCCGGATTGAAAGATAACGCTTTGCATGTTGTCGGAAGGCCAAATTTGCTTCAGGAGAAGTATTACCAAGCCCCCCCCCCAAAAAAAAAGAGGGTAATTGTCTCAGGGTTGAGATTGGGGCAGGGCTCTGTTCTTATCTTTCCAGGAGAATCGAAGCGTCCATTCGGGGAGCCTGGGGATGGCTGGACAGCGGAAACCTCAGCAGAGCGCAGAATCAGGCACCAAGGAGGACGAGTGACCCAGTTGATTCAGCCTGGCAGACTTCCTCAATAGCTGTCTCCATCGGGGGCCTGCAACCACAGCAATCCAATGTCACTGGGACCGTTCAGCTCTACACAATGCCCCAGCTGGAACCTCAGTGAAGCCTGTAAGATCAGCTTCTGCCTACAAACTCCTTAGGTCAGCTAAACAGCTGAGAACAGGACTGAACATAAAAGGATTGTACTAACATTTTAACCATTTTCCATTTTGGTTCGGATCCCAAACAGATTTACTACGACCCAAATCAGCAGGAAGTCACTTTAAGAGAGCAACGTCCCATGCCCAGAGGGAGGGGAGGGTGTTTCTCCGCCCTTCTTTTTGGTTATTTGAAGGATAACTGAAAACTCTGTTATTTAGGGGAAGAGATTACAAGCTGATAAATGGTCCTGTTTAATGGGGTTTGGAGGTTAGACCCAGGGAATTCCTACTTTTCCTTTTCTGTATCCTTCTTTCTCTCCTATGTAGGAGTGCATGGGCTTGAGAAAAATGAGACATAGACATAGCACAGGAAGGTCCAAGAAGAAGGGGCAGATTATTGAATATGCCCTTATACCTTTGTATATTGATACAAAATTAGTAGTATATTTGGCTAAAGTGGTATTGACCATTGTTTATTGTGCAAAAATAAGATTGTATTGGATTACATCAGTATTGATCTTTGTATATTGATACAAAATTAAGATTATAGTTGGCCACAATGGTATTGACCCTTGTATATGGACGTAATATTAAGATATATTGGGCTACATAGGCATTGATCATTGTATATTGATACATAATTAAGAGTATATTTAACCACAATTGAATAGATCTTTGTATATTGATACAAAATTAAAGGTAACGCTTCCTAATGGTATCATACCTAGAGATACTTAAAAACAAAATGTGAAGCTCTGGCCTCTTGATACCAACCATCTAAAACTGTTTAGGATAGTTAAGTAAAACAAACTCCTAGTCATGCAAACATGTCACTTTGTTAGCTACTATGACAGTCTATCACAGATATTCTCTAAACTACTCAGTAATCAAGTTGTTAAGAGACAAGCAACATTTGCTTATCTAAGAGATGGATAGGTCATCTTCAAAAACTCCAAGAGATCTGAAGAATATGGCATTCAAAGATGTTATCTTAAATTAAGATTTTCTTTTTTTTTGATATCGAGACATATCAGCTCCTGACAGCACCCCCTATTCTACTCCAAGTAGAAGGTAAGCATCGAAGAATCTCCAGTGTGAGATGGTTGAATTAGTGGCAAGCCTATCTCTTGGCATGAAAAAACCCCTTGCTCCAACTGCAGACAGACTGCCGTCCAAAAAGGACAAAACTTGGTAGCAGGGAAGTCGACAGCCTAGCTCTGGCAAGACAGAGTGGGTAAATCCTTCATAATCCCTGCTCTACAACAAATGTCTGTCAGAGAAACAGGACCCAAAGGCTGAAGACTGATGCAGGAATGTATAGAGAGAATATGGGAACTGTCCAGGCAGTCACTGGTATGTCATTTCTTTGTTTTGGAAGCTGCAGGCCCTGCACTTCCTATATAAG
Organism: Lophiomys imhausi; assembly: GCA_907164525.1. Taxonomy (NCBI): domain Eukaryota; kingdom Metazoa; phylum Chordata; class Mammalia; order Rodentia; family Muridae; genus Lophiomys; species Lophiomys imhausi. Next base: position 2,671,760 of record CAJQZJ010009141.1, read on the forward strand.
CAGATATATTTATCCCTCTCAGGTCTCTGAGGTGGTTGAAGAATAGACAGCTAGAGTCTCATAGTTAATTTTGAGTTGTTTAGGAATCAAGAGGGTGTTATAGATCTAAGAAGATACTTTTAAAATTGTGTTGCAAGTTAGTATGAATGCTGAGTCAGATATAGACCTTTAAACTCATGGAGATGGTTAGATAGTAGAATGTTAAAGTCAGGGGCCAAATATGTATAAACTGGACATTGGGAAGGTATACTGGGCCATTTAACTCTCATAAATGTGGCATATTTATATCTGTTGTTTTGTATAGTATTTGCTGTTATAAGAGAAGTAACTATCTGTTGGACTGAAAGGGGAAGCTGCTGGGGGGAAGAGGGTGGAAGGGTGGGATAGGAAGGGGGAATAGGGAAGGGTTTGTGACTGAGATGTAACTTGAAGAAAAAAAATAAAGTATTTAAAAAAAAAGAAAATGATTACTAAACTGAATAAATATGGTATCTAAAGTGATTTTATGACTTTAGTACAATATAGAATAATTAAATCAAAAAACCTATCACATCAAATATTTAGAATTTTTATGAGAACATTTTTAATTTATTGAATTATATGAGAATATTTAATGTTGAGTTGTTAGTTATATCCATTATATCATGCTCTTGATTTTTAAATTTTCAAGTTTTTTAACAATTTATTCCTTTTTTATATTTTAGCATATAATTTCCTCATTCTTTTTTCTCCCTCTAAATCCCTTCCTCGTTCTCTTTCAAATTTATGGTCTCCTTCTTCATTAAGTGATATCACATGTAGATAGATATTCTGAAATATAATATGATCAGTCTGTGTTCTGTTACATTTTTGAACATTTTCAGAGCTGACCATTCTGGATAACTAATTGAACTCTCTCATGCGGAAGACTATTTTTCTTACTCCCAGAATTCTTCAGATGATTGTATCTCTTGGTGTAGGAATGAGGCCTTGTGGGCTCCTTTCCACCCACTTTGGCATATTCATTGGTATCATTCTTGTTCAGTTTACATTTGGGTAACCATGTTGGTGAGACTTTCTGGGTGTAGCTTCTGACATTATTAGAAGATACATTATCACAGCAATCCCTTTTCCATGTATTTCCAAGTATTCCCTTTTTCCGAGATTTGGTACGTTCAGACCATCATTTATCTATCCATTCCCTACACTTACCACCCACTCATAACCACTATGTTGTACTCTTTTCCTATGAATTCAATTGTTTTCAATTCCTCATGTAAAAGCATGTGGTATTTGTCTCGCTGTATTGAGGTTATTTCCAATAATATGTGTTATATCCATTAATATGTTGAGATTTGGCTGTGTACTACTTAAGTTAATCTGTGTTGTATAAAACTACCTTTTCAGCCCAGGCCTTAGTTCTCAGAGCTCCATTGTACTAGCATCCTGTGACTTACCTAAGTGAAAATACAGAAGCAGATGACTCTTGTGACTAGCACCATCTCTCTGTCACCATCCCGAATTATAAATAACTTATTCCCTGAAGTTGAGAGTTCACAACTCTATAAATCCATCAAATAAACTGCACCCGTAGGAGTGGTCATACTAAAATTATATCAGGAAAACATGCTTGAGAATGTATCAAATATATCAGACCAGAAAACAAAAAAGGTGCTGCTTTTTCACCTGGACCCCATAAAGAGGATACCTAACACTGCCAATGGTATAGCCACCAAGAGTCAGATCTGTAATCTGATCACTCAATGTGTATTAAGAACCTAATGGTCAGAGAATTCCCAATGGACCCAGGGGTTCTAGCTTAGTTCTCTCCCTAGGCCCAATATGGCCTACTTGAATTCCATCCGTCCATCTTCCCTGGTCATCTACCCTGGTCCCACACTTCCCTGTTACATCCAGTCCCTCAGCTCCGTGGCAGTTCAGTTTAACAGAGGCTCAGCACACCTCTGCCCCTGCAACTTAGCTCTACATCAGTGCCTCACACAGACTTATTTCTTGTGTCTCTCTCAGCATCCTACCTGGTCCTCTTCCTCTTTGTAATTCTATGAACTCTTCTGTGGCTTCTCAGACACTTATACCCATTCTATGACCTATATACAGACATTTATTTTGTGATATGTAATGTGTGTTCTGAGAATTTATATTAGTAGCCAAGATCAGAATAAATGAATTTATGTTTCTATTTGGCATTCTATTAGGGGAAGTCAAGACTACTTGGCAAATTGAAGCCACAAAACTGATGTAGATTGTGTGTTTGTTTTTATTCAATCAATTATGACATTGTGCAAACACCTAAATGTGTCTGTCAATGCTTCAGACATAGTTCTTTTATGACAGCATATTCTATACTTCGGTTCATCTTAGAAATAACATCACTTCCTTTGTAAGGGTGTGAAGTATTCTACTGTATGTGTGTATCATATTTTCCCTATTAATCTACTGATAGAGAGGTAAGTTGATACCATATCCACTATTTGAAATAAAGCTGGACCACCAGCTGGGGTCCATGCCTCCAACACAAAATCCTTTGTGGGTGACACTTCATAATCAAACCATAGCAACATATATGGCTTTCAAGTATTTTATTACAATCTGTAGGTCATCTCTTTACTCTTTTAGTTGTTGCCTTCACTATTTTACTATATCATATTTCTTAAACCTCTTTCTCTTCTAAGAACTCTCATAATTACCTTGGATACATTCATATACTTTATGATAATCTATGTCAAGATCGTCAGCTTTATGACAATCAGGAAAGGTTCTTTTGACATATAAGCTGATATACACACACATGCACACAAGAGAGAGACAGAGACAGAGAGAGAGACAGAGATAGAGCTTTAAAAAAGCATTCTGTGTGTGATTGATGAAAAACTTAAACAACATAGCAATTATCTGGAAGAGTAGGGAACTGTATATGTTTTATAACAGTTACTTAAAGGCAATCAAATCTTTTAAGATACAAGGCTAGCTAAAGTAAAGCATAAAAACCTGACTTGCCTGAGATATTGAATTGGGATACTTCTGTAAAATTCCAGTGTTTGTTTAGACTAGGTGTGTAAAATATAAAGCAAAGAGGAAAGGTGTCATTTGTCTGAACCCTACTACATAAGAATCCAATATAATTTAACATAATTTGTCATAGTGAAACAAAATGATAAATGTTCATCTGAATTCATTCAGGCTGTTTCCTGCATGCTTTAACTACCTGGCTGTGGGCAATGACCCAGTTTTTATCTCCTCTGTTGACTGTCTCAAATTAAACTGTATAGCAGCCAGTAACAACAGGATTTACACCAACAGGTGTTTCATCCCACATTCCTATTTAATGTCTCCTTTTTAGCCTTTACACCTGGACAACTTGGAGATTCTCCAGGGATGGCATCTGTTGGCAACCTCTCTTTTGAAATCCAGGTCTGCTGTTGCAGATCTGCAAATGTTGAAGAAAACCCACATTGTATGTGTCTCTGTTGTCTCATAGTGTCACTGCCATATGTCAAATCAAGTTCCATTTCACAGGTGACAGTGAAGTGGAATGCATGGTCAATGTGAAGAGGTCTTTTTTTCAATGCCTGGAAAGTAAGACATGTCAGCTTTTTGTTGTTGTTGTTCTTGTTTTCTTTTGTTTGGAAGTTGTTGGTGATGATGGAAGAAGAGATGGCTAGTGGGGGTTTCTTTTTTCATATTTTTTCCTATATTTTTTATTTCTTCAAGTTACATCTCAATCGCAGTCCCCTCCCTATTCCCCCTCCAGTCCCACTCTCCCACCCTCAACCCCCCATCCTCTTCCCTGTTTTTTTTTCTTTTAAGTTTAAGGTATATCTTATTTCCCCCTACAGTTTCTCCTTTCAGTCCACCAAATGGCTCTTTCTCTTATAATAACAAATATAATACAGTACAACAGAGGAAATTAGGCCACAGTTATGAGGGTTATATGGCTTAACGTACATTCCCAATGACCAGTCCATATGTATTTGGTACCTGACTTTAACATTCTACTATCTAAACATCTCCATGAGTTTAAAGGTCTATATCTGACTCAACATTCATACTAACTTGCAACACAATTTTAAAAGTATCTTCTTAGATCTGTAACACTCTCTTGACTCCTAAACAACTCAAAATTAAATTATGAGACTCTAGCTATCTGTTCTTCAACCACCTCAGAGACCTGAGAGGGATAAATATATTGGATTTTATAGGAAGTACAGGGCCTGAAGCTTCCCAAACTAAGAAATGACATACCTGTGGCTGCCTGGACAGTTCCTATTTTCTCTCCATACATTACAGCATCGATCTTCAGTCATTTGGCCCCATTTCTCTGACAGATATTGATTAGATATAGAACAGGGGTTATGAAGGACTTACCTACCCTGTCTTGGCAGAGCTAGGCTGTTGACTTACCTGCTTCCAGGTTTTGTCCCTTTTGGACAGCATTCTGTCTACAGTTGGGGCAAGGGGCTTTTCCTACCAAGAGACAGGCTTGCGACTAATTCAATCATCTCCCACTGGAGAATCTTCGATGCTCATCTTCTACTTGGAGGAGAATAGGGGGTGCTGTCAGGAGTTGATATGTCTTGATATAAAAAAATCTAAAGTTACAAAAACATCTTTGAATGCCATATTCTGCAGATCTCTTGAGGTTTTTGAAGAGGCCCTATCTATCTCTTATATTAGGGTAAGCAGATGCTGCTTGTCTCTTGCCAGTTTATTTCTGATTAGCTTAGAAAGTAACTATAATAGGCTGTCATAGTACCTAATAGAATGACCGGCTTGCATAACCATTAGTTTACATTTCTTAATTATCCTAAAAGTTTATGACAATTAGTAGTAAAAGGCCGTAACATAACACTTCATTTTTTTTCTTTACCTCCTAACCCTTCCATCCCATTTCTCTAGGGTGGGGTGTCCTTATATAACAGTCCCTCATCTCAGTTGAGATGTCGTATGAGGGCCAAGAGCCTCTTCATTCATTGGGGATCTATGAAGCAGTACCATCAGTGAAAAGTGTCTCGTTGCCCGGGAGAGAGAACTACTAAACAAACAAATCAATAAGCATACAATAGATAGAAAAGACTAAAAAACAGAAAAAATATAACTAATATATAAAAAATAAATAAAAATTACAAATTAAAAATAAGAAGTCTATGTCCAAGTTCCCTTTGGTGTGTTAGTTGTAGTATCGATACCTTCTACTATATAGCTAAAATCCTACTATAAGTGAATAGATGCCATATGTGTCCTTCTGAGTCTGGGTTAGTTCACTCATGATGAGCTTTTCTAGTTCCATCCATTTGGCTGCAAATTGCATAATTTCATTGTTCCTGATAGCTGAATAATATTCCATTGTATAGATGTACCACAGTTTTTTGACCCATTCTTCGCTTGAGGGACATCTGGGTTGTTTCCAGTTTCTAGCTATTACAAATAAGGCTGCTATGAACATAGATGAGGAAACTTCCTTATGATTCCGTGAAGAGGCATTTGGGTGTATACCCAGATGTGGTATGGCTAGGTCCTGAGGCAGAGCTATTCCAAGTTTTTTAAGATATCGCCAGACTGACCTCCATAGTGGTTACACAAGCCTGCATTCCCACCAGCAATGGAATAGGGTACCCCTTTCTCCACACCCTCGCCAGCATGTGCTCTGAGGTGAATCTTAGGTACTAATACTCCAGTGCTGGCTGTCAAGAATGCATTGAGCATGTAGGATTTAGGAAAGTATCTACTTCTGGATCCTTTTCACTTTCTGCAGGCTATCTGCCATGATTGATTCCAGCCTCTACCCTCAAAGCCCACCACTGCAACCTCTGCTTTGTTGTTACCTTTTTTCTTTTCTGACTTAGACCTTCTTGTCTCCTTCTTTTAAGGATCCAGTGATTATGATGAGCTGCCTGAATAATACAAGGTAATGTTCCATCTTAAAATGCTTTGCATAATCACATCTGTTGATATTTTTATACCAGATGAGGTGACATGTCTGAAAATTATGAGGATTAGGATTTGAACAACTTTGGGAGATATTATGTCTATCCCAAATCAGTCATATTTGTCAAAGAAGACTTTAGAGTTTTAGAGTTTACAGTTTCCCTACAAATATAGGAAGATAATATAATATAAATGAATGAAATAGACCACAGATTGTAAAGAGTAAAGGGAAGGAAAATTAGAAAATGAAAAGTATGCTCAGGCATTGCTGATTTTGAAAACCATATGTAATTACTGTGTGGGTGAAACAAAAGACGTCTCTGGTTCATGTCTGTCTATTTACAGCCTTTGTTTTAAACAAATCTCTCCCTCTTCTGTTATGAGAAAGGGAACAGCTTCCTGTTCAAGGAGCGACATGCATGTTATAACCAATTACACTGGCATAAATATTCTAAAGGCTAAAGTTCAAGAATGCAGTAAGAAGAATGATAGATAGAAGTCTGTGTTAACTGGGAGATCTGCTGGGACTAATTGGAAGAAATTGGCCTGAAAGGAAGTTGACTATTACAGGAAATGCAGACTACATTTTTAAAAGATAGTAACCCTGTTCCCAGCAGCTCAGGAAGAGTTCTCTGACTTAGAGGCAAATAAAAGCTAGCTAAATGAACTGCAAAGACTAGGGACCTATAATCTTGGATGTAGGAGCCATGACCTTCAGTACCATTTAATTCAAGGATGCACCAAAGAGAGTGTCAGTGCCCTGTTTCTCCTGAACATTTTCCTAGAAGTCCTCTGTCAACTTCTGGGGTTTGGTGTGTATTGTGTGTGTAGCTTGACTATGGATGGACTGACTGGCATAGTAAAAACTGAATTTGTTGTTGCTTATGGAGTCACAGGTTATCAGATACTCTCTGATATTAGTAGCATAGAGCATGTAGTACTATTTCATGAAGATCTAGATTAAAGGGTATAAAGAAATTTTTCTAAGAATCCAGTGTCCATATCTATATGTGCAGTCATTAGTAGCTACTTAGTAGGAAGGAACAAAAGACAGAGAGAAAGAGTCTTTGATGGGGAAATATGCATGGTAGCAGATCATAAAGAAATGACAAAATTCAGATGTCGCATAAGAAGCAAAACTGTCCTTTGTATTTAAGGGCTGAAGTAAACAGAAAAATAATATTTATATAATTTGAGTGGTTCATCAAGAAAAAAGAATATAAAACAAAGAATTGTAAATGTCCTTGTACATAAGAATAACAAATGTGTGTGTGCACATGTGTACATGGATGTGTGTGTGCACATGTGTACATGGATGTGTGTACATGTGTACATGGATGTGTGCGTGTGTACATGTGTACATGGATGTGTGTGTGCATATTTGGCATGCACGTTTACAGTGAGATAGAAAGAGAAAGAAGAGAAAGAGATAAGCAGAAATAGAGCAACCAGTTCATTGAATGGTTTGAATTCAATGAGATGAGAATATAGTTTAACATTTTCTGTTCTACACTACTGCCAATTACTTTTGTCTGCCCTCTCCTGTCCCCCAAGGAAATCTCAAAAGCACACAATAGCTTAACTCATCACTCAGATAAAAGTGGACAGTCCCTTTTGATACAAAATATCTTAGCACAGACTAACAGCGAAATCTTGTTCTCTTGGAGAAATCAATTCATCTTTACTGACACCTTGCATCTTGGTCTAGTTTTAGGCTTGGAGATATGCAGCAGAGAAAGGAAGCTTGGGCAGGCTCTGAACTTGGTTGTGTCCTTCCTTTCTACTCTGTGTGCTCCCTCTGCTTCTGCCGCCTATGCCCCCCCCCACACACACACACAATTCCACACCAGGAGAGAGAGACTAGTTAAGAGTTTGTACGTAAAGCATATGGTTGCTCTGTCATTGTGGTCATGGAGCCGCCCCCCCCTTTCCCTTGCCTCCTCCCCTGTCTCCTGAGAAACTTGGGTAGAATCTTTAGAAAATCTATGCCCATATATCCTTCTCTGTCTTCTTGTCATGAACAAGGTCACCTCTGTATGACTGACTCTGCCCTCAGTTCCAGCGCGAACTTGCATTTTCTATTGTGAAGTCTTCATGCCTAACCAACCAACAGTGAGGGCCTTTTGAAAATTAGCCTAGGCAATTCTTTCTCTTATGTCCTCTGAATGTCTGTGATTCGACTGTTTTAATCATTGACCCTTTATATCCATGGCCCCAATTTTCTCATTCAGAGTACATGTTCATAACTTTGGTTTATAAATAGGAAAAAAGGAGTGTGATTGGAGGGCAGGAAAATAATGTATTTCCCCTACTCCAGAAACTTCTTTCTGAGGTCTTTCTATGAAGAGGACAGTGTGCAGAGCGTGGTGCTATCCTTGTCATAGCAAGCTGCCTGCACTGTTCTGTTAAGCTGTGCATTCCAACTGCAGTGCTTACTCCTTGAAGTCTGTGGTCTCATGTCTTCTTATTTTTGATCTTTGCAGATTGCCTCAACATGTTTAGGCTCTCCCTGGGCTGCTTTGTTAACCCAAGAACCAATTTACTAATTTAAAGGGATTCAGAATCAGTGGCCCTTTGTTTTGAACAAGCTACAGTGTCAAATTTTGAGCTCCAGGCTTTCTCACTAGTGATGTCATTTAATCTCCCTACCAAGTGCCACTGGATATCTGTGGTAGGTTTAGTGTTAGCATATAATAGCATAGGGAACATGGAATAAGATAAAAGACTTACTTACATGTCCTTGGGAACTCACCAAGGACCAGGACCTCTTTGATCTTAGGGCTAGGGGAAGGACGTGCCCCCTGAAGTGCCCGCCCTCCCAAAGTCTGTTGTCATTTTGCAGCTCTCTGTGAAAAGCATCTGAATGGCATGCCCTGAGGCACCTGCCCACATATGCAGACCGCCTGTGAATTCACTCCCCTCTGCAAAAAGCTTTCTTGAAAAAGACTGAGCCCAGGAACATAACTGGAAAAGTACACGAAAGCGTCTGTTGACAGGTGAAGACATACAAGTCAGGATTCACTTGGACAGCGGGCTGCCTCTGTCTCCTGATCCTGACTCAACAACATTTTCTTTGACCTGCGGAAAAACACGCATCACAATCTCATCGGAAAGTTTCACCGTCTGATATTGACCCATTTCAGGTCTGAAGAGGAGACGGATTCTCCCTGACATTCAGGAGTGCTTAGACACAGAGATCTGCCAGAAGCACCTTAATAGGTGAGTTGCCTAGGAAACTTTCATATGTTAATTGGTCTTAAGACCACAAAGGCAGCAAAGAAATTCAGAGACTTTAAGAGACTTTAAAACTAAAAAATTGTATGCATACCAGCCATCCATCAGGACCCATGCTCAGAGAAAAATATCCTTTTGAGAAACCTAAGGTTAATGTTAAATGTTTGTATTATAGATACTAAGAAGATTTAGATGTTAGGTTTCAGAGTTAGGGTTTGTGTTTAGGATTTAGGAATTCTATAGACAATTGTTAGGTAATTGTTAAGTATTAATGAATATATGTGTGTGATAAATAAAAATTTACTGTTACAGCTGTTACAGATATCCCTATAAATGAACTTATTTAAGGAAATAAAAAAGTTTTGGAAAGTCAAAGTGAGTTCTATCTCCAGAAATTATATAAGGATGGAAGAGAACTAACTCCACTAAGTCATCCTTTGGTCTCCACAAATGCTTGCTGGCACAATGACAATGTACCACAACACACACACCACCACCACCACCACCACCGCCACCAAGTGTAGAATGAGTTAATTAAATTATTTACTAGTATTTATAATATAGTTAATGTGTCTGTGGTATTAATCCTTAATTCTCCATTATAAATAATCATACAGACACATGATGGATTTTAACAAGCCTTAGCCCAGATTGTGCAATCTTGGCCCACCTAAGCTAGCCTTTAATTCTATTCTCCAAATATGACCATATATGTGTGTGTGTGTGTGTGTGTGTGTGTGTGTGTGTGTGTGTCCCTTGGTTTGTTATTCTCCACACTATGCCAATGTTCCAGGCCATGTGGAATGAGGTTCTTTTCTCAAACCCATTGGTTGTGTCCTCTTTCTTTCTCCTGGCTTGTTCTCTACCCAAGATCCTCTCTGCCTCAGAAGCCTTCCAACCTTTGCCCCACCTACCTTTTTCTCTGTTCAGTAACAGGCCTTGGCATTTTATTAAAGCCAATCACAGACAATGATTAGAAAGCAAGGTAACACAGCATTACTTGGTGTACAGCAAACAGGCCTCAGCGAGCAATTAATTAACATTTAGAATACATAATGGATCACTGCGTCAGAAGTACACACCAGATTATCCTTGTGGATAGTATTGATTGACCACTTCAGCTTTCATTCAGGCCCAGATCCAGGGCTGTGAGTTGGCTTACCTCAACATCTACCCCATCTGTGAACTGCCAGAGTGAGTGAAGGGCCTGACCCTGCAGATCCACAGCTGCAGAATCTCCATGACACAAGGCAACAACAGGATATCCTAGAGGAGTCCCCATGAGGATCCAGTATTGATAGTGTAGCAGAAGCCAGAGGCTTCAAACCAGACCAAGGAATCATTGCAATGAACATTTGTAAGTAAAGACAGGTGGACAAAAGGGTATACTGTATGACATGCTGTGACACACTGCAAATTTCATGATAAGATGTTTTGATTTTCATTTTCTTTTGAGAGGAGATTGCAAGGGCAGAAAGGATACAAAAAGATGGGGAGATGAGTAGAATTGGGGTAGTTTATGTGAAACTCACAAATAATCAATAAAAAGTTTAAAAATAGATTTAAGAGATTAAATAATGTAACTATCCGTAATTTGCATCTAAATCAAACTTTATGTTATTTTGGGACAGTTGGGCACAAGTGATAATAGACTGGGAATTAGATATGCTGTTGGTGTTTTGGGGATATGTGGTAGTGGAGCTTTTTAGCAAGAAAATACCGATCGTGTTATCATTGCTCTTATTCTTTATAGATTCATCCTAAAGTGGTAAAGATCTGGGGTTTACTTTTAAAATCTTTTAAGTGCTGGGAGAGAATGAAGAGAACATCAAGGTGCCGTTGCCTCTC
>CAJQZJ010009141.1:2687827-2764695 GCA_907164525.1 Lophiomys imhausi
ATATATATATATATATATATATATATATATATATATATATATATATAAAATGCTATCAAAGAAGCAGGTTTACTAGAAACTTCATACATAAGTGGAAGAAATCAAAATATAAAGAAATGGAGAACAGCTTGACAGTTACTTCAGAATCAAGTATAAATCTGTCATGCGATAATGGGCACTTTACTCCTTGGCATTTACTCAAAATAAATGAAGCATATGTCCATACAAATAGGTGTTTGTGAACAAGTTGTTGATTTGAACACTTGGACAGAATCCAAATATCTGCCTGTAGGTGAAATAAATAAGCAAACTGTGATTTATCAATTCAGAATATTGCTCAGTGATAAAAAGGGCAAATGGTATATAGACTAATAATATAGATAAACCTCAAATATTAGGCAGAATGAAATAAAAAAGCATGATGTATGTCTCCATTTTAATAAAGTTCTAACAATGCAAGGCAATCAGTATTGACAATAATAAGAGACCTAGTAGCCTCAAAATGGAGGAGAAGGGAAATAGATTACTAAAGCAAGAGGAAACTTAGAGAGATATATTGATTGTGATTAAGTATTACAGATATCTACATCTGACAAAGTTTACTTACTAATTTCAGGTTAAAAATAGCAAACAGAAAAATCTATAGATGATTATGAGTTTGTGAGAAGAATAATTTGGTTGTCTTACATCACCCATCTTTGGAAAGTTAAAGAGGACGAATGAAAACATTTCATGCCATTTAGAGACAGTTATTTCCTAAAAATTTAGTTGAATTAGATGTCAGTTTATTTTAACTCAGCAAAGAAATCATAGGAAATCATTCCTCTGTGTGTGTGTATGTGTGTGTGTGTGTGTGTGTGTGTGTACATTTAAGTTAATAATTATAATTCAGTGTTAGGAACATTCAATATAGAACTTATAGTTTATAAAATTATGCCCATTTGTCGACAGAAGTTAACGTATTAAGCATAGTTTTAGCTTTTGTTTAAATTTTCAAATCAATATAATCCCAATGTGTTACATTTTAAATTTGAAATAGAAAAAAAAAGTAATACTATCTTCCTAGATCTATATGTATAGATTACACAGTTTGCATTTTTACAATGGTCCATACATGATAAATAAACATACTATGTAAACGTACTACAAATTTAAATGTAAAAATACAAATACAACCATTATCTGGCTTTGTCTCCCTAAACTTCATTAAAAATTACAAGTTATTATTTTCCCATTCATACTTCTTCTCCAACCTCATCTTTTTGTCTCTCTCTCTCTCTGGCAATCTTCCTATGATTTTTGATCATCCATTTTCTAGCTGAGATTTCTTAGGTTATGTCTAATGGTAAGCATACTCTTCGTGATTCCAATTCAGTTAACCTAATTTTAACTGATGGCAGTTCTAATTGGTTGTTTCAAATCCATTAAACCACTTTTATTGCTCCCATTTCCCTTACTGAACTTTTGGTTTTTTAAAAAAAAAAATTGTTTTGTGATGAATGACTCATCAATTTAATACTGAACGTTTGTGAATTTGCAAACTTCTGTTATTTTTTTTTTTGATGCTCACTCATGCCTTACTCAGGGATGAGTTTAGTTTTCTTTGACTAGTGCTAAAGGTCATTATAAGAAGATATGTTACTCCAGAGATGTTTGACAGTGTATTTTGATATGGAATCATCATCAGTTGATCACCACAGTAAACTAAATTTTAGTTAAAGGATTTCTAAAATCATTAGGTTGTATGAATCAGTCCTAATAGCCTATACAAGGGCAACTCTGTGCCCACACACTTTCAAACCTACCCCATGAACTATTCTATTGCAAGACAAACTTTATTAATTCAGGCTGTACAAAAATCCCTTTTCAAGTCTCTCTCACTGTGTATATCTATTTGAAGACACCAGGTTATTATCAGCAGAGTAACCTAATAGTTTCATAGTTGGATCTTGTAATTTTATTTCTGTTCTTTCACATTTTGAAGTTCTCTAGATCAAAATTTAGGTTAGTGAATTCCCTTGAGGTGAGAACAACTTTGATGAGGTTTACATTTGAGAGTGTCTTAGTTTGGGGTTCTACTGCTGTGATAAAATACTACACGGCCAAAAGAAACACTGGAAGGGGTTTACTTCAGTTTACAACACTCAGGCCATACTTTGTCATCCAGAGAAACCTGGAAGGAACTAATGCAGAGGCCACTGAGTGGTGCCGCTTACCTGGTTACTGCTCATGGCTTGAGCAGCTTGATTTCTTACATCCTCTAGGACCATCCAGCTAGGGGTAGCAACATTCACAGAGGGATGGGCTTTTTTTTTTAAACATCAATCAAGCAAATAAACCATAGGCCAATCTGCTGGTGGCATTTCTCAGTTGAGGTTCTCTCTTCACAAATGACAGTAGTCTGTGTTGAGTTGTCAGAAATTAGCCAGCACTGTGAGTTTCACTGTTTCAACTAGATAATTATTTGTTGCTTTGTTAATGTTTGAATGTGTTTAAAAAGTACAAATTTTTAAAAATTCCCAGTATTTTTTTCTGTTCTCTGTCACATGTGTTGAGGTCCATGGGAATAGACTAAATAAAAGCCAGGGCCATTGATGTAGAAAACTGAGGTCTCCATTTGTTTTTATACTTTATTTTTTTATTTCTTCAAGTTACATCTCAGTGACAATCCCTTCCCTAACCCTCCTCCTGTCCCACCCTTCCACCCTCTTCCCTCCAAGAGCTCCCCCTTTCAGTCCAACAAATGGTTCCTTCTCTTATAACAGTAAATACTATACAAAACAATAGAAATATACCACATTTATGAGAGTTATATGGCTTAGCATACATTCTCAATGTCCAGTCCATACATATTTGGCCCCAACTTTAACATTCTACTATCTAACCATCTCCATGAGTTTAAAGTTCTATATCTGACTCAGCTTTCATACTAACTTGCATCACAATTTTAAAAGCATCTTCTGAGCCGGGCGGTGGTGGCGCACACCTTTAATCCCAGCACTTGGGAGGCAGAGGCAGGCGAATCTTTGTGAGTTCAAGGCCAGCCTGGTCTACAAAGTGAGTCCAGGACAGCCAAGGATACACAGAGAAACCCTGTCTCGAAAAACCAAAAAAAAAAAAAACCTAAAAGCATCTTCTTAGATCCAGAACACCCTCTTGATTCCTAAACAACTCAAAATTTAACTGAGACTCTAGCTGTCTATTCTTCAACCACCTCAGAGACCTGAGAGGGATAAATATATCTGATTATGTAGGAAGTGCAGGGCCTTCATCATCCAAAACTAAGAAATGACATATCAGTGGCTGCATGGACAGTTCCCGTTTTCTCTCCATACGTTACAGCATCAATCTTCAGCCTTTTGGTCCCATTTCTCTGACAGACATTGATTGTAGAGTAGGAATTATGAAGGACTTACCTACCCTGTCTTGGCAGAGCTAGGCTGTTGACTTCCCTGCTACCAAGTTTTGTCCTTTTTGGACAGCAGTCTGTCTACAGTTGAAGCAAGGGGTTTTTCGTGCCAAGAAATAGGTTTGCCACTAATTCAACCATCTCACACTGGAGATTCTTCGATGTTCATCTTCTACTTGGAGTAGAATAGGGGGTGCTGTCAGGAGCTGACATGTCTTGATATCAAAAAAAAATATTAATTTAAGAAAACATCTTTGAATGCCATATTCTGCAGATCTCTTGGGGTTTTTGAAGGTGCCCTATTTATCGTTTGTATTTAGATAAGCAAATGTTGCTTGTCTCTTAACAACTTGATTTCTGAGTAGCTTAGAGAATATCTGTGATAGACTGTCATAGTAGCTAACAAAATGACACACTTGCATGACTAGGAGTTTGTATTTCTTAACTATCCTAAATGGTTTAAGACAGTTGGTATCAAGAGGCCAGAGCTTCACATTTCATTTTTAAGCATCACTAAGTGGTACAATACCTTTAAGAAGCGCTACCTTTAATTTTGTATCAATATACAAAGATCAATACCAATGTGGCCAAATATACTCTTAATTTTGTATCAATATACAAAGATCAATGCCTATGTAGCCCAATACAATATTAATATTACATCAATATACAAGGGTCAATACCATTGTGGCCAAATATAATCTTAATTTTGTATCAATATACAAAGATCAATACCGATGTAGTCCAATACAATCTTAATTTTGCACAATATACAATGGTCAATACCACTTTAGCCAAATATAATACTAATTTTGTATCAATATACAAATGTATAAGGGCATATTCAATAATCTGACCCTTCTTCTTGGTCCTTCCCATACTATGTCTACGTCCCATTTTTCTCAAGTCTGTGCACTCCTACACAGGAGAGAAAGAAGGATACAGAAAAGGAAAAGAAGGAAGTCCCTGTGTCTAACCTCCAAAACCCATTTAACAAGACCATTTAACAGCTTGTAGTCTCTTCCCCTAAATAACAAAGTTTTCTGTTATCCATCAAATAACCAAAGAGGTGGGGGGGGAACACCCTCCCCATCCTCTGGGCATGGGATGTCACTCTCTTAAAATGACTTCCTGCTGATTTGGGTCGTAGTAAACCTGTTTGGGGCCCAAACCAGAATGGAAAAATGGTTAAAAATGTTAATACAATCCTTTTATGTTCAGTCCTTTTGTGCTCAGCTGTTTAGATGTCCTAAGAAGTTTGTAGACAGAAGCTGATCTTCAAGGCTTTACTGAAGTTCTGGCTGGGGCAGTGTGTGGAGCTGAACGATCTTAGCGATTTTGAGTTGTTGTGGTTGTAGACTTTTGATGAAAACAGCTATTGAGGAAGTCTGCAAGGCTGGATCATCTGGGCCACTCGTCTTCTTTGGTGTCTGATTCTGTTTTCTGTTGAGGTTTCCGTTGTCCAGTTGTCCCTGGATTCCTTGAATGGACGCTTTAAATCTCCTGGAAAGATAAGAACAGAACCCTGCCCTAATCCTAACTGTGGGACAATTACCTTTTTTTTTGGGGGGGGGGGTTCAGGTAATATTTCTCCTGAAGCAAATTTGGTTTTTTGACAATATATAAAGTATTATCTTTCAATCTGGATTAAAGAAGAAATTTTTTGTTATTTTGGAGTTAAACAAGCCTTAGTGTATATAATTTGAGGTATCAAAGGACAATTTGTTTGTATTTAGTAGGCCTTTTGTAAGTAGCTTTTAAACTTAAGTCCTTCCAAATCCTATGTGTCTGTCTCTGCATTTTAATTATTGGGATCAAAGACCTGTGGTTCCCATCTGAAGGGATTAAAGATGTGCTCCACCACTCCTGGATCAAAGTTTTTCTCTATTTAGAGTTTGTTTTGTATCAGGCTGACCTTGAGCTCTGAGATCTGCCTGTTTCTGTCTCTAGTGTGTTGGGATTAAGGGTGTACCCTTCTTGAATGATGGGATTAAGGATGTGCACCATCACCACCCTATTCCATGTAACTCTAGAATTTATAAGACAACTAACTCTATAGTGCTCCTACCATCTCTGCTGAAGTTAAAGGCATGGGCTAACACCACGCATTTCATGTATTTTACCTTAGCTCTAAGTTTTTTCGACTCTTGTAGGTTTATAAAACCAGGTTGAAAAAAAAAAAAAAAAGAAGGGAGGAAGGTGGAAGGGTGGGACTGGAGGGGGAAGTAGGGAGGGGATTGTGATTGAGATGTAACTTGAAGAAATAAAAAATAAAAAAATAAATTATTTAAAAAAAAGAAAATACCCAGGGATTGATTAATTTGAAAAGTCATGTTATCAGTCCTTTAAGAGTTCAATTAACTCATTTGGATGTATATATAAAGATATAGGTATTTATTTATAAATATATATAAATGAACGTTATATTACCTTAAAAAAAACCAGGTTGAACGGCTGTAACCTTTAATTTATTTACAGTGTTTTAAACCTGTTACCTGCG
Source organism: Lophiomys imhausi (assembly GCA_907164525.1). Lineage (NCBI taxonomy): Eukaryota > Metazoa > Chordata > Mammalia > Rodentia > Muridae > Lophiomys > Lophiomys imhausi. The sequence goes on from CAJQZJ010009141.1 coordinate 2,693,737, forward strand.
TTTTTTTATTAATAAATTTATTTATTTGTTGCTTCAGGTTACATCTCCATCATATTGTCCTCTTTCCCCCCTTCCCAGCCCCACCCTCCCATCCTCTACCCCCTAATCCTTCCCTCTTGTTCCTCTGGGGGTTCTCTTCCCTCTTGTTATGTCCCTACATAACAGTCCCTCACCACAGTTCAGGAGTCATGTGAGGGCCAAGAGCCTCTTCATACACTGGGGGCCTACGAGGCAGTACCACCAGTGAAAGGTGTCTCCTTGCTAGGAAGGGAAAACTAAAAAACAGACCAACAAACACACAAACCCACAAAAACAAACAACAACAAAAAAAAAAGAAAGGAAAAAGAAAAAAAAGTCTATATTCATGTTCCCTTTGGTGTGTTGGTTGTAATACAGATATCCTGTACTATATAGCTAAAATCCTACTATAAGTGAATAGATGTCATTTGTATCCTTCTGAGTTGGGTTAGCTCACTTAGGATGAGCTTCTCTAGTTCCATCCATTTGGTTGCAAATTGCATAATTTCATTGTTTCTGATAGCTGAGTAATATAAAAGAACAATTTAAGAAATATAATGTACATACAGTTTAGTAGTTAACTTTTTTGGGCTATAAATCTAATAACCTGTGCTATTTGTTATTGCATACACATTCAAGATAATAAATACTTGAATAAGTATTTTGTATCTTCTGTTTTTATCAATTATATAACATTTGACCATTTACAAACAGAGTGAAGCTGTACAAAGAGAAAAAGCAAATTAAATTTCTTTTTAATGCCATTCTATAGTTGTTCCCATAGTAACACAACTCCAATGTCTAGATTTCTTCCTCTACAATACATATTTTAAAGCATATCTTAGGCATTAATTTTGCAATTAAATCAATTACTTTGTTGTTAAGCCAACTTTTGCATTTTTGCTTTCTAAGAAATTTCTAAAACATGTTGATAAATTGACATAAAATATTGTTGCAAAGCTTGTTGTTTAGAAGAAATCAATGTTGACGTCTAGTGAGATGCCAACAATTTAATGTACAAATGACAAGCTACTAAATATGATTGTTAGCTTTGACAAAATGATGGCAAGTTTTTAGTGACAGTAACAACAGTATGATTTGTTACATATTCTTCCCCAGTCTAAGTAAAGACTTGTCACAAATCAGTTCTCCATGACTAGCTAATATTGAAAATGACTATAACTGAATATTTCAATAGCTTATATACAAATACAGAATCGGGTGGCTGTAATTACATAAATACGTGATAGCACCCCAAGTCACAATTTCTTGTTTTCCCTTTTTTATTTTTTCTGTCCGCCTATGGGTGGGGGAGTGGTGGCTGTTCCTGTGCCCATTACATGCTGGCACACATGAAGAGGATGAATACAGACTGACGTTGGTGTCTCCCTCATTTGTCCTCTGCACTGTTTGAGAAGATTCTTCAGAGAACTTCCAACTAGACCGATTCAGCTAGACTTGATAGCAAGCAAACCCTCGGGACCCTGCTGTGTCTACCTCCACAGTGCTCGGGAAGGGCTAATTTGTCCAGATTTTTATTTAGGTGCTAGGGATTGTACGTACATCATTGTACTTGTACAATAATAAGCACATTACGTACTTACTTATCATTCAATAAGATGATAGACTGAACTGTAATACTCTCCTTCACATCAAGTCATCTGAAGTTAGAGGAAAAGTTATATATATACCCATCTATTCATATCTAATTATGTAAACAGATACATATAGAGATTATATAGCTCTAGACAAGGTATAGCACGACAGGAACATGATAAGATAGAAAGCAGAGAGGGTGAAGTTGATAACAACTGTGACAAACACAGATTAGACAAATGTAGGAAAATATGACTGTTAATACTGAAAATGGAATTCTAAATTGGATTTAAGGGAAAGCAGAAAGGCGTTCCAGAAAATCATTCAAATTAATTAGTTAAAAAACTGAATTCAGGGAAATGAGAGACGACCTACTCACCCTGCAGTTTGTAACACATAGCAAATTTGTGAGGTGTTTTTTATCATTTCTCTTGAAAGTAGAAGGGTTTTTTAAAATTATCACTTTTAAAATACGTTTTTTGTAGTTTAATGAATTTTCCCGGTGTAAATTGATTTTTAATAATTGTTTAGATCACCATAAAAATGAGAGGTTCCTTTATTGCATTTTTTCATGTATATATGTCATTTTACTTTGTTTTTACTTATCCTTCTCCATCCCTCTCTCTTTCTGGTGCCTTTCCTCCCTTCAAATAGCTTTTCCTTTTACTTCTCTGCTTCTACATCATGTGTATTCCATTACCCTCTTATCCTTCCTCCAAATTTCTCTCCCTGTATCCCTATGGGTCCTGTTGAAATAATTTATTTATCTTATTTACTAGTATTTAGATTATATTTAATTGTTCCGTGGCATTCATCTTTAATCCACCATTATAAATGAACACACAGACACCTGATGGATTTTATCAAGCTTTCACCTGAACTGAGCAATCTTAGCCCATCTAAGCTAGCTCAGTATTCAACCCCTGAATAAAGCCCTGTATAATATACATACGTCCCCTGGGCTGTTTTTCTCCACACTATGCCAATGTTCAAGGTCACATGGTATGATCTTCTTTCATCTACCCCATCGTGTGTCTCCTACCCATCGAGAATGTCCTGGCTTCTTCTCTTCTTCTACCCAAGTTACTCTCTTAAAATTGCTTCCTGCTGATTTTGGGACACAGGAAACCTGTTGGGGGACAAAATAAAATAGAAAAATGGTTAGGCAAGTTAATAGTAACATTTAGTTCTGTAATTACAAGAATGCCTGGGATGTGCAGGATGTACAGATCAATTAAGGAAGATTTTTCTGTTCTTTCTCTGAACAGAAGAAAGATATTTGTAACTCTCCATTCATGCCATATGAAAGGACAGTATGTAATAAGTGATGAAACTTCTATGTAGCCAATAAAATTTTTATTGACTATATGTGTGTGTGTGTGTGTGTGTGTGTGTGTGTGTGTGTGTGTGTCTTAGCCAGTCTGAGCTATTCTCACATAATGGAATCAGCAAACATAATTTACCTGTTCTGTTCTTTTGTTTGTAGCCAAGATCTGTAGAGGAATGTCCAGTAAAATCTGACTTCTATCAGTTTGGATGGAAGATTTAGTTTTTCCTCTCTATTAACATAAATAAAAAAGCTTCTCTCCAAAAAATGACATAGTTTTGTCCTCCATTTTTAAGTCATTATAGCTATAAGTTTATTGAAGTTAGCAGTCCATAGGTCTGCTATATTTTGATTTTCCATAAAGGCCATAAATAAAACCATCATTATTGTTACCATCTCAATTATTATTACATATATACAGTTATATATAATCATTTTTAAATTGAAAATTCAGCATAAGACTGTATGGAATTTAAGTATTCTTCTCTAGAGTTGACATAAAGTTATTAATTGATTGAAACAGATTTTTTTCTATGTAGCTCTGGCTGTCTCTAGATTAGTTGGTCTCAAACTCACAAGGAACCTATCTGTCTGTGTCTTTGTCTCCCACATTTTTTTATCAAAGGCATGTGTTTATATTTTTTTCTTTTTCTCCTTTCCTTGGAGATTTAATTTCTATGTGAATAATCTATCCTCATGGAGACAGGGTTTCTATATGTAGCTTGGGCTGTCTTGATTTGCTCTGTAGAGCTCTGTAGATTAGATTGGCCTCGAACACACAAGGGATCTGTTTTTTTCTTTATCTCCCAAGTTTGGGGATCAAGGTATGAATTTAATTCATTGAATTACCTTTATTAAACAATAATATTAATTAAAACATTTTGTATTAGTCTGAGTTCCAATTCCCCCATGGGAGCCGCATTCTTGAGGAGATTGGTTTAGAGTAGCATGATACACTATTTTATGTTAGCTTTTCTTAACTGTTGGCAGTGGGAAACATGCAGCTTGCATGTTTCTACCCTAGCCTATGTCTGGGTCTTTACATTGACTAATATCTCTATCTATCTATCTATCTATCTATCTATCTATCTATCTATCTCTCTTGTTTTTCAAGACAAGATTTCTCTGTGTATCCTTGACTGTCCTGTACTCACTCTATAGGCCAGGCTGGCCTTGAACTCACAGAGATCCACCTGCCTCTGCCTCCCACAAGCTGGGATTAAAGGTGCACACTTCCATGCCTATCGACTAACATATCTCTTTTATGGGCAAAATGTCTCTTGAAACCAGTTCTCCCATGGGAGCCCCACTCCTAAGGGGACTGGTTTGTCACCCCTTTTTCTTTATATAAATTTAAGATTAGGTGTACTTATCCATTAGATTAGTAAGGACATTATTATTTATTACTAAGCAAAAACTTACATAGTACTTTCAAGGAAAAAAATGTGTCATTTTGAATTCTAGACTGTCCTTACCAAGGACCCTTATCTTATCAGCAGGGGTTCCACCCTTACCTCATTGTTTAGACTAGGCTGGTCTAGAATTCAGAGATCTGCCTGTTTCTGCCTCCAGTGTGATGGGATTAAGGGCATGTATCATTACCACCCTGCTCAAATATTTCACTTAAATCCCATATAATAGTAACTCTTTAACGTAGAGAGCAATTTTGAACTGCAGTGACAATTCCAAATCTGTCCAAAATCCTTAAAAATCTCTCATATGTTAGCAATGCCAAAGCACAAAAATATCCTTTCTACCTCCCAATATAGGGAAAATCAAAGACATCTAAACAAAAATCAAGCAAAGAAATAAGAACATTCCAAAAAGCCTTAGTCTAGCTGTGCCATCCTATGCTGAACTTTTGTTCATCATTCCTGAGAATCTAGTTTCGACTGTGTTATATTGGTGAGCTTGTCTCAGACAGCCCTGACAAGCAGCTAGTAGCCAGGGAGTTCTGAGCTCCAGCTGCCATCAATTTTGTCTTATCTATTGGGAAGGGGCTCCCTTCTTCCCCCATTGTCATTGCTGGTAATTTAGCATTCCATCTGTAAGCTTTTTTCCTTTAAGCCTATCCTAGTCTGATCTTTCTCAAAAAGGATACACAGAACCACAATTGTGAGTATAAAAATCATTTGTATGCCAAGAGAAACAAACTCAAATGGAAACCAAATGTATTGAGACATTATGAATTCTTCCATTTGTAATCTAGGTGGCTAATTTTATTCCCAAGCTCTGTCTAGAAGGCTGTTGGTTTTTTAGTACAAAAAAGAGAGCCAAGATCTCTGGCTGCAAGGCAGCACCTTCTCTTAAGGGGATTGCATCTTTGAAATGCATTTGAGTTCAGTTCCCCACTCTTTGGCTAGGAAACCACCTTTCACCCAATTGCTGTGATTGGGTGCCATTTGTATATGAAATTAATTAAATTACTTACCAGTATTTATATTATATTTAATTGGTTGACAGTGTTAATCCTTAACCCACCATTTATAAATAAGTACACAGACACCTATGGATTTTAATAAGCCTTAGCCTGAATTGAATAATCTTAGCCCATCTAAGCCAGTTTATAATTCTATTCTTGAATAAAGCCCCATATAATGTACATATATCCTCCTTGACTGTTATCCTCCATGCTATGTCAATGTTCCAGGCCACATGGAATGAGGTTCTTTTCTCAAGCCCATGGTGTGTGTGTCCTCCTTCCTGCTCCTCTGGCGTCTCTCTTCTGGAGGCTTCTTCTTTGTGTGCAGGCACATGGATTCTGAGGCTGTAGGAGGTAAGGAAGGCCTCCTGATTACAGACAAAGGTATACTCTCCTTGGTGAGTCTTCTGGTGGCTGCGTAGGTTGCCTGCTGTGGTGTAGGTGCAGGGACAGCCCTTGAAGATGCACAAGTACACCTTAATTCTCCTCTCAACACATACACACAGTTAAATTATTCCACTTAACACGATGATCTCTGATTTAATCAATAATATTCCTGCAAAATCATGTTTTATTTATAGCTGGAAAAAAATCTCATATATATATATATACCTATATATATGAGGTATATATATACATATATGTATATATATACATATCTCACACTTTTGATCTCATCATCTGCTGATGGGTATCCAGTTATAAACATGAATGCATAAATGTCTCTGTAATATGCTGATTAGGCATCCTTCAACTATAATATCCAGCACCATCATTGTTACCGGAGGTTTAAGATCAAAGCCTGAGCCTTAATAGCTGTAACAAACTTGGTTCACACTTGTCATCCATATGGCAGTCAAAGTGACAAGTAATAGTGAAAAACAGAAAAATATATTCATTTAGTTTGACTACATTTGGTGGTAAAGAAGCAAAAAAGATAAACAGTCTTTGTCATAATGTGGTCCTGCCCATCAGGGACACATCATAGTCCCAGATGCAATCTCTTCTGTGAGGTAGTCTTACAAGTTGTCAGAATGGTGTAAAAATCTCTTCCTGGGCAACAGGTTTCTCCTGAAGCTGACACCAGGGTTCCAATTTTCCCCTCCCTAAGCATGAGAGTCCTAGAGAAATTCCACTCCCATCCAAACTATCATTTCAATGGTCTGAAAGCCTCAGGGAAGGGCACACCCATTCTGATTTTTCCTAGAATATATTTTCTCCAGCCAAGATAGTTATAGTGGAACAGTATCATATGGAAACTCAAGCTTGAGTTTTCTGCGGAGCCTCCACAAACTTTCATAGTGCATGGACCAGTTTATTCCCACCATTTATAGTGCATAAACCAGTTTACACACACCATTCATAGTGGAAGCTTCACTCATAGTGCATAGACCATTTTACTCCCATACCAGCAGGTTTCTTTTTTTTTTTTTTTTTGAAAAAAAAAAAGGTTTTTCTTTTTTGTTCTTCCTTTTCATTTTTTTAGTTCTTTTATTTTTGAGGTTATAATTTAATCACATCATTTCCTACTTCAGTCTATATAATGTTACTTGTATGTATGTTTTCAGTGATAACTGCTTAGTATTGAATAATTAATTATCCAAGGAGCATTTTTCACTTCCCACATCATTGCCAGCATTTTCTGTCCTTTTTATTAATCTTTAAAGTGTGTGTGTGTGTGTTGGAAGAAGAGCAAGTTGGATTCTTTAGAATTGGAGTTGCAGTTGGTTGCCATGTGTGTTCTAGGAACCAAACTTGTGTTTTCTGCCAGAGTACTCCCTATTTTCAACCACTAATTCACTTTTCCAGCCCCATTTGTTTTCTTGATGATGACATTCAAAAGAGGGAGAGATGGAATCTCAGTGCAGCTTAATTTGTATCTTCCATTATGGCTAGGAACATTGAGCACTTTAATAAATATTTATTGTCCATTTTTTGGGAACTGTCTCTTCAATTCATTAACTATGAATACATTTAATTCATTATATATTGACTGTATGACTTGTTTTTCTCATATACAATTCATATAGATACAAGTCTCCCAAAGCAATATAGACTATTGCCATTGTCTACAGTTATATTCCAGAATTTGAAATTGAGATCCTATTGCTGAAAACATCACACACTTCAGACATAGGACTTACAGGAATCAGGCTACAACTGACCTGGAAGCCTCCTGCTAAGGACTAGATCTCATAGTGTCTGAAGATGCTATGTAAGCTGCCTAGTGGAAAAAAACAAAAACCAAACAATGGCCGTACTCATATATAAAGCCTATATATGTTGGTGATCAGCATAGTAATGTATATCCAAGGGTTCAACAGTGGCATTTGTATCTAGGGGTAACCAACAACTGTTGATTAAACGTATGATTCATTCAATAGGAGGAAATTCATGTCTGATACCATAAACCTATTCAACTGCCTGAGGCTTGAGATGTCACAGACCCTAGAGGATAACCTACTATTGCCATTTTTCTAATCTAACACAATTTCTAACTATATTCTAAATAATTATACTTACATCCACAGATTACTATAACTCTTCATCAAATAAGTGTCTTTTTGCAACAGATGAGGATTATTACAAAACTCCTCTATTGGTCAAACTATAGAGAATAAATGACTGTGGGTTCCAGCACTCAACTGATACATCTACAACTCAACTACCAAACCATAATGGCAGGGAACTTGCAAAAGAAGGGGTGGAATTACAAGGTTTTCAGCCACCGGATGTGGGTGTTGGAAATTGAACCTCGGTCCTCTGCAAAACCAGTAAGTGCTGTTAACCACTGATTCATCTTACTCATCAGATTAATCTCCCCAACCCCCTTTCTGATTGTTTTAATGTGAGTACTCATAGCTATAAAATGTCCTCTTGGAACTCCTTTAACTGTATCTGGGTTCTGGTGTTGGAAGATTCTTCATCTGCATACTCACGGGTTATGGGATCTGGTGGGGATGGGGGGACTTATAAGATCAAACAAGAACTGAAACCTGATAATTGTCAGGGTAATAAATTTTTGATGGTGAGAGAGCCAGCCTTATGGTGCGAGGTTGGGAGGAGGTAACCAAATCTTGTCCTCATGTTAGAAGTTTCTGAAGTTAAATCTTCTTTGACTCTTTCTCTTCCATAGCCCTGAACTATTAGTCCCACAGTCCCTTATTTTTCTAAGAACCAAATGTCTAAGTGTGTCTTATTCAGTCTCCAATCACTTGTGTAGTTTCTCCTTGTGAGTTCTACTTTTATTCCACTATGATCTGATAAGATACAAGAAATTGTTTTGATTTTTTTTCCATATTTGTTAGGAATTATTTTGAGGCTGATCATTTGACATGAGAAAAATGTGTATTCCATATCTGTTCAATGAAATAATCAATAAAATATTCATCTGCCTCTATTGGCATTAGTGGTTTGATAGAATTCAGCAGTGAATAAACCCCTTTTTTTAGTATAATTTTTATTGTTTCAATCTTGTTGCTTCTTGTGAATTTCCTTAAGTTTCTTATATGTTCCTGATTTGGTTTTAATATTTCATATGCACTTATGAATTTATGCATTTTCCTTGATTTTCTAAAGGTTTTTTTGGAATATATTTCATAGTAGTTCTTCATGACCTTGTACATTTCATAAAATCTCTTGTACTATCTCTCTCTCTCATTTTGAATTTTGTTAATTAGCATCCTTCCTCTCATTTGATTATTTCCTTTAGATGTTTGTCAATGTTTTTCAGACAATCAAATGTTTTTCAGAAAATCAATCAAACCTTTTGTTTAATTGATTCTACATATCATTCTCTTTGTCTACATTTCATTGATTTCTGACTTAATTATCATTTCTTGCTGTCTGATTTTTTGGTAATTCTCCCTGAATCTTTTTTATTATAATCATTTTATTTTGTACTGCAAACTGGTAATAAAGTACTTAAAATCTGACCTCAAAGCCTTTGTCTGAAGGGTACAAAGGTGTCCAGAGAGAACATAGCAGTAGGTACCCAGTGGAAGTCTTATGCTCAGCTTAAATTTGAAATCACTGGTGATGAGGATGTTGGAAAGTTTCATTCATGAAATATCATCAGACTTGTGAACATGAAAGGAAATATGTATCCACCTTGGATGGATAAAACACTGAGCAGTGTTTCATCCCAAAAGTAGACTTACAACGTTCAGCATATGACATGCAAGATAACTGGCAAGAAGTCATTTAGGGATGTGGAGATGGCTGTTGCATACAAACTCACTGTGTCTTCATATGTTTATTTATGTGATATCAAGAGTTACTTGGAAAAATATTCCCATCTGGCATAGAGATCTTGCATACATGTGTGAAAATACCCTCACCATTTTATGTGTCTAAAAAGTGGATATAAAGAGCAGGAAAGTGGAGGGAAATAATGTATTACCTTTCAATAAAAGAACAATCTTCAGTGCCGAGACATTTCTGCCAAAATTATGACTTTGAGAAGCCCTTCCTTCGGTTTGCTTGAAATGTGTTAGTATGCCTGTCATTTCCTATCTAATGCTGTCAGTTTGAGCAAGACTTGGAATTTTCTCTCTCATTGTCTCTCTCACATAAGAACCATGACCCATGAGAAAATGAAGCTGGTGCCTGGGGCTAACCAAGTGCTTTTGTAGACAATTGTCCATGACATGTGCTTTTGTAGACAACTGAAGGAAACAGTGTGTTGTGTGCAACTTTATTTTCTAGCTAATCAGAACATGTGCCTCATCTCTGGGATGCTGAGGAGATGATTATGCTTTGTGATTATGGACTTCAATGTTTGCCTTTGATTTTTGGACCTATATATCTAGCAGTAACGAAATACGATATTTCAAACCTGAGAATTCAATAATGCAATGTTCAAGGATGAAATCTTCTTTGTTACTATCATTCCATCCCTATTCAAGTAGAATCAGAATAAGTTGAATTTAAAAATATCTTTTGAAAAAATATGACTTTAAAATATATTACATTACTTTAGGTAGTGATTACATAATTTAAAAAGCACAACTTACTATAAAGTTTTTAAAGCTTTATAAAAGTGATTTAAGAGATATTTGTGAAGGAAGTTTAACAATCCAACTGAAAGGATTGAATAGGGGTATTTTTTCTGACACACTTGGGTGATTTTAAAATAATTCAAATTATAGTCTAAGAACAAAGTCATAATAAACTCTTGAAGACACATTAAGTTCATATAGGGAAGTTCTATATATACTGTAGAGTTTTATTGAATCTTCACTCTGTTTCAAGAGTATGCTCCATAATAATAACTCTAGTGTTCATCTCTTCATTGGCATTTATGACCAAGTACACACTAAGTGAAGGCCTCACGAGGTAGGATCTTGCTGACCAGTAAAAATCTGGGCTACCTGAGCCACTCCATGACAAGTGTTGATAGAGACATTCCATTCTAAAGAACATGCATGGTAGCTATCATCAATCTCTGAAAAAAAATATAATTCCAATGAATTGCTGTGCCACTGAGGGCCCAGACAAAAAACAGATGGCATAGTCAAGGAAGAAATAGAGGGCAATTTAATGAAGAGACTATTTCAAGAGGTTGAGCAAGGTTAACAGGAATTTGAGAGAGCTGGAATAGTGCCCCAAGGAAAGAAATGGTGAGAACCTGTGAGGAGCTGGAGAGGCAGCTATTACTGCAATCCAGAAGGAGAAAAAGCTATAATGTTTAGTAAAGGGTCACTACCAGGTCTAAGTGACCTGCCAGAACATACTAGAAGAATTAATGTCCTGTCCTTACTCATAGATCCATAGAATATCCAGGTCATCATAGTGAACAGAAAAGCCAAAGGGGGGGAAAATTGCCCTTGTTGCAGTTTGTATAGGGAATCCTCCTTGGGGAACACACATTGGGATAGAGAATGCTGAGAAGCCAACCTGATGGAGCAAACAGATATATCCAGTCATCCCTTTGCCCTGATAATACCATTTAAATGCATGTTTGTTTGTTTTTTAAATCTTCGTTATTAATACATAAGGTCCAAGCTACCTATTTCTTTCTACAATTTTTTAATAAATTTATTTATTTGTTGCTTCAGGTTCCATCTCCATCATATTGTCCTCTTTCCCCCCTTCCCAGCCCCGCCCTCCCATCCTCTACCCCCAACCCTTCCGTCCTGCTCCTCTGGAGTGGAGTGTCCCTACATAACAGTCCCTCGTCCCAGTTCAGAAGTCATATGAGGACCAAGAGCCTCTTCATACTCTGGGGGCCTACAAGGCAGTACCACCAGTGAAAAGTGTCTCATTGATAGGGAGGGAAATTTTAAAGAAACATAGCAGGTAGGAAATATGATTTTTTTTCTATAGTAAGGCTACTGTGAAGATTCCAGGTTGCTCTGGTATGGGGTAGTAGTCAGGGTCCCCATTGACCATGGCAGGTGGCCAAGTATTATAAAAGCTAATTCTCTTCATTTCCAAGCTCTAGCATTCTCTCAACATCACTGGTTTCAAACTTCAACTCTTCGGTAACCCAAACACTCATGGCTAGAGAAGTCATGGGTATTAGTAGAGAAGCGACTGATGGTGTGCTACTAAGCTGACATGATGCGCTTCTCAGATTGGATTCTTAATATGTATGTTCATTCCTGTAAATTAGTGCTGTTGTCAGCTTTGAGCAAAAAAGTTTATTGTTGCAGTGGCTAATGTAGGAAATTTTAACTTTTCAAAATGCTGGAAATAAGTGAATACTGACTATTTACTTCTAAATGAGTCATCTATTCAACCCTCCAAGTTTCTGAACATTGTGGAAGAGGAAACACAATAAATGAAAGGCCTGAAGGAAGGGATTTGAGTGTTATAGAACACTCTCTTCCAGTCAGGACACAGTGTTTGCACCCTTTAACCCTAAGCAACTCTGATTATCTACACACAACGCCTATACAAAACTGAGTCTGTCAAAATTCCATCATGGTCAAAGAGAGGCATATGAGATACCACCCATCTCTGAGAATTCACAGGAAGTTGGTGGATGTGAATGGGGAAGGAAGAGCTATTTTCTCCTCTGATGTAGCCACTGGTAAATTGTCTATGCTTCATTAAATAATCCCTCATTGGTGCTCTGTAAGTAACCCTAATTAAACTCATTGATTCACCTGAAGAAAGAAAATTTTAAAAGGAGGAGAAGATGTGAAAGTAGAAGAGGAACTTGTTAATAAGAGGAAGGAGATCAGTAGGTCAGTGGGAGTGGGAACAATGGAGAATAATGGGAGTAAATACAATAAAAATACATAATACGTTTCTGTGAAAAGGTTATAATGAAACACATTCTCATGTGTAATTAATATATACTGATAAAAACCTTTAAAATGCAGCTAACTGGATGCAGCTGTTGCTTTAGGTCTTCTCAGTTCAAATGCAAACAATACAGAACACCTCTATTTAGCAGTCCAAAGACTCTAGGAATTCAAATCCTGGAAAATGATAACAGTAGAATCGATATGCCAGAGTCAGCAGCTGTGTGGGAAAGGGATTAAGTTGGTTTTGTGAGGCTCTAGATGACAAAATTAGGAGCAGTGGATTGATAGTCAAACTTTTCAATTCAATATACATGACTTACGAGAACCAAGAGAGGCCCTTAAGTAGAAATCTTGTCTTAAACATGAAGGCTGAAAAAGAACACGTAGCTCAATGTCGTTAAAAGCTTTCTGGAAAAGGTTCTCATTGGATTAAACTTTCTCTAAATTTCTGTGTTCTGCAACTGGATCACAAAAGACAATAGAGAAACTTTTGTCAAATTAGGTAGCAAGCAAGGGATAAGGAAGGAATGAGTCTGAGATTTTCCCAAAAAGAAGAGAGAATTATAGAACTGACTATACATGATGATGCAGAGGAAGAGAGCCTAATGATGAAAGAATAGAAAAGCCCACAAAACAATAATTAAGAAAATGTATTTTCAGAGACATAAAAAGTGTGGAAAGGACCACGTGTAATGTCTTTTTGGAACCCTCTTTGTCTAAAACACTTGAAAAAAATTACTTGGCAACTACTGCTCTATCATTTGCTTTTTATTGTATTTGATATCAGATTAAACACCGGACAGAATGTGAGTTTTGATGTCAATCTACTTAAAACACTATTCAGAGGCAGAGGAAAAGCAGATTAAATGTTTTTGGCACTGCGTTAAAAGCATCAAGTATTTGCTTGTGAAAACTGTCAAGCATTTAACCATGGAAGTTAGAAGTGTGATTTTTAAACAGTATACATTAATTCTTCAAATTCTTATTTCCTCCAGTGAGCAACCCTCTTATATTGTACAAACTACTATAAAAGTGAGTCCCCCCTCTTTCTCAGTAAACTTTTTTCTGTGTCACTTTTTGTGGTTTGGAAAACTTTAATTCATGTTTGATTGAAAACATATTTTTTTTCATCCATTATAGTCTGATTATGGTTCCCAACACCCAATTACTCCCAGAGTATCTACTTTTCTCCACCCGCCCAAATCCACATCCTTTCTTTCTCTCTCTCATTAGAATACAACAGGTATATGAAAATATTGTAGGGGTTAGATAAATTAGATTTAGAAAATATATAGGAGTTTCTGATACTGTCTCTTAATTCGGGGCCTGAAGAACATTATCAGCATGAAGTCAACAAAAACAGGAAAGACTTAATAGACTGAAAAACAAGGTTGAAGTCAGGAAAATAGGAAAGACTCAATAGAATTGAAGAAACAAAGTATCTGACCTCACATTGTTTTCAGCTGCGCCACCTGTAACCGATCTTTTAAATTATTATTTAACACTTATTTATTACTAAATTTACTTATAACAAACACCAACAATTTCTTAACTATTAATCCTATAAAATCCTACAACCCCTTTAACCTATCCACTAAACCTATTGATAATTATAACAACTACTTTCATAACCTTTTAGAATGATACAGTCTCTGGGGCAGGTCCTCAGTCGTCAGGAATACAGACAGTCTTTGTTGTAGATTCTTTAACGCACTTAGCATTCCTTTTTCTGGATCTCTCAGATTCAGGTTCGTCAGGGTAGTTGGTTATTGCAGTCTCACCTTAAACAAGGCTTCATGTTTTTTTCTCTGTGGGAGACCCCAGCCGTCTGCAGGCCAACTTACTTCTTTTGAATCAGGAACTCAGCTGCTCTGCCTCAGTCCTTAAAGCCAGGCACCGTTTCCTTTAGGCCACTGTTTGGACAGATCAAACCCCTCTAGGCAAAAGCTGAGCCACAGGGTCCAGTCCTTGGCCTTTTGGTGTCTTGCTCAGGCTTTCTTTGCTCACCGGCTTCTTTCTGCTTCAGAGAGAGAGCTGGCCATCAATGGCCAGCCATTTTTTCAGCAGGACTCTTGGAGCTCTCTAGCATCAGGGGCCTCTTCTCTTTTGGGCTCCACGCACTGTCCTCAAATAGGAGGAACTCTGTTTCAGCTTAATTTGGGCTCCACCCACTTAGCAGCTGAAAACAATGTGAGGTCAGATACTTTGTTTCTTCAAGTCTATTGAGTCTTTCCTGTTTTTCCTGACTTCAACCTTGTTTTTCAGTCTATTAAGTCTTTCCTGTTTTTGTTGACTTCATGCTGATAATGTTCTTCAGGCCCCGAATTAAGAGACAGTATCAGAAACTCCTATATATTTTCTAAATCTAATTTATCTAACCCCTACAAAATATAATAATAATGAAATAAAATAAGAGAAAGCATAAAACAGACAAACAGAAGAGAAAAGCCAAAGAAAAAGCTCAAGAAACATATATAATTCTGTGTCCCTCTGAAGAGCAACATCTTGACCAATTATTGACCAACTACATATTTTGAAGGCCATGGGGCATTGGACAAGCAGGTGGAACTTTGTGTAAAAGCAACATAGACATTGTCTTTCTTTTCCTGGACAACTAGGATAGGAATGTGGCAAGAATTCATTTATAAAGAGGAGAGGAAAACCAAACTTGTATAAAACAGAGTAATTCACTAAAGAATCAAGAAAAGGGGTATTGATTCTGAGCCCCGAAAGAAGGAGAGAATTGGCTTTGATAGAAACAGTGGAAAGAGGTAATTAATGTTTGAGAAAGGTGAGGACACAACAGTCTGAAATACTTGCAAGAGTAGCCACTCCTTCAGCACCCACGGGACCCTCTAGTACCCTCATCCAAGTTTCATTGTCAAAAATCCCCAAATAAATAATCCAATAACATTGACTGAATGAGGTTCCTGTTTGTTACCTGATAGAACACCTGAAAGTTGTTTTGGCCTGCTGACTTAAAGGGAGCCTGCTTCATCTACTGAATATTTAAAGAGTCACAGAGAGTTAGATAAGTAGTAAGGTCCAAGTTACCAAGATGTTAGCTATGTAGGTTTCAGAGATCAGTGCACAGAGAAAAGTGTCAGATCCCTGCTGGAAATACAGCCTGAGCAAATAATTAAATAAAGGAAAATGACTCTAAGTAGGAAAACTGAAAGTGACAGAATAAGGGTTCATCAAAACAAAGAAAACTTTCAGTGACATCAACAAAAATAATATATCCTCTGCATCCTTTGTATAAACGTCTCAGTCTCTACCTGGTTGCACTGGAGTATACTTAATTAGCCAAGTTATGCAAACATTAGTAAATAAGTTTTAGAAGTTCCCTATGACAAGTGTCTGGCCCCCAAGACCAGACCTCAAATTGGAATTTGTTGCTCTCTCAAGTGCAATGAGCTACCAAAGCCACTTGCTTGCTGTAGATGACTTGACAGGACAAGTTTTTGCATCTTTTTTATCCTAACTCTAGCCCAAAGGCTAATACAGATATGTTTACAATTCAGTCTTATTTTTTAAATACTTTTTTTTTTTCTTCAAGTTACATCTCAGTCACAAACCCTTCCCTATTCCCCCTTCCTAACCCGCCCTTCCACCCTCTTCCCCCCAGCAGTTTCCCCTTTCAGTCCAACAGATGGTATACTGGGCCATTTAACTCTCATAAATGTGGCATATATATATATATATATCTGTTGTTTTGTATAGTATTTACTGTTATAAGAGAAGGAACCATCTGTTGGACAATTCAGTCTTTTTTAAGAGCTGTCAAAAACACTGTCCTACATGAGAAAAGAAAATCACTTATCGAGCCCTGTGGAGATGTGGAGTTCAAGGTCTTTCCCCCTAGAATGAGTCATTGTTGAACAGAACACATCAAAGCTGTTGAAACATGGCTACCTGCTGGTATGTGAGCAACCTTCTAGCATGGTTAATTATTGAGTGAAGATAATTCTGTGCTGAGGACTCCATATGCATCATTATAGTTCAGTCCTCCCTATATCCCATGTAGTTAAGATGATAAGCCACAAAGAAGAAAACTGAGGTTCATGATGGTTAAGCAACCTGGGAGATCAAAACTGTTAAGCTACAGTTGACATCCTAGTAAGGGAAGTCATATAACTAAGTACACACACACACACACACACACAGTTTCCATTAAGAAATATTATTTAATCAATTCTCTATATCTCTATTTTGAACTTGGACAAGTCAGGGAAATGAGTAGGAATCAGTATAAGAATCTATAAAGGAACAGTTGATGAATTAAAGAAATTAAGGAGAGCCAAAGCCAGTAAGTGACAGTGTTATGTTAAATATATGTTTTACTTATATTTTTCAGATTATATTATAATTACTCATATATATATACATATATATGTATATATATATATATCCTGTTCATTTTGTATAATGTTACTTGTATGGCAAGCATGAATGAACAGCTGTAGCAAATACCGTTGGTGCTCAAAGGAATGAGAAGGAGAAATAGTACCCAGGGAAGGGCATGCATGTCAGTTCATTATCCAGTGCCAAGTGATCAGCCCTGAAAACATTCATACAAATAACATTATACAGACTGAGTTTGGTATATTTAGGAATATATGTATATATCTATACATATGTGCACATAATAACAAGTAATGAGCAAAGAAGCCATGACTTTGAAAGAGAACAAGAAAGGTGGGTGGGAATGCTTGGAGGAAAGAAAGAGAAGGGAAGAGAGTAATGGTGTGATTATATTATACTCTTGAAAAATAAAAATTATGAAGAAAACCTAGTTGGAATTTGTCTAAGAGAAACTGGGAGGAGAACAAAAGTATAAATGATCAAATGGTTACACCTGTTTGTACTCCCATGAGCAGTCTCCAAGTGACCTATTACTATTAGGAATTAATCATTAATTAAAAACCAACCATTCCTGCACATGCCTGTGATGGACAAATATCTCCAAACCCCTGGATTCTTACTAATCAGCACCCTCTTCACATAGACGAAAACTTCAACCTTGAATAATATCCTGTTTTCTTCGTATTCTTCAGTCATTAATTACAAAAACCCAATTGCTCTCTAGCAGTAATCAAATTCCTTTAAGTCATTTATCTTCACAGAGTGGGACCTTTTCTTCGTGCTGATTAATTTTATGTGCAACACTAAGAAACCACTTCACTATCTAGATTAGAATGTCACCTGCTGCATCTTTCAATCCTGCCTGGTTAGACACTGTTATTAATATAACCGATCCACTGAAAATGAGGATATGTTTCCTTTTAGATTTCAATGCAAGTCACAATTCTTGATGAACATAAACTAGTCTAAGTGTAATCTCAAGATCTATTTAAGCACTTAGTATAATCTTAGTCTGCTAGTGGGTTGAATCATTTAATAATTGAAATCCTAGTTGTCAAATAGAATACAAACTGGTTATGATTTTACTTTTAAATGTGTGTGTTGCACAACATAATTACTAGGTTTCTAGTAATTTCCCCATCTCTTCCAAGTGACATGCATGAGAACAATTCATCTATAGACTGAGAACAAAACGGCAAGTGAAAAACCCTTCATATAGCACTTAGGACCTAGAAAGTAATCAGTAAATATCTCCTGTGCTTACTTAGTCTAAATCTAGGCAGACTTTGCCACATTATTTTCCTCTGCTGCTCTTTCTACTGTACCTCCTAAACCTGTTTCAATGGCAGAGCTTGAGTTATTATTAAACTAATCATGGTGGAGGTTGAAAATACCAATGAATATTTGTTTCAACTCTGTGATTAATCCAGAGATGGTTGCTCTTCAGTCCGGGGAATAGTTCTTTCATTTCATTCAGCAGCTTTAGTGGGACCTTCAGAAGGTAGTATCCCAGTTGTCTATCACTCATGAGTAGTAATCTAACTACTTGGAAGGAAGTGACTGAGCCTGCTTCCACTGACTACAGCACTGAAGTGAAGGGTGAGAACTTAAAGGGTGAGAGTTTAAACTCATTTTTCTAGTGGGGCCAATGACCTTGACCTCTAGCAGCTTCACAGATAAATCTTTCCCTTGGGATTCCCTCCTGCAGAGATCTGAGAATTTCATTCACAAACTTTTGTTGCATTTTCCAATATTTTGAACACTTGCAAAGTACTTCTTTGATGTAGAATGACAGCAGGCTGTGCAAGATTTTACTGTAATATCCTGTTTCATCTTAGTTTTCTTTATTTGGAACTAGTTAACATCTCTCTCTGTCTCTCTCTCTCTCTCTCTCTCTTTCTCTCTCTCTCTCTCTCTCTCAATGTGGAAGGGAGGAAATACTAGAAAAAGAAAATGGGTGAACAAAGTTCATGACATGACTATAGAAGATACAGAAGCCTGTATGTCTGTGATCTCTCAGCATGGGTTGGTTTTATTTGGGATGCAGGTGTTCCAAAGTTAACTTTAATGGGACAATCAGAAGCAAGCCAGAAACAGTAGGGTAATACAGTTCTGAAACTTTTGCTCTTAGAAGGGCTGCAGAGTATGGCCTACCTCTAAAGAATGTGCAGTGCAAAACATATCTTGACTTTTCTATAAGACGAAAATTAAGAACTCTTAAAAAATAATGGTAGAGACACAGAAAAACAGGTAGTGGAGTTCCCATTTACTACATGCCCAGGTTACCCTGTTACTGGGTTCGTTGGGTTAGTTCAAACAAAGATTTTCTTTGACCAAATTACTCAGGCTCCTCTAAGCATTCTTTTCAAGTAAACTTTGACCATTGACTCATTGTCTATTCTTATGTGGCTTTTATGTCCCAGTCTTAGCAAGACCCCTGTCTACTTAGAAGGAATCCTCTATCTTTAATGTCTGATCACTTTAATTCTTAGTCAAAGTCCTTATCTCCCACTCCTCAACTAATCCCCAAATCACCTTTCAAGAAATCTGTCTGCTCAACTTAGAAGTAATACCCATTCTTCTTCAGTTAATCTTACTATACTCCCATGAATGATCACCCCATCTTCAAAACATTTGGGCCTTTTGGTTGGTTGGTTGTTGGGTTGGCTGGTTAGTTTGGGTTGGGCTTTGTTCCTTTCTTTTTACTTTAAAAAAAAAACCAACAACTTATTCTTTGAGAATTTCCTACATGTATACAATGTATTTTAATCATATAACCCAGTCCTCCCTATTTACTCCCCACTAGACAGCCCACAACACACTGCTTCCCAACTTCATGTCCTCTTTCTCATGTTAATCACATATGCAAAGAGAGCTTTATTAAATGAATGTTCAAGGTTAAAAAATACATTTTCATGTTTGCTAATTCAGATCCTTTATACATATGCCAATGATGAAGCCAGATAGGAGTTAAAACAGCAATGACAGCCAGCCTTTCTCCAGTCCACCCAGGACACAACTAGAAGTGGTGAGCTGCATGCTGCCCCATCTTTATTCCCTAGCTCCATAACCTTCCCACCTGAGGAGGCCTGCTGGTCCCAGGGACATGGAGGCTTGCAGGTCCCCAGGAATACCCACCCAGAAGAAGTGAGGAGTTTTCTATTCCCTGAGCTCTAGTATCAGTCCCAAGGTTCTACCTGCCTCCCTGAGTAGTCCAGTCAGCCTCAAGAATATACAGCCAACACCAGGGACAAACAGATGACTAGAGGCCACCATAAAAACAAACAAACAAAAACAAGAGCCAGGACAATTTTGCATCACCAGAACCCAGATATCCTACTTCAGCAAGCTCTGGACATCCTGAAACAACCAAAGCAAAAGAAGATGACATTAAATCCAAAAGTAATAGAGGCTTTTGGAAAGAGAGGATAAATCCCTTAAAGAAACAAGTGAAGGAAGTGAGTAAAACTGTCCAGAATCTGAGGATAGAAATAGAAGGAATTAGGAAAACACAAACAGATGGAATCCTGGAATCCAAAAACCTAGGGAAGAGAACAGGAACAACAGACACTAGCATCATCAACAGAATACAGATGGAAGACAGAACCTCAGGTGTAGAAGATATGATTGAAGAAATTGATACATTGACAAAAGAAAACAATAAATCTAAAAAGTTCAAGACACAAAACATTCAAGAAATCTGGGGCACTATGAAAATACCAAACCTAAGAATAATAAGAATAGAAGAAGGAGAAGACTCTCAGCTCTAAGACCCAGAAAATATTTTCAACAAAATCATAGAAGAAAATTTTCCAACCTAAATAAAGAGATGCCTATAAACATACAAGAATCTTACAGAACACCAAATATACTAAACCAAAAAGGCAAATCTGCTCACCAAATAGTAATAAAAACACTAAATGTCCAGAACAAAGAAAAATTAAATGCTGCAAGAGAAAAACACCAAGTAACATATAAAGACAGACCTATATGAATTACACTAGACTTTTCAACAAAGACTCTAAAAACCAGAAGGGCATGGACAGATATCTTGCAGACTCTAAGAGATCACAGATATCAGCCCAGACTACTGTACCCAGCAAAACTTTTAATTACTGTAGATGGAGAAAACAAGATATTTCAGGACAAAACCAAATTTAAAGAATATCTTCACACAAATCCAGCCCTACAGAAGATACTAGAAGGAAAATTCCAACACAAGGAGGCTAACTACACCCAGGAAAACACAAGATATAACCCCACATCAGCAAAACCAAAAGAAGGGAAGTAGTCACATACACCACACACACACTCTACCACCAACAACATAAAAATAACAGGAATTAACAATCACTGGGTATTAATATCTCTCAACATCAATGGACTCAATTCCCCAATAAAAAGACACAAGCTAACAGAATGGATGTGAAAACAGGATCCATCATTCTGCTGCTTACAAGAAACACACCTTAACTACAAAGATAAACATTATCTCAGAGTAAAGAGCTGGAAAAAGATTTTCTAAGCAAATGGACCCAAGAAGCAAGTTGGAGTAGCCATTCTAGTACCTAATAAAATAGACTTTCAACCAAAATTAATCAAAAGAGATGGGGAAGGGAACTTTATACTTTTCAAAGAACAATCCAGCAAAATGACATTTCAATTCTGAACATCTATCCCCCAAGTGCAAGGACTCCCTCAGTCATCAAAGAAACATTACTAAAGCTTAAATCCCACATTGAACCCCACACATTAATCATGGGAGACTTCAACACACCACTCTCACCAATGAACAGATCAATGAGACAGAAACTAAACAGAAATAATGAAACTAATAGACATCATGAATCAAATGGAAGTAACAGATATCTACAGAATCAAAAGAGAATATACATTCTTCTCAGCACCTCACAGAACATTCTCCAAAATAGACCATATACTGGGACACAAAATAATCACAATAAATACAAGAAAACTGAAATAATCTTTGTATCTTATCAGACCACCATAGACTAAAGCTAGACTACAACAATAACAGAAAGCTTACAAACTCATGGAAACTGAAAAACTCTCTCCTCAATTACCTCTGGAAAGGGGAAGCAATAACAAAAGAAATTGAAGACTTTCTAGAATTCTATGAAAATGAAGGCACAACATACCCAAACTTATGGGACACAGTGATAGCAACGCTAAGAGGAAATTTCATAGAATCAAGTCCTTTCATAAAGAAATTGTAGAAATTGAAGTTCTTATACTAGCAATTTAAAAGCACATCTAAAAGTTCTAGAACAAAAAGAAGCAAATATACCCAAGAGGAGTAGACAGCAGGAAATAACCAAACTCAGGATTCAAATAAATAACTTAGAAACAAAGAAAACAATACAAGAATCAAAGAAACCAAGAACTGGTTCTTTGAGGAGATCAATAAGATAGACAAACCCCTAGCCAAACTAACTAAAAGGCAAAGAGACCCTATCCAGATTAACAAAATCAGAATGAAAAGTGAGGCATAACAACAACTGAAGAAATACAAAGAATCAACAGGTCTTACTTCAAAAGCCTGTATTCCACAAAATTGGAAAATCTAAATAAAATGGATGATTTTATTGGTATATTTCACTCACCAAAATTAAATCAAGATCAGGTAAACAATTTAAACAGTCCTATAAACCATAAGTAAATAGAAGCAATCATCAAGTATCCCAACCAAAAAAAAAAAAAAAAAAAAAAAAAGGTCAGATGGTTTTAGCACAGAATTCTGCCAGACTTTCAAAGAAGAGCTAATATCAATACTCCTCAAACAATTCCACAAAATAGAAACAAAAGGAACATTGCCAAACTCATTCTATGAAGCCACAGTCACCCTGATACCTAAACCGCACAAATACTCAACAAAGAAAGACAATTTCAGACCAATTTCCCTCATGAACATAGATGCAAAAATACTCAACAAAATGCTTACAAGCCAAATCCAAGAACACATCAAGAACATCACCCACCATGATCAAGTAGGCCTCATCACAGGGATGCAGGGATAGTTTAACACATGAAAATTTGTCAATGTAACTCATCATATAAGCAAACTGAAAGAAAAAAAACACATGATCATCTCATTAGATGCTGAAAAAGCCTTTAACAAAGTCCAACACCCCTTCATAATAAAAGCCTTGGAGAGATCAGGGATACAAGGTCCATACCTAAACATAATAAAGGCAATATACAGCAAGCCTAGAGCCAACATCAAATTAAATGGAGAGAAACTTCAATTCCATTAAAATTAGGGATAAGATAGGCTATCCACATTCTCCCAATCTCTTCAACATAGTACTTGAAGTTCTAGCTAGAGCAATAAGACAACTAAAGGAGATCAAGGGGATACAAATAGGAAAGGAAGAAGTTAAAGTATCTCTAACTGCAGATGATATGATAGCATACGTAAGTGACCCCAAAATTCTACCAGAGAACTCCTACAACTAATAAACACCCCCAGCAAGGAGGTTGGATACACAACTCAAAAAATCAGTAGCCTCCTTTACATAAACGATAAATGAGCTGAGAAAGAAATTAGAGAAACAACACCAAAAATGGTATAAAGTATCTTGTTATAACTTTAACCAAGCAAGTAAAAGACCTGTATGACACAAACTTCAAATCTCTGAAGAAAGAAATCAAAGAAGATATCAGAAGATGGAAAGATCTCCCATTCTCATAGATTTTAGGGCTAACATAGTAAAAATGGCCTTCTTACCAAAAGCAATCTACAGAATCAATGCAATTCCCATAAAAATCCCAACACAATTTTTTACAGACCTTGAAAGAACAATTCTCAACTTCCTTTGAAAAAAACAAAAACCCAGAATACCTAAAACAATTCTGTACAATAAAAGAGTTTCTGGAGGCACCACAATTCCTGACTTGAAATTCTACTACAGACCAATAGTAATAAAAATTGCATAGCATAGAAACAGACTGGCTGATCAATGGAATTGGATCAAAGATACAGAAATAAACCTACACTCTTACAGACCCTTGATTTTTTACAAAGAACCCAAAACCATACAATGGGGGAAAAAGCATCTTCAACAAATGGTGCTGGTCTAACTGCATGTCTGATGTAGAAAAATGCAAATAGATCCATATTTATCTCCCAGCATAAAACTCAAGTCCAAGTGGATCAAAACCTCAACATAAAACAAGCTATACTAAATCTATTGGAAGAGAAAGTGGGGAGCACCCTTGAGCTCATTAGCACAGGAGACAACTTCTTGAACAGAACACCAATACCTCAAGCTCTAAGATCAACAGGCAATAAATTGGACCTCATGAAACTGAAAAGCTTCTGTAAGGCAATGGACACTGTCGAGGAAACAAAATGGAAGTCTACAGCTTGGGAAAAGATCTTTACCAACCCTACATCCAATAGAAGGCTAATATCCAAAATATAGAGAGAATTCAAAAAAGTAAACACCAACAAACCAAATATCCCATTAAGAAATGAGGTATAGAGCTAAACCAAGAATTCTCAACAGAATAATCTCAAATGGCTGGGAAGCACTTAAAGAAATGCCCAATGTCCTTGATCAACAAGGAAATACAACTCAAAATAATTCTGAGATTCCATCTCACATCTGTCAGAATGGCTAATTTCAAAACTCAACAGCCAGTAGATACTGGTGAGGATGTGGAGAAAGAGGAACACTTCTCCAATGATGATGGGAGTGCAAACTTGTACAACCACTTTGAAATCAATCTGATAGTTTCTCAGAAAATTGGGAATAGTCCTTTCTCAAGACCTAATTATACCACTCTTCAGCATATACTCAAAAGATGCTCCACGATACTGCAAGGACATTTGCTCAACTGTGTTCATACCAGTTTTATCCATCATAATAGCCGGAAACGGGAAACCACCTAGATGTCCCTCAACCAAACAATAGATAAAGAAAATGTGTTACATTTACACAATGGAATACTATTCAGCTATTAAAAACAAGGAAATTATGAATTATGCAGACAAATGGATGGAACTGGAAAAGGTCATACTGAGTGGTATAACCCAGGCCCAGAAAGATACCCATAGTATGTACTCACTCATAAGTGGATACTAGCCATACAGTGCAGAATAACCACACAATTAACCACAGACCCAAAGAAGCTAAGTAACTAAGAAGGCCCAAAGAAGGATGCTTGAATCTCACTTACAAGGGGAAATCGAATAGAGAGTGGAATTGGATGAAGAGAGGGAACTGGGTAGGACAGAGAGAGAGAGAAGAGAGAAAGCAGGGGGAAATCATTTGTGGGAGAGCCGGGGCAGGACGTGAGAGGGCTGGGAGGAAGATAGAAAAAAATTCCATTGTGCAAATATAATGGGGTCGGAGCATGTCTGAGAGAAGCTGAAGACCGGTAGGCCTCTGGGAGGATAGGGGGTTGACTCTAACTGAGAACCCTAGACAGGGATATAGAGACTGAATAGGCCTCCTTCTAGCTAGGTAGGACTTCTAGCGGAGGGAGGGGATTACCAACACACACACACACAAAATCTTCAACCCAAAAGTTACCCTGTGTACAAAATGTGCAGGGATAAAGATATACCAGAAATTGAGGGAATGACCAACAAATGACGGGCCCAACCTGAGACCTACCCCAAGGGAAAGAACCAACCACTATCACTATTAATGATACTCTGCTATATTTGCAAAGAAGAGTATAGCATAACTGCCCTCCATGCAGCAGAGGCACCAAACAGAGGCTGAGATTCATCACCAAACATTAGGTGGGACACAGGGTGTCCTGTGGAAGAATGGGGAATGGATAGAAAGACAAAGACTGGACAAGAACTCCACAAGAAGACCAACAGAGACAACAAATCTGGCCCATGGGGGCTCACAGAGACTGAAGCACCAATCAAAGAGCATTCATGAACTGGACCTAGGCCCCCTTACACATATGTAACTGAAAGGTAGCTTGGTCATCATGTGGATCCCCTAGCAAGTTGAGCTGGGAATGTCTCTGACATGGACTCGAATGCCTGATTTTTTTTTACCACCTCCCCCTAATGGGACTGAGGTCCAAGACCTCATTGATAGAGGATACACTCAGGCCTAATGTGACTCGATGTGCTGGGGTAGTAAGGTAGGAATGGGGTTCCTTTTTTCTGAGAAGGAGGGGAGGGGGCATGGGGGAAGAGGAATGAAAGGCAGGATCCAGAGGAGGGGAGGAAGGGGGCTATGATCAGGATGTAAAATGAATAAATAAATAAACTTAATTTTGAAAGAAAGAGCTTTACAGGCCTGGAGAGATGAGTCAGCAGAAAGAAAAGAAAATGATAAAAACAAATAATTAAATAAAGTAGTAGTGACCACTTGTTCGGTAAAACCCATGCTGTAAAGAAAAGAGTCTAATGTCTACTGAACTCAAATTCCTGCCAAGGTGATGGGCATTTTAAATGGAAATTTGAAGAAGAGTGAGACTCTTATAATAAGAGTCAAACAAGTAGGAATTTATGAAAGCAGAAAGGAGTCAGTTATGATTAGGTCACCTAGGTGTGCTACTTAGGACTAACTGAAACTAAACTCTAACTTACCCACAGTCTTAGAGACAGGGACCCTATCTGTGAGTGTTGGGTGCAGCAAACAAGTCCTATGGGCAGGTCTGATCTCTCCTAGACAAGACCTTGAAAGAACTGGAGTCATGATCCCCCTGGCAAAGCCCTGAGCTGTTAGGAACTGCTGCTGTTTGCTGAAACCTGTTGGTGGGGAGGAGTACAGAGAGGAACGCATGAAATAATTTGGGCTGAAAGTCTGCACTTTTTATAGATTAAGGCTGAAGTCTGATTGACAAGGTGAAGAGGGGGGCCTGACTAAAATGATCAAGGAGTCTGCAGATGAGCAACATCACCACAGTGCTAGCCCATGCTCCCGAGGGTTCAGCTCTGGCATCGAGCACACAGTGCTTTTCCTTCTTTCATTAGAGTCAAAATGGTTTGCATATGAGTCTTGTCCATAATTTGTTACATTTATAGCTATGATTTTTTTTTGTTCTCATTGCAATTGTAAATGGTATTTTAAATTGTGAAATGCAACTGTGTAGCCCTAAGTATATAAGCTAATAGCACATTTTTGCCAGCTGGATTTATTAGCTGTGACCTTGCTGCTCTTGTTCAATTTTTCCAGGAACTTTCTGTTGATTCATGGACTTTCTGTATAGGCCACCATGCCCAATGAGGCAGTCAACTGTCATCAGTTTTTAAAGTCTATGTTTACCAAAATTATTTGGCCAAGAGACCCTTCATTTAAATTAGTTAGAAGTTACGTTCACTGAACAATGACGCTTGAAGGAATGCAAAAAAAAAAAAAAAATCTTCATAACAGTAACAATAGTGCAGAAGTAACAGATCATATTTTCCTAAAGGAGAAAACATGATTAATGATGATAGACATGAAAGAAAACATCAAAATGATGGTTCGACTTTGTTGACAAAATAGTTGAAGCTGCCCTGTGGATATCTGGGGTTTTATATGCACATATTCTAACCCTACGAGTTCATCTCCATTTGCACATCTGTCTATATACTTTATACTGTGAATTTGTGAGCATAGGGTAGAATGATTTTTTAAAAATGCTTGGTTCTTGCTGAAAATCCACAGCCTACTGGAGAAATAAAAATTGATATATCCTCAAACATCTCACTCCCTTCTATGTAAAACAGAACATCACAAACTTTCCCCTCAAGGAGGACTCTTCAGGATGAAACTCTATCAATCTAACTCTAGAAACAGCTCACTGAGCCATTTGGGGTCCTGAAACATTTCAAAAATAAAAGTTATTTAGTTTGAGTTCTCACTATCTACTACCTAACCAAACATGTATACTTTCATATCTGTACTCACGTTCTTCTCCCTCACTGTAAGCAGCTACTGTCTAAAATGGTATATCCCACTAATGTCTTTACACTATACTCTATCACTATGAATCCCTAAACACTGTGTACTGATTTGGAACATTTTTAGATGTTATATAAGTAATGCTACAGTGGATACAGTATTTAACAAATTGCTTTCTTCATCTTATATTTGTGGTTCATATCTCTATTTGCAGAAATGTCTTCAATTCAATTTTACTACTGAATTCTGCTCTGTTGTATAACAAATAAATCCATAAATGTATCCATTCTCCCTTAATGGCATTTAGGTCCTTTCCAAAAAACTTGGTAACTTTTTCACAAGCCTGGGCATATGTGCGAGAATTTCACTCAGGATTTACATCTAGAAGCAAAACTTTTACATGTAAAAGCATGTGCAACTTCATCTTTATCAATTTTATTAATTTGTTGGCAAGAGGAGCTGCTAACTTTTAATCTATATGCCTAAATGAGTCTCATTTTTCTGACCATCACCAACCTCATAGCTCCAATGTGATTACACACTATGTGTCTAATTCTAACAGAGTTGAATATCTTTTTACAGGTGAATGTGGAGACTATAGTTTTTCTCCTTCTGTAAGTTCCCAATTAAAATCTTTGCCAATTTCTGATGGGGTGGTGTTAAGCATTCTAAATGTTAATTGGTCCTGTTTGCTGTCTGTTACTTAATTGGCTCTGATTGGTTAAATAAATGCTGAGGCCTGGAGATTGGGCAAAGACAGAGGTAGGCAGGACTAAGGTTTTTAGAGAGACACAGAGCATCTTGGGAAGAGGTCACCAGAGAAGAAGCTAGGGGTAAACAAGGAAGACACGCCATGGGGTAGATTAAAGAAGATCCTTCCACGTGGCCTAGAACATCAGCTTAGTGTGGAGAATAATAGTCCAAAGGGACATATGTATATATGGGGTTATATTTGGGTATTAGAAATATGAGCTAGCTAAGATGGGCTAGGATTGCACAACCCAGGGCTAGGCTTGTTAAGATCCACACGGTGTCTGTGTGTATTCATTTATAATGGCGGGTTAAGGATTTACACCTTGAACCAATTAAAGATAAATATAAATACTGGGTAAATAGTTCAATTAGTCATTATTTTTTCCACAAATTTCTTTTAAGAAATTTTATATAAACATTCCAGATGTTCACTAATCCTTTCAAAAATATATTTCAAAATATTTACCAGTCTGAGTTTAACTTTTTTCATTGTTGATTTGTATGTTTCAGTCCAGATATATTTTTTTTAATTTTCAGTCATCACTCTCCCCCCATGGTTTCCTCTTAAGTAAACCTTTCCTACACTTAAGTCAGAAAAATGCAATCGTATACTTTCATTTAGAAGTCATCAAATCTTGTTTTCATATTAACTTATTTTCCACCCACAACTGAATTTTTGCGTGATTTATTTTAAGATGTAATTATATCTTTAAAAATTTAGTTTTCTTTTTTGGTGTATTTTATTAAGAGGAGGCTCTTGGCCCTCATATGACTGCTGAACTGGGGAGGGGGACAGTTAGGTAGGGACATTCCACTCCAGAGGAGTGGGATGGAAGGGTTAGGGGGTAGAGGGTAGGAGGGCAGGACTGGGAGGGGTAGAAAGAGGACAGTATGATGGAGATGTAACCTGAAGCAATAAATATTTTTTAAATAATTTATTTTTTATTTCTTCAAGTTAGATCTCAATCACAATCCCCTCCCTACTCCCCCTCCAGTCCCACCCTCCAAACCTCTTTCCCATCAACCCCCCATCCTCTTCCCTTTTTTTTTAAGTTTAAGGTTTATCTTTTCCCCCCAACAGCTCCCCCTTTCAGTCCAACAAATGGTTCTTTCTCTTATAACAATAAATACAATACAAAACAACAGAAATAAATAGGCCACAATTATGTGAGTTATATGGCTTAGCATACATTCCCAATGTCCAGTCCATATGTATTTGGCACCTGACTTTAAACTTCTACTATCTAACCATCTCCATGAGTTTAAAGTTCTATATCTAACTCAGGTTTCATACTAACTTGCATCACAATTTTAAAAACATCTTCTTAGATCCAGGGCACCCTCTTGATTCCTAAACAACTCAAAATTTAACTATGAGACTCTAGCTATCTATTCTTCAACCACCTCAGAGACCTGAGAGGGATAAATATATCTGATTACATAGGAAGTGCAGGGCCCGCAGCTTCCAAAACTAAGAAATGACATACCAGTGGCTGCCTGGACTGCTCCCATTTTCTCTCCATACATTACAGCATCAATCTTCAGTCGTTTGGCCCCGTTTCTCTGAAAGACATTGATTATAGAGAAGGAATTATGAAGGACATGCCTACTCTGTCTTGGCAGAGCTAGGCTGTCGACTTGCCTGCTTCCAAGTTTTGTCCTTTTTGGACAGCATTCTGTCTACAGTTGAAGCAAGGGGTTTTTCTTGCCAAGAGATAGGTTTGCCACTAATTCAACCATCTCCCACTGGAGATTATTCGATGCTCATCTTCTACTTGGAGTAGAATGGGGGTGCTGTCAGGAGCTGACATGTCTCGATATTAAAAAATCTTAAGTTAAGAAAACATCTTTGAATGCCATGTTCTACAGATCTCTTGAGGTTTTTGAAGACACCCTATCTATCTCTTAGATTTAGATAAACAAAAGTTGTTTGTCTCTTAGCAACTTGATTTCTGATTAGCTTAGAAAATAACTTTGATAGACTGTCATAGTACCTAACAAAATAACAAGCTTGCATGACTATTAGTTTGCATTTCTTAATTATCCTAAACAGCTTATGACAGTTAGTAGCAAAAGGCCAAAACTTCACATTGCATTTTTAAGCATTACTAGGGACAATACCTTTAAAAGGCGTTACCCTTAATTTTGTATCAATATACAAAGATCAATACCAATGTGGCCAAATATAATCTTAATTTTGTATCAATATAAAAAGATCAATACCTATGTAGCCCAATATAATCTTAATTTTGCATCAATATACAAGGGCCAATACCATTGTGGCCAAATATAATCTTAATTTTGTATCAATATACAAAGATCAATACTGATGTAACCCAATACAATCTTAATTTTGCATTAACACAAAGCTCAATACCAATTTAGGAAAATATAATATTAATTTTGTATCAATATACAAAGGTATAAGGGCATATTCAAAAATCTGTCCTTTTTTCTTGATCTTTCGTATATTAGGTCTATGTCCTGTTTATTCTCAAGTCTGTTCACTCCTACATAGGAGAGAAAGAAGGATACAGAAAAGGAAAAGACAGAAGTCCCTGGGTCTAACCTCCAAAACCCATAAAGACCATTTAACAGCTTGTAGTCTCTTCCTCTAAATAAGAAGATTTTTTTACCCATCAAATGACCAAGGTGGGGGGGAAACACTCTCCCCACCTTCTAGGGATGGGACGTTGCTCTCCTAAAATTACTTCCTGCTGATTTGGGATGTAGTAAACCTGTTTGGGGCCCAAATAAGAATGGAAAAATGCTTAAAAATGTTAGTAGAATCATTTGATATTCAGTCCTTTTGTGCTCAGCTATTTAAATGTCCTAAGACAGAAGCTGAACTTCAGGGCTTTACTGGAGTTCTGGCTGGAGCAGTCTGTGGAGCTGAACAATCTTAGCGATTTTGAGTTGTTGTAGTTGTAGACTTTTGAGGAAACAGCTATTGAGGAAGTCTGCAAGGCTGGATCATCTGGGCTTCTTGTCTTCTCTGGTATCTGATCTTTTTTCTTCTGAGGTTTCCATTGTCCAGTTGTCCCTGGATTCCTTGGATGGATGCATTGAATATCCTGGAAAGACAAGAACAGAGCCCTGCCCTAATCCTAACTCTGGGACACTACCTTTTTTTGGGGGTGGGGTCAGGTAATATTTTTCCTGGAGCAAATTTGGTTTTTTGACAATATATAAAGTATTATCTTTCAATTCAGATTAAAGAAGACATTATTTTGATATTTTGGAGCTAAACAAACCTTTAGTGTATATATTTTGAGGTATCAAAGGACAATTTGTTTGAATTTCAGCATGCCTTTTTTAAGGAGGTTTTAAACTTAAATCCTTCCAAATCCTATGTGCTTTCTCTGCATTCTAAGTATTGGGATCAAAGATATGTGGTTCCCAACTGATGGGATTAAAGATGTGCTCCTCCACCCCTGGATCAAAGTTTTTCTCTATTTAGAGCTTGTTTTGTGTCAGTCTAACCTTGAGCTCTGAGATCTGCCTGTTTCTGTCTCTTCTGAGTTGGGATTAAGAGTGTATTCTTCTCAAATGATGGGATTAAGGGTGGGCACCATCACCACCCTGTTCCTTGTAACTCTAGAATTTATAAGACAACTAACTCTATAGTGATCCTTCTGTCTCTGCTGGAGTTAAAGGCTTGGGCTGACACCATGCATTTCATGTATTTTACCTTTGCTCCAAGTTTTTTCAACTCTTGGAGGTTCAGAAAACCAGGATGAACAGAAGTAACCTTTAATTTATTTACAGTATTTTAAACCTGTTACCTGATTTTTAATGCCAAATCTTGAAAATATCCTATACATCTACAAAAAAATAAAAAAAAACAAGCAAACAAAAAAATTAAACTGCTATCTAGTTTTTGTAATCTATGTGGCCACCTGCAGTCTAATATTCTAATCTGAAATTAAGGCCATTTTCCTTTCATGCCAGTAAGGCAAGTATACCTTTGGTAAATTATAGTTTGAAAATTTTATATTGTATTTTTATTATATTTTTAAAGCTTATTAACATTTTTCTTTAAAAAGTATTATTTACTTCTAGAACATAGTTTCCTCCCTCCTCCCCTCCTGGTCCTTCCCTTCTTCTCTCCTTCCTTCCCTCCCTCCCTCCCTCCTTATTCCTGTAATTGATACTCTTCTTCTCCTTAGATGAGGTGGGCCCTCACATATCATACTCCCTCAGATCTTGCATCATGTGAGGGCCAAGAGCTTCCACTTGTACTGGAGCTTGAAAAGGCACACCATCTAAGGTATGGTGTTCCACTAACCTGCAGTAGATTCCATGACTCACTGGTGAGTAAAATTTTTCCTAGGATAGACATGCTTGTTTCCTATCTATTTGGGTATGTGGGTTGTAGGATAGTTATCTTGTGATGTATGGTTAATGTCCATTTATAAGGGAATACATACCATGATTATCTCTCTGGGACTACATCAGCTCACTTAGGATGAGCTTTTCTAGCTCCATCCATTTGGTTTTGAATTGCATGTTTTCCTCATTTCTGATAGCTGTGTAGTATTCCATTGTGTAAATGTACCACAGGTTTTTTATCCATTCTTCAGTTGAAGGACATCTGGGTTGCTTCCAGTTTCTGGCTATTACAAATAA
This sequence comes from Lophiomys imhausi, assembly GCA_907164525.1. Classification (NCBI taxonomy): domain Eukaryota; kingdom Metazoa; phylum Chordata; class Mammalia; order Rodentia; family Muridae; genus Lophiomys; species Lophiomys imhausi. The sequence continues at coordinate 2,726,986 of CAJQZJ010009141.1, forward strand.
AGCTGCTATGAACATTGTTAGGGCAATGTCCTTGTGGTTTCTTTTCAAATCTTTTGGATATATGCCCAAGAGGGTTATGGCTGGGTCTTGAGGTAGAATTATTCCCAATTTTCTAAGATATCTCCAGATTGATTTCCAAAGTGGTTGCACAAGTTTGCAGTCCCACCAGCAATGGGTATTGTTCCTCTTTCTCCACATCCTCGCCAGCATGTGCTATCATTTGAAGTTTTGAACTTAGCCATTTTGACAGGTGTGAGATGGAATCTCAGAGTTGTTTTAAGTTGCATTTCCCTGATGACCAAAGATGTTGAACATTTCCTCAAATGCCTCTTGGCCTTTAGAGATTCCTCTTCTGTGAATTCTCAGTTTAGCTCTGTACCCCATTTATGGATTTTTTGATGTTTAATTTCTTCAGTTCTTTATATATTTTGGATATTAGCCCTCTGTCGGATGTTGGGTTGGTGAAGATCCTTTCCCACTCTGTAGGCCGCCGTTTTGTTCTAAGGACAGTGTCCTAAGCCTTACAGAAGCATTTCAATTTTATAATGTCCCATTTATTAAATGTTTGTTTTAGTGTCTGAGCTATTGGTGTTCTATTCAGGAAGTTGCTACAAGTGCCAATGAGTTCAAGGGTTTTCCCCACTTTCTCTTCTATTACTGTTAGTGTGTCCGGATTTATGTTGAGGTCCTTGATCCACTTAGACTTAAGTTTTGTAGAAGGTGATAAGTATGGATCTATTTGCATTCTTCTACATGTTGACATCCAGTTAGACCAGCACCATTTATTGAAGAGACTTTTCTTTTTCCATTGCATGTTTTTGGCTTCTTTGTCAAAAATTAAGTGACCATAGGTGTATGGGTTTATTTCTGGGTCTTCAATTCGATTCCATTGGTCCACTGGTCTGTTTCTATACCAGTACCATGCTTTTTTTTTATTACTATTGCCCTGTAGTACAGCGTGAAATCCGGGATGGTGATACCTTCAGATGTTCTGTTATTGTACATGATTGATTTAGCTATTCTTGGTCTTTTGTTATTCCATATGAAATTGAGAATTGTTTTTTCCAGATCTGTAAAAAATTAAGTTGGTATTTGGATAGGAATTGCATTGAATCTGTATATTACCTTTGGTAAGATGGCCATTTTTATTATGTTGATCCTTCCTATCCATGAGCAAGGGAGATCTTTCCATCTTCTGATATCTTCTTCAATTTCTTTCTTCAGGGACTTGAAGTTCTTATCATACAGGTCTTTCACTTGCTGGGTTAGAGTTACACCAAGGTATTTTATATTACTTGTGGCTATTGTGAAGGGTGTTGATTCCCTTATTTCTTTTTCAGCCCATTTATCTTTTGTGTAAAGAAGGGCTACTGATTTTTTTTTTGAATTGATTTTGTATCCAGCCACCTTGCTGAAGGAGTTTATCAGCTGTAGGAGTAGTCTGGTGGAATTTTTGGGGTCACTTATGTATACTAACATATCATCTGCAAATAGGGATACTTTGACTTCTTCCTTTCCAATTTGTACCCGCTTGATCTCCTTTAGTTGTCTTATTGCTCTAGCTAAAACTTCAAGTACTATATCGAAGAGATATGCAGAGACTGGGCAGCCTTGTGTTGTCCCTGATTTTAGAGGAAATGCTTTAAGTTTCTCTCCATATAGTTTGATGTTGGTATTGGCTTGCTGTAAATTGCCTTTATTATGTTTAAGTATGGTCCTTGTATGCCTGATCTCTCTAAGACTTTTAACATGAAGGGGTGCTGTATTTTGTCAAAGCTTTTTCAGCATCCAATGAAATGATCATGTGGTTCTTTTCTTTAGCTTGTTTATGTGGTAGATTAAATTGATGGATATTCTAATGTTGAACCACCTCTCCATCCCTGGGATGAAGCCTACTTGATCATGGTGTATGATACTTTTGATGTGATCTTGGATCCAGTTTGCAAGTATTTTATTAAGTATATTTGCATCCATGTTCATAAGGGAAATTGGTCTGAAATTTTCTTTCTCTGTTGGGTCTTTGTGAGGTTTAGGTATCAGGGTAACTGTGGCCTCATAGAATGTGTTTGACAGTATTCCTTCTGTTTCTATGTTGTGGAAGAGTTTGAAGAATATTGGTGTTAGTTCTTCTTTGAATGTCTGGTAAAATTCTGTGCTGAAACCATCTGGGCCTGGGCTTTTTTTGGTTAGAAGACTTCTAATGATTTCTTCCATTTCCTTAAGGGTTATAGGACTGTTTAATTTGTTTACCTGTTCTTGATTTAACCTTGGTAGGTGGAATCTATCAAGAAAATCATCCATTTCATTTAGTTTTCCAGTTTTGTGGAGTACAAGTTTTTGAAGTAGGACCTAACGATTCTTTGGATTTCCTCAATGTCTGTTGTTATTTCCCCCTTTTCATTTCTGATTCTGTTGATTTGGGTATTTTCCCTCTGCCTTTTAGTTAGTTTAGCTAAGGGCTTGTCTATTTTGTTGATTTTCTCAAAGAAACAACTCTTGGTTTTGTCGATTCTTTGTATTGTTCTTTTTGTTTCTAAGTTGTTGATTTCAGCCCTGAGTTTGATAATTTCCTCTCATCTGCTCCCCTTGGGAGTGTTTGCTTCTTTTTGTTCTAGCTCTTTCAGGTGTGCTTTTAGGTGGCTGGTATGGGGAACTCTCCAGTTTCTTTTTGAAGGCACTTAGTGCTATAAACTTTCCTCTTAGCACTGCTTTCAATGTGCCACATAAGTTTGGGTATGTTGTGCCTTCATTTTCATTGAGTTCTAAGAATACTTTAATTTCCTTTTTGTTATTTCTTCACTGACCAAGAGGTCATTGAGGAGAAAGTTATTCAGTTTCCATGTTTTTGCAGGCTCTCTGTTGTTTTTGTTATTGCTGAAGTCTAGCTTTATTCCATGATGGTCAAATAAGTTACAAGGGGTAATTTCAATTTTCCTATATCTGTTGAGGCTTGCTTTGTGACTGACTATGTGGTCAATTTTGGAGAAGGTTGCATGAGGTGCCGAGAAGAAAGTGTACTCCTTTGTTTTGGGGTGAAATGTTCTGTAGATATCAGTTAGGTCCATTTGATTCATGACGTCTGTGAGGTTCATTATTTCTCTGTTTGCTTTCTGCATCTGTCCAGTGGTAAGAGTGGTATGTTGAAGTCTCCAACTATTAATGTGTGAGGTTCAATGTGGGATTTAAGCTTCAGTAGTGTTTCCTTTTTTAAATTTTTTTATAAGTACTTTATTTTTTTTTTCAAGTTACATCTCAGTCACAAACCCTTCCCTATTCCCTCTTCCTGTCCCACCCTTCCACCCTCTTCCCCCCCGCAACAGCTTCTCTTTTCATTCCAACAAATGGTTCTTTCTCTTATAACAGTAAATTCTATACAAAACAGCAGAATTAAATATGCCACATTTATGAGAGTTAAATGGCCCAGTATACCTTCCCAATGTCCAGTTCATACATATTTGGCCCCTGACTTTAACCTTCTACCTTCTAACCATCTCCATGAGTTTAAAGTTCTATAACTGACATAGCTTTCATATTAACTTGCATCACTATTATAACCATCTTCTTAGATCTAGAACGCCCTCTTGATTCCTAAACAACTCAAAATTTAGCTATGAGACTCAAGCTGTCTATTCTTCAACCACCTCAGAGAGCTGAGAAGGATAAACATATCTGATTATATAGGAAGTGCCGGGCCTGCAGCTTCCAATACTAAGAAATGACAAACCAGTGACTACCTGCACAGTTCCCATTTTCTCTCCATACATTCCAGCATCAGTCTTCAGCCTTTTGGTCCTGTTTCTCTGACAGACATGTATTGTAGAGCAGGGATTATGAAGGACTTACCTACCCTGTCTTGGCAGAGCTAGGCTGTCGACTTCCCTGCTACCAAGTTTTGTCCTTTTTGGACAGCAGTCTGTCAGCAGTTGAAGCAAGGAGTTTTTACATGCCAAGAGATAGGCTTGCCACTAATTCAACCATCTCACACTGGAGATTCTTCGATGCTTATCTTCTACTTCGAGTAGAATAGGGGGTGCTCTCAGGAGCTGATATGTCACGATATCAAAAAAAATCTTAATTTAAGACCACATCTTTGAATGCCATTTTCTGCAGATCTCTTGGGGTTTTTGAAGATGCCCTATCTATCTCTTGTATTTAGATAAGAAAATGTTGCTTGTCTCTTAACAACTTGATTACTGAGTAGCTTAGAGAATATCTGTGATAGACTGTCATAGTAGCTAACAAGGTGACATGCATGCATGACTAGGAGTTTGTTTTTCTTAAATATCCTAAACAGTTTAAGACGGTTGGTATCAAGAGGCCAGAGCTTCACATTTCATTTTTAAGTATCTCTAGGTACGATACCATTAGGAAGTGTTACCTTTAATTTTGTATCAATATACAAAGATCTATTCAAATGTGGCTAAATATACTCTTAATTTTGTATCAATATACAAAGATTAATGCCTATGTGGCCCAATACAATCTTAATATTGCGTCCATATACAAGGGTCAATACCATTGTGGCCAACTATAATCTTAATTTTGTATCAATATACAAATATCAATACCGATGTAGTCCAATACAATCTTATTTTTGCACAATAAACAATGGTCAATACCACTTTAGCCAAATATACTAATTTTGTATCAATATACAAAGGTATAAGGGCATATTCAATAATCTGACCCTTCTTCTTGGTCCTTCCTGTGCTATGTCTATGTCTCAATTTTTTTCAAGTCCATGCATTCCTACATAGGAGATAAAGAAGGATATAGAAAAGGTAAAGAAGGAATACCCTGGGTCTAACCTCCAAAACCCATTAAACAGGACCATTTAACAACTTGTAATCTCTTCCCCTAAATAACAGAGTTTTCAGTTGTCCTTCAAATAACAAAAAAGGGGGGGGGGCGGAGAAACACCCTCCCCACCATCTGGGTATGGCACGTCTCTCTCTTAAAATGACTTCCTGCTGATTTGGGTCGTAGTAAACCTGTTTGGGGCCCAAACCAAAATGGAAAAATGTTTAAAAATGTTAGTACAATCCTTTTATGTTCAGTCCTTCTGTTCTCAGCTGTTTAGATGTCCTAAGGAGTTTGTAGGCAGAAGCTGAACTTCCAGGCTTTACTGAGGTTCTGGCTGGGGCATTGTGTAGAGCTGAACGGTCTTAGTGATATTGAGTTGTTGTGGTTGTAGGCTTTTGATGGAGACAGCTATTGAGGGAGTCTGTCAGGCTGAATCATCTGGGTCACTCGTCTTCTTTTGGTGTCTGATTCTGTTTTCTGCTGAGGTTTTCAGTAGTGTTTCTTTAATGAATGTGAGTGGTCTTATGTTTGGGGCATAGATGTTCAGTATTGAGATTTCATTTTGGTGGATTTTTCCTTTGATGAATGTAGGGTCCTTCCTCATCTCTTTTGATTAATGTTGGTTGAAAGTCTGATTTGTTGCATACTAGAATTGCTATTGCAGCTTTTTTCTTGGGTCTATTTGCTTGGTATATCTTTTTCCAGCCCTTTACCTGGACATAATGCCTATCTTTTCTGCTGAGGTGTGTTTCTTGTAAGCAGCAGAATGTGGGATTCTGTTTTCGCATCCATTCTGCTAGCCTGTTCCTTTTTATTGGGGAATTGAGTCCATTGATGTTGAGAGATATTAATGACCAGTGAGTGTTACTTCCTGCCATCTTGATGTTGGTGGAAATAGTGTGTGAGTGAGCTTCTCTTCTTTTGGTTTTGCTGCGGGCATGCTATTTACTTCCTGTGCTTTCTTGTGTGTAGTTAACCTCTTTGGGTTGGAGTTTTCCTTCCAACATCTTCTGTAGAGCTGGATTTATGTATAGATATTGTTTGAGTTTAGCTTTGTCATGGAATATCTTGTTTTCTCCATTGATGTTGATTGACACTTTTGCAGGGAATATTAGTCTGGCCTGGCATTTGTGGTTTTTTAGGGTTTGCAAGATGTCTGTCCAGGCCCTTCTGGGCTTTTAGAGTCTCTGAAGAAAAGTCAGGTGTGATTCTGATAGGTTTGCCATTATATGTTACTTGACCTTTTTCCCTAGCAGCTTTTAATATTCTTTCTTTGTTCTGTGCATTTAGTGTTTAAATTATTATGTGGTAGGAAGATTTTCTTTTCTGGTCTAATCTATTTGGAGTTCTGTAAGCTTCTTGTACAGTTATAGGCATCTCTTTTTTTAGATTTGGGAAATTCTCTTCAATGATTTTGTTGAAGATATTTTCTGTTCCAAGGAGGTGGGACTCTTCTCTTTTTTCTACTCCTATTATTCTGAGATTTCATCTTTTCATTGTGTCCTTGATTTCCTGAAGGTTTTGTGTCAGGACATTTTTAGATTTTACATTTTCTTTGACAGATGTATCAATTTCTTCAATTTTATCATCTGAGCCTGAAATTCTTTCTTCCATCTCTTGTATTCTGTTGGTGATGCTAGTGTCTGTAGTTCCGATTCTTTTCTTAAAGTTTTCCAGTTCTATGGATGTCTTGGATTGGATTTTCTTCATTGCTTCAACTTCCCTTTTCAGGTCTTCCATTCCTTTAAGCGCTTTATTCATTTCCATCACCTCCTTTGCAGTACTTTGTTGTTGCTCTCTGAGGTATTTGATTTCCTCCCTTAGGCATTCTATTATTAATATAAGTGTAGGATTAAGGTCATTTTCCTTTGTTTCAATCGTGTTAGGATGTCCAGAGTTGTCTGTAGCATTATTGCTAGGATCTGGAGACATCCTCTTGTTTTGGGTTTTTTTTTTTTTTAACCATTTTTTTGAGCTGAACTTTTGTCATCTGATTGACCCTGGTGTTGTCTGTTTGTTTCTTTTGTCAGCTGACCTTGGTGCTCAGGAAAACTCCCTGCCTTGGGGGTTGGCTGGTACTGAGATCCTGGTGTTTACCTCCAGATGGTGGGCAGGTTCCTGTAATAGACTGGCTGTCGGAGAGGAGAGTGGCTGCCACTCTCCTCAACTGATTGTGACCCAATGGGACCAATATAGAAGGGATTGGAGTGGGGAAAGGGCTATCCTCTGAGGACTTGGGAGCTTGCACATCTCCTCAGAAAGGAAGGTAGAGCTGTGGTTGGGCCTGTATTCTCCTCTCACTGACACAGTTGTTCTGACTCCGCAGCTAGGCTGACCGTGCAGGCAGGGAGCTCCACCCAAGATGGGTGCTGGCCTCAGTGTGCCTGTTGCTGACTGCTTCAGATGCTTGGGTGCTAGGGTGAGTGACCCACCTGCCCCAGTATTTGTGGAGAACACACAGTCGCTGGCTCTGTTTGCAGTCAGCCTTGGCTTCTAATTGCTTTGCTGTGACTGGGTTAGGTCTCTGCCTCTCATCTAAAGTGCACACTGAGCCGCCATGTTGGAAACTCTGGAAAAAAAAAATGTCACCTTTGCACTTGTGGTGCAGCTGTTTTTCCCTTTTGGGTGTACAGGTCTGTGTGAAGGCTGGATCAGTCAGACAGGTGGACCACTGATCTGTGGCTCGAGCCGTGGGCTGGATGCACTCCTGGGCTAGATCTGCTCTAGCTGGAGCTCCTCTCCAGACCAGTGATCCAGCTGGCTGATCTTAGGGTGGTGTTCCAGGGAACTGCGTGAGCTGTTTTACCTGGTGTCCAGTCTCAGTGTTCGTTGCAGGAATTCAGACACCATCTGTGTTTCACAGTCGGCTAGGGGACCTCACATTCACTCCACAGTGACTAATCTCATTCACCTACTACTCAGATACAGTGCTCTATGGTTAGCGCCATCTTGGATCCTCCAAATAATTTTTTTTAAAGATGAGAATCTTATTCCAATTGATTTTTCAAAATACCTAAATTGTGTATCAACTCTCTATGAATTCCTGGATTCATTTTGGACTCCTTTTAATCATCAAGACCAAATAAAATGCTCTTTTTCTTATAACAATAAATACAATACAGAACAGTAAGAATAATTAGGCCACAATTATGAAAATTATAAGGTATAACATAAATTCCCAGTGTCCATGTATTGATATTAATATTATATTTATCTATTTCAATAAATTTAAAGTTCTATACCTAACTCAGTTTCCATCCTAACTTGCATTACCAACTTTCAAACATCTTCTTACACCTAGAACATCCTTTTAATTCCAATACAACTTAAAACTTAACTATGAGACTATAACTATATAATTTTCAACCACATCAGAGATCTGAGAAGGATGAATATATCTGAACATACAGGACGTTCAGAGCCAGCAGCTTCCAAAACTAATAAATGACAGATAACCGGCTGCCTGGACAGTCCACAATTTCTCTCTATAATATTGGAGCATCAATCTGCTGTTGGGGGGAAAATATATCTTAAATTAAAAAAAAAAATAACCAGCTAGGAGGGTGAGGGTATAAAGGTAGCAGGGTGGGACTGGTTGGAGGAGAAATGAGGAGACTATGATTGAGATGTAACTTGAAGAAATAAATAAATGTAAAAATAAATAAATTTTTAAAAGGAAGAGAAAAAATAGACTTATAGAACAATCTTCGATATGTTTTATTCTTTTAATTGTACAGGAATTACACTTAAAAACTGAACAATTAATGACACTAAATGTTGTTATCCATAGACATGGAACAAATTCCTATACATACAAGCTTTTGAAAATATTGCCAAATAATATTTTATAAATATCTAGTTATTATTCTTACATTTCATATTTGATGGTTTGTTTTGGGTCTGCTATCTCTGAAAATAGTACATATCTCTGGGTTCCATATTTGTGATTTCAATGAACATCAGATTGAGAATGTTCCAAGAAAAAAAACAACCATAATAAATATATATAGATTTTGTTCATTGTCATTAGTCCCTAAATAATAAGTTCTAGTAACTATTTACATAATGTTTATGCTACATTACTTAGTACTCAAGACATGGCTCAGTGGATAAGTTCCTATCATACAGGTATAAGGACCTGGATTCACATCCCCAGAAACCAAGTAAAACCCAAGTATTTTGATACACATCTGTAACCCTCTCACTGCAGGAAGGAACTAGATTCTATTCTCTCTGGTCAGCCAGTCTAGCCAATAGGTGAGCTCTGGTATCATTGAGAGACATTCTTTCAAAAAATAAGATACAGAGTGATCAAAGAGGAAACCAGACACCAACCACTTGTCTCCACATGCGTGTGCACACACACACACACATACATACATACATACATATATATGTTTGCATATACATAAACATATACCCACAAATAAACTAGGTGCATATAAAATTAAAATATATAAATAATATAATTAAATTATATGAGCTTTGATTATATAATTTAGATTATATTAAATTTTATAAGAAATCTAGAGAATAACTCTTAATAAGTTATATGCAAATGCAGTGCTATTTCACATGAGGGACTCTAACCTCTGCATATTTGGTGTATACCAAAGTTCTAGAACCAGCCCTTAGATAGCAAGAAACAACTCTCTATTTAGTATTTAGTTGAATTTTTGATGGAATATACCACAGTAATCTATTTTTTATATTTATCTGTGTTTAGCAATGTTATTAGACTGTCTTATTAATTCTATTAATTTGTAAATTGTCTTGAATTTTCTGTGGTAATAATAGTATCCAACTGCAATTTAACAATGGGGTATTTCTCTGGGCAGTGGTGGCACAGCATGCCTTTAATTTCAGCACTCGGGAGGCAGAGGCAAGCAGACCTCTGTGAGTTTGAGGCCAACCTGGTTTAAAAAGAGTTCCAGGACAGTCAAAGGTACAGAGAAACCCTATCTCAAAAAACTAAAACAAACAAACAACAAGGAAAGACACAATATGTTATGTGTCTCAATATTTTATTTTTTTTCTTATACTGGTAAACCTTCAAAACAATATTGAATAAAAATGGGGTGATAAGTAATTTCACTTACTTATAAAGAAAGTATATCTGAAACCTATGGTTTTAGTATGCTAAGACTTTTAAAGGTTTATTTTTAAAACAATAAATAGTGGGTGGGTACAGTGGTGCATGTCTATAATGCCTGAACTTGGGAGAAATAAGAGGACCAGAAGTCCAAGATTCTCCTCAGCTACATAGCACATTCAAGGCCAATGTCTATAGCTTACATGAGATCTTAACTCAAAATTAATAAATACATGAATGAATGGTGGGTATTAACTTTTTGCATTTATTTAGCTAAGTTAAATTATTCCAGTATAACATATAGAACTTTACAAAACTGGCAATCTTATTGAAAAATGTGCTTTTTATCAAATGCTGTTGTTGAATAATAATGTTACATTACCTAACTACTCTAAATATCTGAGACTTAAAGGAGTTATATTCACCCTCAGGATTCATTTGTCAGCTGATAGGGAGGCAGATGAGGCTCTCTATCCAGCAGGGAGAGCTGCAAGATTTCTGAAAGAGTTAGTGAAGTTTGCTGCCACCTCTGAGGGTCTGCAGATATGAGCTAGGAAGAGCTAGTCTGCTTGATCAGTGTCCAGAAGTTGGGGTGATCAACACCCTCTGCTTTGTAGGACTCACTGTGTTCCCATAACTAACTGATGTTGGCCTTAATATGAACTCATGCTAGGCCTCAATGCATCACCTTGTGCAGATTCTCACTGAGCAGAAAATCAGACATTGGTTGGCTATTCTCACAAGTTCTGCACCATAATTGTCCTAGAATATTTTGCAGGTAGGACGGATTGTGGGTCAATGGTTTTGTGACCGGGTTGGTGTCCACATGTATCTTCTAATAGACTACAGAGTGCTTTCTCATACCAAAGAGACTAGAATGTTCCATTTAGGTACCAGTCCAACTTCTACATATTCTACAACTGCCTAGTAACAAGAAATTGTCAGTTGAGACTCTGTGTCCCCTATTACTAGAAGTCCTCCTTAGGATAATCTTCATAGATTCCAGGAAGTTTCAACTACACTAGGTTCCTCACTATCTCCCAAATGCTCCCCACTTCCAGCTGTCTTTCCTTGTACTTTCTCCCTTCATCCGACCCCCAACGTTATACCCTGGCCCCTTTCCTCACTTGCCCCCACTCTACCTGTAAAATCTAGATCAATTCAGGAAGATTCATGTGTGCCCCCCCCAGACCCTCCTCTTTACCTAACCTTTTTGAGTCTACACATTGTAGCTTGGTTATCTGCTTTTGTAGTATTTTAATGAGAAAAAGCTCAAACATCATGATCATTCTGTTTTGTTTCTCTCAATATGAAAATATGGACAAATTGGTTAATGCCAATATGTCCAGGACATGAATTACCCAAAGATTTCCTAAGGCTGGTAACTTATTTGTTTCTTATTTGAGCCCTGTGTGTTTGTAAAATAAGTTTATGTGTTTTTGGGGTTTTCCTTATATGCTTAAATAACAGACGCTAATGAATACATCAGTCAGAGTTCAGTCAAAAAAACAGAATCACTGTAAGTGAGGTATAAGGAATGAGTTTGGTACAGGAATTTGAGTGTTGCTAAAGAATGGAAATCTGACACTGAAACAAAGCCAGAACTTGTGGGAAACCTAAAAAACTGCTTGCATTGTGTGGATGCAATATGAAAATTGTGAAGAAGTAGCAAAACAGAGGGTCCCATCAGCTCCAGACTGTGATCAAAGGCTCTTCTGAGTGTCATAACCTACTGAGAATAATGTCCCCTTGCTTTCTTTTCTTCTTCCTCCAAAATCTCATGTGAATAACTCTCAGTGAAAGGAGACCTCAAGGAGGCTAGTCTCCCATATTTGACAAGAAGAATGTTTGGTGCTATGTGGAAAAAAAAAACTAGGAAAAATGAGCACAATTTGTCTCTGCTGAGCAGTCATCCATATAGAGTGTTTATTTAATCCGTTTACAAATAAATCTAGCCTAGTATGTATGCTTTCTTAATTATTACTATTTCATTCACAGATATTTAAAGAATACAGTGTGATAATTGAATATATATATACATTGCCAACACTTATTCTTGCCAGCACATAACATCCCTCGACTTACTAGATTCAATTTACAAATGTGAATTCTGAAAATAAGACATCACCAGTAATAGCATTAACTAAAGAAAAGTACAAGGAAATAAATTCATCAATGTCTTTCACAGAAAGTATATAAAATATTTTAATAAATTGAGCAATATGCCATGTGGGTTAGTATTAAACAGAAGGGTTTTTTTTCCAAATTAATCTGAATTCAATGCAAAAGTCATAGAAAGTATAGCCAGAAGGATTAAACAAACTCATTCTAAAGGTTATGTAGAAGAAAAGTCAAAAAATAGCCAATCAACTCTTTGAAAGAACAAGAATAGAAACAAACCCCATCAGGCATTACACTTATTAGATATGCACTATGACTTAGGATGATTTGTATGATAGAATGGTTAGAACATAGTGGCATAAATATTAATAGATCTGTGCAATATAAAAAATGCCATAAGAGGGATATTTCTACAAAGTCAGTAGGAAAAGATGGATTCTGTACTTATTTTTTTTTTAAAGATTGACTTACTCTATGGAGAAAAATAAAGCTGTGTCTTTAAGGTTTTTTTAAGAGTTTTTTAAAATTTCATATTCCAGTCCCCATCCCCTTCCCTCCCTTCTTCTCAGTCCCACTCTTTCCCTTCCTTCTCCTACATCCCCCCAACCCAGGACCAACCCACTCTGGTACATCAAGTCATATCAGGAATAAGTGCCTCCTCTTGCATTGAGGCAAGATAAGGCAGCTCTACTAGGAACAGAGGCGCATTACACATATGAAGTTGCTTGGTCCTCACGTGGATGTCCTAACAATCAGAACAGAATGGGGTCTATCCCAGACTTAGATGATGTGTGTCTTTAACTTTTAATTCCATCTAATTATGTACTAAATAAACAAAGACGCCCCCAACGTAAAGACAGAAAAATAATCACAGAAAAGAAAATATATTTTTGATCAAGTTTGTAGGTAAATATTTTTAAAGAATTGTTCACAAGTCTATAATGTCAAAAATTGGTGTTTATAAAAATCCACTCCTTTGTATGCTAATTACAAAACATAACTGAATAAAAGGGACTTAAATAGTAGCACTCTGCATGAGAGACAATGATGCTCCCAGAAGTCATGGGTAATCATGATAATCACAGTGTCAGACAAGTGATACATCCCTGTGAGTTATTGGTCAGGAAGACACCAGACACCCCCCAAAACAACACAAGCAATTCCCATTGCTCTTGGTTGTGTCTCCTTATAACTAATGAGTAACATCCCATTACTAGAGGTACCACATACTTCAGTTGAAGCACATAGAAAAATCAATTTGGAACTGACTGTGAAACATCTCTCCAGCTGTCTAGGTTTCATGGTACTAGAAGGTGCTACATGGGCCCCTGGAATAGAAAAGATGTCAATGCTCATACCCAGCACTGGATGCTTCCTTTTTAAAAAAAATATTTATTTATTGCTTCAGGTTACACCTCCGTCATAGTGTCCTCTTTCCACCCCTCCCAGTTCCTCCCTCCCACCCTCTACCCTTTAATCTTTCCATCCCACTCCTCTGGAGTGGAGTGTCCCTACATAACAGTCCCCCCCCACCCCAGTTCAGCAGACATATGAGAGCCAAAAGCCCTCATACACTGGGAGCCTACAAGGCAGCACCACTAGGGAAAAGTGTCTCATTGACAGGAAAAAAAAAGTCTATGTCCATGTTCCCTTTGGTGAGATGGTTGCAGTATAGATATCCTGTACTATATGGCTAAAATCCAACTATAAGTGAATAGATGCCATGTGCGTCCTTCTGAGTCTGGATTAGCTCACTCAGCATGAGCTTGCATCCAGTTCCAAATGGATGGAACTGGATGCTTCTTTATACTACAAAACTGACTTGCCAAGCAAGATGTGCTTCCTGGGGTAATAATGGTATGACTGCTATGGAGGTAACCAACTGCTTTCTAGTTGAACTTGAAGCCTGCTTCACAGGAGGACATTCATTCCTGAAAATGTACACTTGGTCAAAGTTCAGGGAGATCATAGGCCCCAAGGGGAAAGTTTTACTAAATGGTTGTAAAATCAAATTGCTTTCTAAATATTCATTTTATATCCATAGAGTTATGCTGCTCCTAACCTTCACCAGAGAAACTTCTTTTGTACAGTGAGAAGCATTTCATGCAGAGACTCATAGCTGGTCAAAGTACTGAGAATAAAATAACTGCAGATACTCAGCCCTAAATGAGACACCAGCAACAATCCTGGTCCCAAGGCTGAAAGAGAAGCATAGAAAGGGGGGTGAAACCAATGTAAAAGCCATGGAATGGGTATGAGTGCTGTGAAATGCTGTGTTTTGGACGTAACATCGTCATTCCACTCACGAACTCACAGAACGCATGGTTATCTAAACAACTCCTAAACATGATCGACACATCAAAATTCCAGCATGGATAAAGGAAAACTTCATGAGAACCCACTCCTAAGAAACTAATTGATAATTGATTGCTACTTGGGGAAATCTTGCTTTGAGGGTTTGGCCATTGGTGGAATACCCATGTGTCAGTGGATAATGTCACATCCATTCATATATGGATATATTACACTGAGTACATATAAAATGAAAAGAAAAAAATTGGACATAAAGTTGGGAGAGGAATGTACTAGGTGGAAGATTCGACAGTACTTGATAGGGAGAAATAGAAAAGGTGGATATGATTAAAAATATCATACAGGACTCCCAGAGCTTCACCTAATGTTTGACTGTGTGTCTCAGCATCTGTTTGGATCCCCTGCTGGGTGAAGTTTTTCATAGGATAGTTATCCTAGGTTCCTGTCTCTTTGGCTCTATAGGTTGTAGGATAGTTATCCTACTATATGGCTAAAATCCAGTTACAAGTGAGTATATGCCATGTGTATTTTTCTGGGTCTGGGTTAGCTTACTCCGGATGAGTTTTTGAGAAAACATTGAATGTCAGCAGAAAATCAAAGGAAGCTCACCTGAGGTATGAAGTCAATTTTAGTAGAAAATGCTAATAAAGGCAATGCAAAATATGTTGAAGAAAATGACAAAAATTGGAAAAAATAAAAATATAATGTTGAGGAACTGGACCTGAAGACCAGCACACTGCAAATGAGAATAATAATGAGCTAATTATTCCAGGGCAGAAAGCAAAACAAAGTGTTCAGAAAAAGCAAGTGTGTGTTTTACAGCTTCATGATCTCACTCCAGGGTAGCTTTGTCCCAGAAAGCTTTTTGATGTTAAGAAGGACATGCCTAAGTAGTAAGTTTTATGCATATTTGCCACAACTTAAAATTCTTTGAGGAAACTTTAAAATCAATAAATACACAGAAGAAAAAGAGTGATGTGCCTCCAGATATGCCCATCATCACGCAGTGTCTTAGGGTTTCGACTGCTGTGACGAAACACCATGACCAAAATTAAGCAGGGGACGAAATGGTTTATTCAGCTTACACTTTTATGGCGTTGCTCATTATTGAAGGAAATCAGGACAGAAAATCAAACATGATAGGATTCTGGGGACCGGGATTGATGCGGAGGCCATGGAGGAGTGCTGCTTACTGGTTTGCTTCCCCTGGCTTGCTCACCCTGCTTTCTCATAGAACCCAGGACCACCAACCCAGGGATGGCATTACCTACCATAGGCTGGGCCCTCTCCCACTGATGACTAGTTGAGAATGTGGTGGATTTCATGGGGGCATTTCCTCAACTGAGGCTCCTTCTTCTCCAACGACTCTAGCTTGTGTCAAGTTGACACACAAAACCAGCCAGTAAAAATTATTTATGATGAGGCGTGTTGCTATGTTCAATTCTAAGATACAAGACTTGTAATAAAATAAGATATATCATGGAAGACTGAGAGGTAGTTATATATCATAAAACAATGTAGTAATAAGAAGCAACAAATTAGATTTCATATGCAATAATGGTAATGGACCTTAAAATCATTCCAAAAAGTGAGTGAATGAGGAGCGAAATTTATTACACATTACCCGCAAAAGTAAACAAACACAAATCAAATCATATGTCTTATGACAGGATGGATACACAGTCATCTATCCTTTGATAAAAAAAGGATATGGCTTCAAAAACAGTTCAACAGTCTTGACTTTGTATAAACATTACCTGTAAGATACTCATACAAAAGAACCATTTAATAAGGCATTTTAGTTTTTCTCTTTTCTTATTTTTTTTTTTGAAGAATTGGAAATGAAACCCAGGTCTTTGTGCAAATTAAGGAACATCTATCCTTCTGAGCTTCACTTGAAGTCTTCAGCATGGCCTCTTGATGCCAAGAGAAGGTGAAGATCAAGAGAAGGTGAAAATGAGATAAATGATGCAGATACAGGCAAAACTGTATTACATTCAACTCTGAAAGGAAACTAACAGTGCAGTCTAAAATGATGATAGAAATTTACAACAGAAACAATGATGCTCATTTATCAATTTATCATTATCATACATAGCTTTATGTGGTACTTAGGCAGCTCCCTAGATCAGATTCTACCAGTGTCAGCAAAGCTTGGAACCCATTGTACTACAACTTTACAACAGCTATGACATCAATGGGAAATTTTCAGCTCTACTTTAATATTATGAGACTGACATTGTATTTATGTAACACTCCTGATCAAAACACATAGAAGAATTGTAATCCAGCAACATGGATCTCTGGCCAAAAACCGAGGTCCATGGTTGAGCCAGAACAGCTGAGTTGAATTAGCCAGAGTTCAGAAAGAACTAGAATGGGCGAGTTTATTCAGTAGTAAGTCTCAGAAGCTGAAAACATTCTAGGCCTAGATTAGCAGGCTGGAAAATGAAGACTTCGGGATCTGAGCTTGTAGAAGATTAGATTGTATGGAGGTTAGAAGCTTACAAGCCTAGGCCTGGGGATATTTAGATAGAAATGCTCTGGGCTCAGTCCAAGCCATGTATTAGTAAAGCTTGAGTTCAGCTCTCATCTCATCACCCTCATCTGAGAAAATAAAAATCACATTTATATACACTGTTACACAGTGAAAGGCTATATTTAATACTAGATAATATATATACATATATATGAATAAAAGTTAAATCAATTAGATGAAAAAGTAAGAGATCGTGACTTACATGACTAAATCACAATAATGTAGTATGTGCTAAGTATTATAGCCAGCCCTACTCTGCCTGAGATCTAATAGTTACGAACAAATGAAAAATACAAAGCATGTATATATTCTATAACCCTGACTATTCAAAATGACAAAATTATAAGACCTTACAAGGACAAAAGTCTTCTATTGTGAGAATAGAGACTAGAACACAGGACATCAGTTTAAACTAATGGTTTTTATGTATTATCAATTTAAATTTCTCTAACAGACCAAGATTCTAGAGAATTAATTCCCACACCTCCAGGTTCTAGTCTGTTTTAATACACCCACAGTGATAGAGGCTGCTGTGGGCTTTCTAAGCTAATCTCATTAGAGAAGTGTTTAACAAAAATGAGCAAAATTGTCTCCCATGGGAGACAACATATTTACAACACATATTTAGTCTCATTTAGATGAGATCACTTGATAAGATACCATCACTGGTAGATGTCTTTTGTATTCTGAAGTTTGGTCATATTCCGACAGTGTTTTTAATCTTCCATGGTCTGTTGATCCATTATCTGATACAGGAACTGGCAAAGATCTGAATTCAGAAATGAGTCTATAGAAGTTTATTATGAATTCCCCTCTACCAACTTCCCTTACTCTTTCTGCTGGGGTGCACTTGGCAGGAAAAACCAAAAATGTCTGTAAACCAACCTTACAAAGTTGGAGCTCCTTTAGTGATTTTTGTTGAATTAAGGGACTTCTTCAATAGACAATCACCATTCAGTCTAAAAGAAGTATAATTCTGGCCCAACAAAGGGAAAGAGAATAACAGAAGTCCTATTCTATCAGTAGAAAGTCATAAATATCTACAGAGTGTTTAATTCTAGAAGTCTACTTGTTAAGGAATACTGCCTAGACCAGTGGATGTGGAACCAGGATATCCTATCCAGTCGGACCTGAGTATGTCGGTACCAGACAAGATTGGTGGACAAACATTTAAAATATAGACTAAAATTCAGATGTTTATGTTTTACTCTTGTGATGATCTCCAAGGATCTGTCCTGTTTTCGAGTTACACACACTTTTAAACAGAAAGGGGTCTGCTTGGGCCTTCACTCTAAGTTGCTAGAAAGAAGTGAGTGTCAGATTAGATGTTGCATTCACAGTGAAAGACTCCTCCCACTCAGCTCTGACTTTTGCAGCTTTTGTAGAAATACTTTTAATGCTCAATGAAAAATGAAGGTGTTCCCTTTCGTAAAAGGCATATGCCCTGGGCTTTCATGTAGCTTTTTCTTCTTTTATATGGAATGAGATGAACAAGAGTTTTGCCATCACTGTAGATGATTTCACTCCTAACTTGACTCTGTGGGACTCTGTGGGACACATTGCTGAGACTTTAATATCTTCAAACCCCAAGAACACAATCTCAGAATGAGTCACATTTGTAAAGACAGAGATGGCTGCTGGAAGTCCCATACAGAAGAGAGATTTTCAAAGTTGGATACTTAGCTGCATCAATCACACTATTATTTTTGTAAGTATCCACTTTCTTCTTTCCTTCAAAACCATATGAGTCTTTCTATTGTTCCTTTGTAACTTACCTTCAGAGTCCTGTGTATCAAAAGCAGGAGACTTTTGGGGAAGTAAGCTGTTTTCATCTCATGTTTACTCGGATTTAAAAAAAAAAAAACATGAGAAGGCAAATATTAAATTTATATTACTGACAAAACAGCAGAGGTAGCATAGAAGTGCTGCTTCTGGATTCCATTCCAGAAAAGGAGGTCTAGAGAAAAAAGCTTGCATACATCAGTACCAAGGATAGAAGTTCTGGGGACAGTTTTCAAGCCTGGAGTAGGAATGACCTCAGGCATTATTGACTGGAAATCCAATGAAACTCATATGTCTGGTCTACAGAGTCTTTTTATCTATGCCATGCTATCTGCTGTTCCCAGCTTGTAATTTGACATTTCTCTCATTCTATTGCAATCCCAAACAAGGTTGAAAATAGCTATTTTCAAGTTTATGCTCAAGCAATCAAGAAAGCAGCCACTAGGCCCTTTCTATCCTCTGATACCTTCTTCAGTTTCTTTGTTCAATGTCTTAAAGATTTTATCATATGAAACTTTCACTTGCTTATTTAGAGTTACCCCCAAGATATTTTGCTGTATTTTATTAATGATTTTGTGGTAGGTGTCGTTTTTCTGATCTTTTGTCAGTCTGTTTGTCATTTGTATATACTGATTTTTGAAGATTAATTTTGTTAACTTTTTAAATCTTTAAAACTTTTAAAATCCTGTTGCTTTGCTGAAAGTGTTTATCGGGTGTAGCCATTTCCCAGTGGAATTTTTAAGGTCACTTATGTATACTACCATATCATCTATAAATAGCAATACTTTGACTTCTTCCCTTCCAATTTGAATACCAGATCTCCTTCAGCTGTCTCATTGCCCTGTAGACTTAAAACACTATACTGAATAGTTGAAGAGCGGACAGCTTTGCTAGTTTCTTTTTTTTTTTAATGTTTATTTATTACTTCAAGTTACATCTCCATCATAGTACCCTCTTTCTACTCCTCCCAGTTCCACCCTCCCTCTCTCTCCTCTCTCTCCCACCCATCCCACTCCTCTGATGTGGAGTGTCCCTACATATCAGCCCCTCTCAGTTCAACAGTCCTATGAGAGCTAATAGCTTCCTCTCTTCTAACTTAAGAAATACTGTCTTCCCTGACTCCATATCCTCCTCAGAAGCAAAAGTGTTCTCTTGTCCCTTCCTTACTTGGGAATGACCACTCTCTCTCTCTCTCTCTCTCTCTCTCTCTCTCTCTCTCTCTCTCTCTCCTCTCTCTCTCTCTCTACTCTCTCTCTCTCTCTCACCTTTGTATGGTTTGACACTTGTTTGTATCAATACATTTTTACGATTTTAACATTTATTTCATGATGCTTTTTCACACTGGCAGTGATAAAGATCTTTGCATCATTCTACATCTTATCCAGAAGCAGAAATTCCAAACAGAATTTGTGTGTGTGTGTCTGTATGTGTGTGTATGTGTGTATGTGTGTATGTGTGGGTATATATGTGTATGTATGTGTATATGTGTGTGTATGTGTATGTATATGTGTGTATGTGTGTATTTATGTCTGTGTTAGACTGTATGAGTTTCAGAGTAGTAAAAAAATTAAAAAGAATAGAAAAATATTGATTTTAAAATATGAATCCCAATACAGAGATTAAAGAGGCAGTGAGTCATTTTTTGAAATTATTTTGTTTTTGCTTCCTTGTGTACACCATGAAAATAGTATGACCTCATAAACTGATCTTGAAGCTTGGCCATATTTCATAAACACATTGAAATTTTTAATTATCCTTTTCAAGGCACAGTACAATAAAGATTCTGATTTCTTATTTTTGTGGTGGTACTCAGTGCCCAAGTGTTTAAAAATCTCCCGGAGATAACACCGCTGAACACTCAAGGTTGAGATTTCTTGGTGCAGAGTTTCAAGAAGCTCAATACCAATTCATGTAAACTGATTTATCCTTAAATAAATCTGAAGAATTATCAACATCATTATTTTACTGTTTAAGTACTATAACTTCTCCCCAGTCTTTTATATTTGTGCAATTTCCCATGAGGTCATTAATAAATGAAGTTTAGCTGACACTACTCTAAACAATTAGAAAGTCAGAAAATACTTGGTAGAAAATACTCAGTAAAATGCACGGTTTAAATCAAAATCAATACCTGACATTGTTTCCTTTTGATGTCCCATTATTTTCTAAAGGCCGTATACATGAGACTCAAGTGTACAACCACAGTCTCATTTCCCAGAAAGCACTCTGGCTCACATTAAAGACTAAGAATGGATTCTGTCATCTCAGAGGAGGGATTTATTAGATTAAGAAACAAGAATCTTCAGAGTTCTCACTATATAATTCAGTGTGTGTAATTTTCATAAGTCTCCCTCACTCTCCACGTCTGATCACCTTTAGTCTACTCAAGACTTGCTTCCCTCATAACCTTTGTCTATTGTTCATAGTTGTCTTTAGAATTGACTTTCACAGGTGAAGAAGTTACTTCACTTATAATCTTTTTCTCCCACTGAAGTGCAAGTTCATTAAAGGACAAAGCTTTAATCTTACTCATGTTTCAATGCTGGATACATATTAGAAGCTCAATAAATGTTCGTTGAATGACAAAGAAAATTAATAAGTGCTTGAATGAAGAAAACTTTATCCAGAACACATGGACTACATACTGTGCTGTCGCCTGCTAGCTCATAAAATCTACTGTTAGTTTTAAAATATCACATAATTGCCTGTATTATGTGACCATTTAGTTATTGATAGTGATAATCCCTAGGAAACTTCTACTGTTGTTCATTTGTTTTTCTTACAATCACAATTTTTTTTATGTTTTCTTGGTCCAAAGTCAATATACTGGTAGACATGGCTGTGGACATCTGATTTTTGGTTTTGGACACAGAATCAAAATGTACTCTGCTTCTAGAAATAATAAGAATAGATTCACACATATAAATGACCATAATAAAATCTAATTAATAAAGTTATAGAAAAGATTAAAATATTTGTTTATATGACTTCTCCCTAACAATCCCGACCTGAATGTATTATAAACATGCTTTAGATTTAAAGCACACACATTTGAAGTAGAGTAGTCTGTCCTTATTCATTGGATATATGTTCCAAAATATACAATCAGTGCTTGGAGCTACAAAAAGTACCAGACTCCTATATATACTATAGTTTTACTAGAAACCCCCATGGATATAATTTAATTGGTAAGTTAGACAATGTAAAAAATCATCAATAACTAATAATAAAATCAAATGATTGCAAAAATATATTGTATTCAGGTTATATGAAATTTTCTAGTCTCAAAATTTAACTTTTGCTTTTCTTTTGGGTTCATGTGGGTTGTTCATCTGTGCATTGTGCTTCATGTTATTTATCATGTGCACACAGCACCATTGTGAAGCTGTCCTTCCACGTTTTATGTCCTGATGCCTCTTTTGATTGTAAGTTAGTACATATTGTACCAGAAAAGTCTGGTCCCATCATAATTGCATAATTAAACACTCACTTTAAGAGATTTTCTTACTTAGTCAACTTCAACTGTGCTGGAAATAGGAGTGCCTTCCCCTACACACACACACACACACACACACACACAGAGCCTCCTGAGTATGTTTTGTATTTTTGAGCTCACACACATCCCTGAATCTGTGAAATCATCCCTGATTTTAAATAAATGACTTGTTGTCACTCAGTTAGGGGGAACTCTCATTGCAGTCTTTATAGAGGCAAGCTGCTTTCAGTTATGACACGCTAATGTCAGTCAGACATATTGTCTACTCATGTCTTGCACTCACAATTTTATTGCCTTCTCCATCTTAAATAAACACTTACCACACTGTGGCTGGAGCTCCTGCAGCAGGAGCTCCAATAGTGAAACAAGTACTCTTGTTCATCCTCCACAGTTTTACATCTAGAAAATTCATCTATAACTCAGTCTTCACAGCTCAACACAAATTGTTTTCTCTCATCATAAAGTTAATTTTCATAATTTCACTTAAAGAAGGTTACTACTGCTTTCTATTGTCCTCTTTAAAATTGCAGCCCCACCACCCTTGAACTTTGGGGTATTGAGTGAAATAAACAATATTGGAACACAGTACTATAATGTACGACAGTCAATGTGATTGTAGAAATAGTTGCTAAGGGGCAGATGTTGTTCACAGTAAGGGCATATGAACAAAAGGATGATTTCTATTTCAGACAGACAGAATGCAGTATTCAATTTCATTGTGTCATTCAGAATGGCATTCATTTTAAATATAATTTGCTCATTTCTGAGATATTTTTTCCCAAAGTAATGTGCTTAAATCATGGCTAACCATTCTTAGGAGAAACCATGGAGAACTAAATTGTGGATGTGGGGGCAGGGGTGCTGTACCCTAAACCAAACTTCTAATTTTCATTTTCCCCTAAGCCTGTTCTATCCACTGACATTTCCTCCTCTCATTAAATGGCATTTCTGTTTCACCTCAAAGCAATTTCCCAGGTAGATCATTCTCTTTTAGAGTGTGAGGGGGTTTTCAGACAGAGTTCCTCTGTGTAGCCTTAGCTGTCCTGGAACTCATTGTGTAGACCAGGCTATCCTCAAACTCAGAGATCCACCTGGCTTTGCCTCTTGAGTGCTGGGTTTAAAGGCATGCACCACCACTGGCAGGCTGGGTAGATAATTCTTAACTCTGAGCACACCCATACCACATATCCAAACTAGTAGCAAACCCTTCTATTTTACCTCTAAAGATACCCAGAATCTTTTCATTTCTTACTAGTTCTCTGTTACCACCCTGGCACTCCAAGCTTAGTCACCATAAGAGCATTCTGCGTTGTATCCCAAATGCTTTTCTCAGAAGAATGTCCATCGTTTCCTGTGAAAGCTTATGTTAGAAGATGACACTCCTCTGTTCGAAGCACTATTTTTTAGAAGCCAATCTATAACCTTCTAAGTCACCTTTATTCCTTAGTAACCTTATCTTACTATGCTCTCTAACATCCTGTTGATTTACCTATGGTACTATCACTAATATGTACTAACTTAACCAAATGGGGTCTGTCTTGGGGTCTTTGTAGCTGATTGGGTCTTTGTATGGCAGTCCTTCCTCAGATAGTTGCATGCATTCTTCTCTTACTTACTTCAGCTCTCTTACCAAATGTCTACTATTATTCCTCCTTGGATAAAAAGCTACTTTCAAATTCTATAAACAATTCCAAAATCCTTCCCAAAACTTGCTTCCCCAAAACTCCTTAGCCCCACATGTCACAGTCTATGAATTGTTGGTTATTTTTCCCCTTTAGGTCTTCTAAGTGATTATTTTTATTGTTGTTTAAAATAATTTCTTTTTTATTTTTAAATTGTATAAATTTTATTATTTAAAATTTGCAGAAAAATAAAGTATTGCACACCAAAATCAGCAAGACTCAAAGTCTATAAACCTCAATAAACTTTTGTAGAGTTAGAATAAGCATGCAGAACAGAATCTGTAAGGCATCACAATAAATAAGTTTTGAAGTTTATTCTTGCAGGGTAAATCTGTTTCTCCAAGACAATCTACAGAAAACTAAGGACGTGCCCCTAAAACAGTCAGAAGCAGCAGTTGCAGCCTTAAAGAGATTATTCTGTGGCAAAACCTCAACTGAATAAGCAGATAGGCTATTAACTGAACAACAAAAAAATAGGTTTTGAACCAAATAAATTCTTTTCTTAATGAAAGCATTTTTAAAATTTTTAGATTGTAATTTATTTGCAACAATCTCCATTCCTTTCCTTCCTCTAAATCTTCCCATATACACTCTCTCTTTCAAATTCAGTTTCTCTTTTTCACTAATTGTTATTGCATGCATGCATATATGTGTACAATATATGTGCATATATTTATATATGCATATATATGTATATATATATATATATATATTTCTTCTTCAATTCATATAATGTTACCTGAGTGCATATTTTCAGAGCTTACTGCTTAGCAGTGGACAACCAATTGATGGGTTTTTCCTGGAAAATATAACCTCTCCAACTCTGAGTCTTCCTCAGATACCTATAGTTCTTTGTGTAGGATTGAGGCCTCATGGGCTTTTCCTTGTCCATTTTAGCAAAATCATTGATGTCATCCTTGTTCAACTTACATTTGGGCAGTCATGTTGGTGGTACTTTATGGGTGTATCTTCTTATGTTACTAGGAGACACAATCTCACGTCAAATGCCCTAATCTCTGCTTTTACAGTAATTCTACCCCTCTTCCACAATATTCCCTGGGATGTTATAAGTAAAAGAGTGTCAAATAAATTCTTTCAGATTCCTACTGTTGGTTTCTCATTATAACTTACTCATGTATGTGAAAATTTCTCACAAAACCAAACTTATATGTGTCCCTTGATATGAGTCTTCCTTAATCTAAGTCCAAGCACATATATTATTTTTCAGACAGTTGTTTTCCATCAAGAACAATGAGAGTTGCAGTAATTCAAATTTATCATTAATGGAATCAGAACATAAAATCTCCACAGAGGATGGTGTGCCCTGCAGTTCTCTATTCCTACAAGGTAGTTCTAGAACTACAAAAACATTATCTCTGGAGCTCACATATCCGGGTTCCTTCACTATGCATCAGTGGAATCCAAGATACCATGAAGTAAAGGGTGTCGCCCAATATCACAGAACAAGCTAGGAGCAAAAAAGACATTAGGAATGAGGGCAGTTGACTCACGGTCATACTGTCCATTTACTATCATCCATCACTCTCTGGAACCTTGGGCAACATCTTCATTGGGAGTCTTAAATGAAGAGCACTATAACTGCAGGTAATTGCAGAATGGAGTTAGAATTCACATAAGTCACAAAGACTTAAGCAAGTCGATTCAACTCATTCAAAGAATTGCACCAAATTGCTATTCTATGCCAGGACAGAGAACAGGAAACTGTGGACAATAGATCAGACTTTGCATTTGGCTGAGAGTTCTTCCAAATTGAAAGATACGCATCACTTAGAACACTGCATCAAAGGAAATGTCTTCTTTTGATTGTCAGGAGAGCATGATGTAATGCACATCACATCTGTGATCATAAAACACCCATCCGGAGGGAGGGAGCATGGAACTTCAGGCAAGATCCACTTTATGAGGGCAGAGCACAGATAAATCTGCAGGCTCTTGACATACAATTTTCATTAAAGAAACCTGATGGATCTTGATAAATAAATACTCAGTTATAAAATTGTTATTATGTACTACATTGCTTCCTCATAACAGAGAACTGTCTGATAGCTCATAACAATTTAAATGAGCCTTGGGATTTTAGGCGGCAAGATCATCATCTAGGCTCCACAGACAAAAATAGTTTCATATGCTTTTCCCAGAAGGGTTCTTAGAAGCATCCCTCCTCTGTTTGAGTTTTAAGAAAGAGGTCAAGAATGCCTTTCATCACCCAGGGAATGTCATATAGTAATAAAGGACCACAGCACAAGTGTGTTTCATTAATATATACAATGCTATCTGGCCTCAAGTGGGAATTAAATTTTCTTCTATATAATTCTATAAGCACATTATATAGTACAGACTTCCAGCAGCATTAATTTCCCATGATCACTATGACAACCAGTTAAAAAAAAAATTCTGTCTGGTGAGACAGCTCAGTAGGTAAAGCACTTACTATGCAAGCCTGGCAACAGGGATTTGATCCCAGAGCCCACATAAAGGTAAAAGGAGAAAACCTCACATGTTGTCTCTGACCTCTTCACATCCCTTGTGACACTTACGACCCAAACCCAAATCACACGCCCACATGCTCATACTCACACACACACACACACCAACAATATTAATTAAATTGTCTAGAGAGATAGCTTAGTGATTAGGAGAGCTACTGTTGTCACAGAGGACCCAAGTTCTCAGCACTCACCTTGGACAGCTCACAACCTGTATCTCCGGAATATCCAGGGACCTCTTCTGGTCCCCACAGGCATTGGCACTCATGTGCATATACCCAGACACAGATGCACCCAAGCACACACAATTTTTTAAAAAACTAAATTAAAGAAGAAAATATTTTGAAGTAGTGTTCTTACATATAGTTAAGTGAGCAAAACCATGTATGCATGTTGAGGGAAAAGTAAGAATGAATGCAGTGTATCCCTCTCCCAGGTTCATTCTATGCTATATTCATGAAATAAAAATGGTTAAGGCACACTTCCTATTAACAAGGAACTAAAATGCAATTGAGGAACATTGGTACGTAAACCACAAGTGCTACAACCTAGTGGGGAAGCTCAGAGTCAGTGGCCATGCTGATCAGGAATTATATCCAGCTTTCCACTTATTAAATAGGAAACCTTAATCGACATATTTATGCTCTCCTGAGATTTAGTTTTCTCATTTAGATGTGAGACTTCTTCCCTCCTAAGGGAATGTGGATATTAAAAGAGGATAAAGCACTGCCAACGCTTTACACATCTCCAGGTATCTGTACACAAGGTTGCTATTATTATGATT
This sequence comes from Lophiomys imhausi, assembly GCA_907164525.1. Lineage (NCBI taxonomy): Eukaryota > Metazoa > Chordata > Mammalia > Rodentia > Muridae > Lophiomys > Lophiomys imhausi. Next base: position 2,754,105 of record CAJQZJ010009141.1, read on the forward strand.
ATATAAACTCCAAGCCAATAAGTTCTAATAGAAACATAAGGCACGTGCCATCAAAGCATTTTATTCTGCTTGATGATGGCACCTTTGCTCTGAGCAGCTTGTGCCATTTCTAAGGGAACACAAGCTGAGTGCGTTTAGTAAGATGCTAGGACATTTCCTGAGCAGTAATCATGAAGGTATTGCTATTCTAAATCACAGGGCACTGCCTAGGCAAGAGGAGGCCTTTACTCTGAAAATGCAGTCTCTATGATGAAGTGAAGATTAAAAAATCAATTATCTGCTTTATTTTTAATTGCATAAAAATGTATCACAAGGAAACTAAATTACCCAGTTTGAGTTTAAAATTAATCTGACATTTACCAAGGACAATAATCTTCTTGTCCTATATCTAAATAGGTTCTTTTACCAGAAGCTCTACCAAGAAGTTTTCTTGAACTCTAAAATATTATACATACATGTGGGGGTGTTTATGCTTTTGTACTATGATGTTTTAAATGGAAAGATAGAGAAGTTCTGTATACACCATGCCTAATTTTCCTTTTTGTTAAACTTTTACATTAGTTGTATCAATAGACACTCTGAAGAAATTAGGTGTATCATCTTCCAAAATTTAGTTTGTTTTGCACCAAGAAGATATGAGAATGTTGAAGGGTTATTTTTTTTAGACTTACCAGGTAGTCTTCTGAAGTTCCAAATACATTAGGAGATGTATTTTCTAGTTATTGCTCTCTATTGAATAGTGAACTAAAAAAATAGCCTAACAGACATTCTCTATCACCTATAAATCCCAAATTAATGTAGTTAAATTATAAATAATTGGTAGTTGAAACTGTCTCTCAGGACAAGTCATTGCTCTCTTCTCTGGCTCAAAATGAAAAGTAACAGTAACCAGTATTCAGCACTTCTATATGTCATCCATGGTTTATGAGCCTGATAAGGACATCTGAAGCACCCCAATGCAATGTCTTTAATTTTGTTTTTATTGTCTGATTTCATATTAGCTCACAGTTTTATTTCCTGTAGCCTGAAACACAGATATTGATATTCTTTATCTTTTTTCTTTAAGATTTGTTTTATTTTGCATTCTAATTTCCATCCCCCTACCTCCCCTCTTCCCAGTTCTACCCTCGCACCCACTTCCTCCATACCAACCCCCCCACACCCAGTACCAGCCCACTCTGATAAATCAAGCTGCATCAGAACTAAGTGCCTCCATGGAAGATGGAGCTCTGCTAAGAGTATGAGCTCATGAGGGAGGCAACATCTCATCATCTAAGTCCAGGATAGATCCCGTTCCAATTGCTAGGGGATCCACTTGAACATCAAGCAGCCCATCAGTTTCATAAGTGTAATAATGGCTTAGGGCCAGTCCTTGCAAGCTCTTTGCATGGTGGTTCAGTTTCTTTAAACCCCCTTGTGTCTGAGTTAATTGGCTATGTGAGTCTGTTCCTTGATCCCTCCAGCTTCCTCAAACCTTCCCTTAACTTTTCCTCAAGGTTCACTGATTTTTGCATAATTATCTACTGGATAAGATTTCTCTGATGGCAATAATGGTGGGTTCTTGTTCAGATCCCTCTCTCCAACTATTTCCAATATCTATTTTATCTTCCCTGCTTAGAGGGATTCAAGCATTATCCCTTTTCAGTTGGCTGTCAGTAAATGTTCATTATACTCCATAGCCAGGAAAGAAAATCACCCTTAGCAGATTTATGTTCTTCTCATCTCCAAATTTAAAACAACTTATTCTTTCTTTAGCTCACCTCTCTTTGATCTTTGCTTAAAACCAACAATTATTATTCATCTAACAAATTCTTTAGTGTTTCTGACTCTGTAGCAACCATATCTGATTTCAAGGTACTGCAATGTTAATTTTAACAATTATTTGTCATACAATTTCCAAGCTGTCTGGCCAACAAACCAAAACAAATCATTTTAGATAGCCACCATCTTTACTTGTGTACCAACTGTTGAGCCCACTACGCTACAACAGATAACTTCAAATTCATGGTCACACAGGCAGCCTTGGTCAATCCCAATGTATCAGCATGTCATAAAACAAGATGAATAGTCATTAATATGAGAGAAAGAAATTTGTAGGGAGGAAGAACATTGACAGGGTGACAGAAATTTGGGGCATGTGAGTGATCAGTAAGCATTATATACATGTATAAAACTGACTCAAAACAAAATTAATAAAAATTAGATGATAAATCTGTGACATTAAATGACAAAACTATCTGTTCATAATTTAGTACAAGTAAGAAAAATCACCCTAGGTACTTTAAACCTGAAGGGAATTTATGCAGGATTTCTTCAACAAAGCCATTGGGTGACATGTAGCAGCAGTTTTGGGAACTCAGCTTGGCTGTAGACCGAGAATAAATTAAAGCAACAAGCCAAGACAGAGTTTCTATCTGTTGTGGAATACTCGCCTCTGAGCATTGCAGCCACCACCATCCCACCATCGTCATCAGAACAGCTGTGATTACCTGCAAGACACTTTCAAGACCGAGTCTCTTGACAATCTCATAATAGAGGATGATGTAAGCCATCAGACACTCACCTGAAACTTCAGCCAGTTCCTCTTGTCTCTCCCTTCAAAAACTACATGATTTTGTCTTGGCTTCATGTAATCTCACAGGATGCTAAAGTATTTTGCAGTCTGGAAGATTATCTGAAGTAGAGACTCCATCTTTGCATCTATGAAGGTATCATCATCCTTGATGGCCTGAGGTTTTTGAATCAATTGTTTTAGGGTTACTCATACCCCTCTAAGTAACTCCCACCCAAGCTCCTGTAACTAATCCCTTGCCCATATTCCCCTAAGCCCAATAATAAACTCGTTGATTTCCTCAATACAGATCTGAGAAGAACTGTTTCTTTTGTACATCATTAGTATCTTATCTGGTGTAAGTAGACAATTACTTGCATTTTGTTTTCTCAGAAAAAGTTTGTGCAGCACTACCAAGTCTTCAGTCATTTTGTGAAATGTAATAAGAAAGAACACTAACTCGTTTGGTGGACAGACTGTGGATCAGTACAGATGTGAGAATTATCTCACTGTTGGGGAAACCTCAAACAAAAATCCCTGCATTTGTAAGGACCTGGAGTGGGGAAGAGAATAGAAAAGTAGAGTCAGAGAAGAAAAAGACCCTTGATGCTGCCACTACACTCCACCCTTGGGGAAGTCTCAGCAGGAAGACTCCACATAAAGAAACTTCTAGATGAAAGCTCCTGGATAAAAATACAATTTGCTCATGAAAATGGATGCAGAGGTCTTGAGGCCTTGAGCACAACTCTCCTAGGGACTAGCTGAGCACTAAATCTGGATTAAGGAAGAGAGACACTGTGAAGTCAGCCAGGTCAGCCTATGTATTTATTGTGGTTAAACATGGGGGGGGAGGTGCGGTTATTAATTACTTTTTTGCTTCTGTAGTATAGTACATGACCAAAGATAATCAACAGAAGGAAGACTTTATTTTGGCTTACAGTTCAAGAGGTGTTATCTGTGTTGGCAAAGAAGGCATGGTGCCAGGTAGCCAGCCAGAGGAGGAAGCCAGGTGATCACTTTTTGCCACACAGGAAGCTCAGAGAACAACCAGGAAATGAGGTGAGGATATAAATACGCAAGGCCTACCCACAATCACCTACTTCCTCCAGCAAGCCTTCATCTTCTACAGATTTCATAACCTCCTCAAACAGCACCATCTCCTGCAGAATGCATATTCAAAAATATCTGAACCTGTAGGAGACATTCCTCATTCAAACTACCACAAGCGTGTTAGCCAAGAGCTGGACTCCTCAGAAGGATATGATGTAGGCAGTGCTTCTAGGAATAACATACAGAAAACAGAGCTGATGCACCAGGAGGACATTACCCCTAGGGCCACCACTCAGAACACTGTATGGAAAGAACACACTGACATACACCCAACAAAAGTGTGATGCCACCATCATCATTGATACTGTGGTCACCATCATATCTGTCTTTAGACATCCAGGAACCTGGAGCATATTAGACAAAAACATCTCTGCAACCTCACTTTCCATCAACAGACAATTAAAGAAATATTGAAGTGACAGAGGGACAAAGAAGCCAAAAAATATGATTTCTTATCATGTTTACTCATCGTTCCATTACTTTGTCTTTCTTGTTGTACCAGAATGTGTTATCTGCCATCTAATCCTGACTTTCCTCCTCTCCTGTATCAAAGGAAAAAAAAAAAAAACACTGATAGAGTTACACACACACACACACACACACACACACACACACACACACACCTATGAAGAGTAATTTCTGTCTCAGTACACACCTGGATCATGGCACCAAGAAAAATAAAGAATCTTTCATATAGCAGAAGCCATATTTCTTTTAACACAACCAGGACCTTCAACGGTCTTTCTCTTATAATATAAAAGTAGCATTATTGCTACATATAAGAATTTTTAAAATGAAATTCTGTTACATATTTTAAATAAAATAATTAAGTAACAAGAGATGAGACTCTGTTACACTAATTATGGGAAGCAAAGACTTTGGACTGAATGAGCTCCCAAAATCATTGAATAAAGCCTGAGACTTGCTATTTGTTATGCAAAGAAGCAAAGACTTAAAGTAAATGCCAACTTACAATAAAAAGAACAGCAGCAGTTCCCACCTTCATTATCCTGGACTCCCACTCTCTAGCCACTTAATCTTTTATACTTTTTCTGAAAGGTCTTTAGTAGAAAGGAGACCTGCCTGCTCAGCTTAACTGTAAGAATTTAATGGACTTTAGAGATCATCAACATTTATGATTCAAAGGACTGAAACACAAATTCTTTTTATTTGAATCCTTAAGAGTATTAATTGAGCATTTTTAATGGATTTCCATTTTCAGGATAAAACAAAGTTCTCCAAGGAAATGCAAATTTTAGGAAACACTAAAGTCAAAGAATTAAAATAGAGAAAAAAACCAAAAGGAAATGAAAGTAATTTGGTAGTATGAATTTTGGTTAACCAAATTAGTTTTGTAACAAGTTTTTAAATCTGTTTTTAATTTCTTTGATGCTCACTTTGAAAAATCTCCATATCTAGAAAATTATTTTTTTCTCAGTTTCTTTTTTTTTTTTTTAATGTTTATTACTTCAAGTTACATCTCCATTAAAATCCCTTTCCTCATTCCTCCTGGCCCCATCCTCATCCCCTCTCCTCCTTCTCCAAGAACTCATAATTCTTTTTTTTAATAATTTGGCCACAATTATGAAAATTATAAGGTATAACATACATTCACAATGTCCAGTTCATAAATATTTAGCAACTGATATTAATATTCTATTATCTATCTCTATGAGTTTAAAGTTCTATACCTAACTCAGTTTCCATCCTAACTTGCATTACCAACTAAAAAACATCTTCTTAGACCTAGAACATCCTTTTAATTCCAAAACAACTTAAAATTTAACTGAGAGACTATAACTATCTAAAGTTCAATCACATCAGAGACATGAGAAGGATAAATACATCTGATTATACAGGAAGTGAAGAGCCAGCTGCTTCCAAAACTAAGAAATGACAGAGAACTGGCTGCCTGGGCAGTCCCCAGTTTCTCTGCATACATTAGAGCATCTATCTTCAGCCTCTTGACCCAGTATCTCTGACAGACATTAATTATAAAGCAGGAATTATGAAGGACTTGCCTACCCTGTCTTGGCAGAGCTAGGCTGTTGACTTACCTGCTTCCAAGTTTTGTCCTTTTCCGATGGCATTCTGTTTTCATTTAGAAATACTGCTTTCTGTTTTGTTTTGTTCTCCTTTTTAAGTTTTGCTTTTATTTGGATTTATTTGTTTAGTTGTTTATTTAAAAAAATGTTTTAAAGGAGGTTTTGTATCTTCAAATTGGTGTCATTCTACCACGTCATCACCAGCTAACCTTCATTTATCTTCCAGAGTTCACTTCCTCTGAGAAGCTTCCTAGATACCCCAATTAGGACAAAGGCTTCTTAGAACCCAACAATATATGATTATTTTTCACTTACCTTCTTTCCTTCCCACTAGCATATATACTCTTTGTACAGAGATTATATTCCCCTAAAAAGTATTAAATAGTACTAGTATGCTGCCTTGTTCAGGAAAAGCAAATAAACTGAGTAGGTGAAAGAACAAAACTAGCCACTGGCTCATTTGATAACTAGGTTGTCTCCCAGGGGAGTAAAAGATTTGCATCAGGTTGGCCAGAACCAACCAAGGGAATCAGGAGATACACAGAGGACAGTTTCCCTGCTTCCAGATGGTCTTAGATGAATTCTGTGGTATCTGGACTCCTTCAGTGTAGTTAATTCAAAATGGAAGGAGTGGCTGTAATATGCTGCTCACACAAGATGGAATATATTTTAGTGACGTCCATTGGTTCCTTCTCAACAAGTGTGTATCCACTCTTCCTTGCATAGATGGGGGCAGGAAATGTTAGCCCTAGATAGCCTTACACTTGATATGCAACAGGAGATGATCTTGCAGTTCTGATCTGCCCTCATGAGACACCTCTTATGTGTAGAACTCAAGGCTAGCCTCATCATGTCCATATGTGAAGTGCTAACAACTGAGTCCAGAGCTTCATACATGCTATGCAAATACTCCACCAACTGAGCTACATTCCCAGCCCAGCTCTTCATTTTTTTTTTTCTTAAAAACATCCCACAATGTCAAACTGCTTGACAGGAAATGTTTACCTACAACCAGTGAACCCACTGCTTCAATTTCAGAATTCTCCTCTGTCCATGATGATTGACACAATTGTGATCACATAATTCAAACCAGATCAATAAGGATCTAAAGATTCAATATTTATTTTTCTGCTACTGGAAAGAATAAAGTACATTTTTTTCTATTTGGTTGCAAATGACAAGCATGCAGTGCAAACAGCTTGCTTTAAAGAGTACTACAAACTAACCCATTAAACGGAAACCAAGGTCAAGTAAAAGAAAACAAGTTGTGGTGATTTTATGTGCTTTAGAAAAAGATTCAGTAAAGTTAGAATCTGCCCCTACATCCATTTTTTAAGATTCTGACATAAGTTTTCCTTCTCAAAAGAACTCTCCAAACAGACTTCACAGTCTCTGTGATAGTCAACAACAGGTTACATGGAAATCAAATGTTTATATGTGTACTCCTAATACACAAGCCCTCAAGGTATTAAAGAATTGCAGCAGAGTGAAATATCGTTTCCAAATATATGATTGATTCTATATAAATTTAAAGAATCATATTCCTATTTTCTGTACCCATTTCAAAGACTATTTTGATAGCAACAGTGTTTGCTTTTGGCTTTTGAAGTTTTGTAAAGAATTTATTTGCATGTATAAATTTATCAGAGAGTGACTCCCATGTTGGGTATCCTAGTTTCTCTCACAGGTTTTTGGAAGTGAAAGCAAACTCCTAAAGCAAAGCAAATGACTTCAAGTTTGCTGAAACTCTTCAGGTTACTTTAGTATAGGGAAATCTTATCACCATTCCTCTAGAGGCAGAGTTTGACATGAGCATTTCCCATGGGTATGCATAATTGGAAAATTAAAATACATATTTAAATGCAACATTATGCTACAAAAATGCTGGCAATGCCCCAGGGTTGACTGTGTATGCTATTAGATATTTTTAAGAGTTTATTCTGCCTGTGCTCTAGAATTTTCAATAATTTCCTTCTTGGGTAAAATTAAGGCATCAACAGAGAAGTAAAGTCCCTCATACACGCAGAAAGGTTTTATTTCTGTTTTTTTACCATAATGTGCTCCTAGATGTCCTGTTGGGAAACAAAAAGATTAAAAATAGATTTTTTTTGTATTTAATACAATTTTTGTTTTAAACTGCAGTTAGCTAGCACATAAGCAAGTAACAGTTCTACACTGGTTAGGTACAATATTGACAGCGGCTCTTTGCTGCAGTCAGGAGGGAGTAAAACAGCTGGCTTGTACAACACAAGCATTACCTCCCCATCCTTGAAATGGTAAAGAGTCTAGTTGAGAGTGAGAAACAAATGGCATACATGATAACACTGTTCATTTCATGAACTATGAAAAATAGTTGTTTTCTCCTGGCATCCTCCTAGATTGATCTATACCAAGTACACATGAATAACCAGTTTGAATTGTTACTAATTTTGGTATTACTGTGGTATTAAGATTGGTACCTGCGGTAGTTTAAATGAGAATGGCCTCCCTAGGCTCATAGAGTTGAATGCTTAGCCACAAGGAGTGGCACTATTTGAAAATATTAGGGAGTGTGGCATTGTCGGAGGAATTGTGTCACTGGGGGTGGGCTTTGAAGTTTCCAAAGCTCATGCCAAGTCCAAAGTCAGTCTCTCTCTCTGTCTGTCTGTCTGTCTGTCTGTCTCCCTCTGCTAATGGATAAAGATGTAGCTCTCAACTACTCCTCCAGCACCTAACTGCTTGCTGCCATGCTCCCCAGCATGATGTTATGAAAATGTAAGCAAGTCTCCAATTAAATGCTTTCTTTCATAAAAGTTGCTTTTGTTGGTGTGTCCTCACAGCAATAGAACTGTGACGAAGACAATATCTGTTGACTTAGTTTGGCTGACTTACATGCCTTCAACCAGAAATTAACTTTCAGATAGTTGAAGCTGATGGTATGATCGATTATGTATTCTGAATTAATTTATTTGCTCCCTGAGCTCTCTTTGCTATCTTCCTTACTGTATGAGCCAACCCACATGTATACCAAGTGATTCTGTGTAACCCTGTCATTTTAACCCATTTCTCTCATTGACTTTAATAAAATGCTGAAACCTGTGACTGGTTAAAGAAAGAGGTAAGTGGGGAGAAGGTTTGTGAGCTTCAGAGGAAAGACAACAGAGAGGAAAGAAGAGGAGATGGAGAATGGGGACAGATGACGGGTTAGGTCAGTCAGAACTCCATGGCTTGGAGCATCGGCATTGCTTGGAGAGAAACAGCCCATGGAACATATGCAAGTATCTTTGGGTTTTATCTGGAGAAGTAGAAGGTTAACATAGAGGGTTAAGATTGCAGTTTCAGGCTTAAGGCTTACTAAAAATCCAACAGGTTTCTGTGTGTGTTTATTCATAAGTAATGGGTTAGGGGATAACTCCACCACCCTAATAACTACACATATCAATTATTATTAATTATTTCTACTACAAGAAACACTAAAATTTCAAGATTACCGCCAAGAGAAAGAATATCTCAATTTAAGGCTAATTCGGCATGTTCAGGTCTACAAATAGTGACAAAATTAATTCAGAGTAGTAAATAAAAGTAGTAGCTGATAATATATTTCACCACAAATGTCATTACTGATACTATGGAAATAATTTAATAATAATTTAGTAAAGTTGTGGCATAGACATGCCAAGTATGAACATTCAGTATAGTCAGGACCATTGACTTCAGCAGATATTTATCACAGGTCATATTGTGTAGTTAATTAGTAGATTCATTTAAGTAGTTTGAAAATACATGTCTTAATATTGTGCTCAAATTTTAGTAAACTTTTAATATCAGAACACATGTATTGAGTTCTCATTTTAGCAAAGTTGGAGTTGTTTTCATTATATTAAGTTTAACATAATTACATACTACAGTTTCTGTGATGAATTGGGGGTTTTTCGTTTTGTTTTTTTAAATATTTATTTATTACTTCATGTTAATCTCCATTACAGTGTCCTCTTTCCACCCCTCCCAGTCCCACCCTCCCACCCTCTACTCCCTATCCCTTCCATCCCACTCCTCTGGAGTGGAGTGTCCCTACATAACAGTCCCCCACCCCAGTTCAGCAGTCATATAAGGGCCAAGAGCCTCCTCATACACTGGGGGTCTACAAGGCAGCACCACTGGGGCAAAGTGTCTCATTGACAAAAAACAAAGTCTATGTTCATGTTCCCTTTGGTGCATTGGTTGTAGTATAGTTATCTTGTACTATATGGCTAAACTCCGACTATAAATGAGTAGATGTCATGTACATCCTTCTGAGTCTGGGTTAGCTCACTCAGGATGAGCTACTCTAGTTCCATCCAGTTGGCTGCAAAATGCATGATTTCATTGTTTCTGATAGCTGAGTAGTATTCCATTGTGTAGATTTACCAGTTTCTTTTTTATCCTTTCCTCAGTTGAGGGACATCTGGAAATCCCTAATGGCTGAGAGACACTTGAAGAAATGCTCAGCATCCTTAATCATCAGAGAAATGCAACTCAAGACGACTTTGAGATTCCAACTCACACATGTCAGAAAGGCTAAGATCAAAAGCTCAAATGACAGGACATTCTGGCGAGGTTGTGGAGACAGGGGAACACTCCTCCATTGCTGGTGGGAGTGCAAGTTTGTACAACCACTATAGAAATCAGTATGGTGATATCTTAGAAAACTAGGGATAGCTTTACTTCAAGACCCAGCCATACCACTTCTGGGTATACATACATCCAAATGATTCCTCACCAAATCACAAGGAAGTTTCCTCATCTATGTTCATAGCAGCCTTATTTGTAATAGCCACAAACTGGAAACAACCCAGAGATGTTTGATGGTTTTTCTATGCTGTGTGTGTGTGTGTGTGTGTGTGTGTGTGTGTGTGTGTGTGTGTGT